>VYXF01008533.1:2185647-2428120 GCA_013397295.1 Polioptila caerulea
TCTCCTCTCCTCTCCTCTCCTCTCCTCTCCTCACACTACTGGGGACCAGATACTGTGTGAAGCGTCACAAATGGTGTAAAATTTAAGAAAGTGCTGGATCACTTAACAGCAATTTTGATGCTTTATAAAATCTCCAAAGTTTTATGGAATCGTAATGAGATTGCATCAGTTCCCAGAAGGGGCTCGGACACCAAAAGAAAATGCATGAGTGTTTTAGTGCCCAGAAAAGGATTTCAATTTTCCAGTTAATCCTCTCTCTACAAGAACCATAAAACCATGATTTATATAGTTAGGTATCTAAAGTGAAAACATACAGAGATATGTGAAGTAAGCTGCTGTTCTTATTTATTGCTTGTTCTATAACAGTGCTCAGTAATTCAATTCAGGGCAGAGCCTGATGTATGAGAAGCACTGCATACACAAGTATCAGGGAAGTTGACTATTTGCAAAACAGTATATTCCAAAAGTTATTTCAAAGTAAATTTTTTACTTCAGAAATTTAGCTGGCCTTTTAAAATTAGGTGGAATCATCACTTTAAAAAAGGGTTCATTTATTTGAAAACTGTTTTCTACAGTTTTGAAAGGAATGAAGATACTGCTCAAAAGGAAAAACCATCTTTAAATGGTTTAGCAATGTTTTTTCTTAGGAGGCTTCTGAATCCTACTTCCCATTGTAGACAGCTTACATTTGGTATGGCTTTCAGTTCTGCACAGAGGTTCTCATTCCAGATTTTAGATGTTTGACAAAGTTACCAAGTGCAATATTATCTTGGATGAACATCACTCAAATGAATGCGACTGCACGTGAAAGTGCATATTATATATTATTATACCTGAAAATTATTATGTAATCTTTTGAACCCAAAACCCTCTTTCTGTTGATGTCAGAGAGAGGTGAATTAGGGTCTAATGTGGCACACTGATGTATATTTTCAATAGAGGTGTGCTTTGTGTATAAGCTTGAAGAAGTGGTGTGATGCATGGCTCTGTGGCTGCTAAAAAATCAAGAAGATGCGCCTTTCCTGTGATATATTTTATGCACAGAGGTGACCCAGACTGCCATTCCTGGGGCTTTTCTTCCAGGTTCTTCTGAACATTGAGTTAATGTGCTTGGCATGTCTGGTATGATTATATCACCCCCTAGTCAAGGAAGGACTTTGCTGTAATGGTGTGTCAGCAGTTTATGGAGGAGCAAGGGCCTATCAGCCTGAGTTAGGAAATAAGTCAGAGCCAGTTTTAGTGGGAATGGGACAGAAGAGAGCTCTGCAGCTACAGCCATGTCAGTGAACTGGGACTGTGTATGTCACATTGCCCAGGAATAGTGATGAAAGGAGCAGCTGCTGTCTCCTTAGAAGACCTCTCAATAATGATCTTCAGAAATCACCTTTCACTTATCTACATGGTGGTTGGGCACTGGAACCCCAGGGCAGTGCTCACAGCACCAAGCCTGTCTGAGTTCAGGAAGCCTTGGGACAGTGCTCTCAGGCACATGGGGGGATTCTTGGGGTGTCCTGTGCAGGGTCAGGAGTTGAACTTCAATGATCTTTGTGGGTCCCTTCCAAATCAGTATATTCCATGGTTTTAGGTTCTAACTCACCTTATCCCTTCACAATATACTGATTCACAACAGCTGACTGTGAAAGGACCCAGAAGTTCGGACTTCTCATTTTATCCAGAAGGCTAAAGCCTTAATTAGCATGAGCAATGCTCCAATTGTAGGTAGCTCTTCAATCTTGCAGAGAAAAGCATAGCAAGATCCAGGCTGAAACCAGAGGATTTCAAGCAAGAAATAAAGTATATTTTTTATTTGCTTATCTTTGTTTATTTTAGGCCGTGAACAAACGGGTCCTAGAACAATTTATCTAAGAAGAAGTATTTTCTTCAGCATTAAAATTGTTGGCTTTGATACTTAGGTCAGATAGCTAAACAGATTAAATCACCACTGTCTTCTTGGATTTAATTCTAGGTGTTTTTTGTACAATAAAATATATTATAGCAAAATTTAAAGTCTGTCACATTGTCCTGTCTGTTCTTAATTGTTATTTATTTTTGCCGGCACATCCTCCTGATTCAGCTATTTGTTTTTTGATATTAATTTTGAAATATACATGCAGCTGCCAAGTTGATGTACTGGTAAGCATTCTCTGGGGTATGGATAAATTAGATAGAAGCCATAGAACACAGTTCTTTGAGTAAATAAATGCTTGAGAGGGTGAAGTGGCTTTAATTAGAAAACTGTGTTCAAAGGACATTTGGAGGTACTAGATATACCATCAGGGTATAACATCTAGGTATGTCATGCTGTAGATTTATTGTAGTATTTAATCTGAAGGCTCTGAAGTGTGTTCCTTTCAGATCAGTGGTGCTGGAAAAGATTGACTGATGGTCTGACAATTTCTAAATTCTCCATTTAAAAATTCTTTTGCAATAATGTTTTCTACCTGACACTCACCAATATTAGATTTTTATCCAATTGAAATGCACACTGAAGTGTACCATAATCTAATAAGTAAATTTGCTAATCTTGTAGGAAAGTCATATTTGAATGCAATATATTTTCTACTTCATATCTGTGAAGAAGTGCACATTCTTTACTCAGTTGTAGCATAGCAGTGTCTCACAGCCTGCCACCCCCAGAAAGAAGTGCTGAGACTCACAAGATTCCAACTTCTCCAAAGTCATTTATCCAAACTGACATGTAGGCTTTAAAAGAAATGTTAGAGCTGGGATAGTTAAAATTATGTGAGCTTCATATAATTCCCTTTTCATAAGAGGCACAAAGCCCTTTGTTATGCAGATCTGTGTCTGTGCCAGTGATGTACTGCACATGTCATGCTGCTGTTCCTTCCTACCTTCATTCCTACGTTCAGAGAAGCTGTCTAATGTGGGAATGGCAATCTGCAGGTGGGATCTCTAATGTGTATTAAGGTGGGGATAAGCAATTGAAGACATGCTGAGGGTATAAAGTCATAGCTGCTGAGCTTCGGCCACATCTGTACTCAGCCTCAGGCAGCTAACTGGAAATAATAGCAATGACACATATTTTATCCACTGCTTTTTGAGTGCAAAGCATTTCACGAAGGTGGTTAGAAAAGCTGTAGCAGGAACCACAGCCACTCTTTGCCTCAGTGGCTTCTCCACCCAGGAAACTCCTAATGGTGCAGTTCTGCTCTATGAGCTACTCCTGTCCTTTGAAGTCATTCCCTGCCAGAATGTGGCTGCATTTCATTTGGAACAAAACTTTAGGTGGGAGAAGAGTAAGGTACAAAGGATGAGAGTACTGGAATAGTTAGTGGCAACTGATTCATGTAGATTTCTAAGGGCAGCCTGGCTGAGCAGAACAACTTATGTTATGGTTTGAGCAAGTGCCAGATGTAGGTACCATGGTGAAGTTATGCAGGTGATGGGAGAGGTGTTATTCTGCTGTGGAAAGTGGAGGCAAGATTGGGGTATTTCTGATGGGGGGCTTGTCCCCGAGCATAATAAATGTTGACTGTTGTTACCAGGTGCCTGAAATTGATTGGGAAATTCAGATATGGTTGGAGTGGATGTTGGACTTAATTTACCAGATCTTGCTGAGAAAATGATGTATCAGCTTTAGGAAAGCCTCCGTTTCTGTCTGGACAAGTCAGGACATCTAATTAGTTATTTTGATCTAGTGACCTTTGTACTGACAAGTAATTGTAGGCATGGAGTTAGCATCCCACCTGAGATCACTTCAGCCCAAAGACAGGCAAGCAACTGCTAATGAATAATGCAATGTGCACCTCCAAAGCAGTGACATTCCCTTCCCTTCCCTTCCCTTCCCTTCCCCCCCCCAACCCCCCAAATCTCACGAGTTTCAACTCCTAACACTGCAGGTAGTTAAAATAGTCATACTCCACCTGTGAGACCTTTTCACCAGGAGAAAGCTGATGAAAAGTAAAGTGAAAGAGAAAACATTTCAGAAGCTTAATTTTTCCTGGTTGGCTTTTTATTATAATTATTTTTCTGCTTCTATTTTGTAGATTATACTCCTCACTGCTTTTCTCCTAGATAAAACATTGCAAGATTAAAATATATTTGCATGCAGGCTCTGTGATACCTTTTTATTCCTGTTTTAGTTGACATAAGATTTCTTTTGCATTGTCATTCAGTGCTTCCAGCAGTCTCAGAGGCAGTGCAGAGTCACTGACTCTTCATGTCTTTTCTGAGACTTCCAATGATGACAAAATCTCATTACATGTGGAGCATCAATTTCTTTTGGTAGGTTTTGTTTCCAGATGTTAAATTACTCCTCTATTTCATGTTCTAATCTTCATTAATTCAAGGTGAGTGTGAACAAGGGTAATCCTCCCTTTGATCCTGGTGTGCAAAGGGATGCAGTCAGCAGTGTCTGTTCCATAGGCCGGGGGAGGAAGGGCAAGGAACAATGCTCAGCATCCTTCCCTGTGGCCTGGAAAATCCTCTTCCAACACAATTGCACTGTGGCAATTATCAGAGAGAGGGAGTCTCCACAGACCTCACTGTCAAGCTTCTTTTCAGGTGCCTTCACTGCTGCACAAAAGTTTCTGCAAAGCAACAACTTATTTTATGAGATAGGATCAGAGGGAACCAGGGGAGGGGGAGGGACTATCTAGGACTTTATTCCTCTTCTGCAGAATAGGAAGCTGCTGCTGTGAGTGCTTAAGCCAATGAAGCATTGAATTTGCCATCTCCTTGGGCTTGGATCATTAGCTGCAGTGTTATTATAGGGGTGCAGGTTAGTCTAGGCCTCTTCCAATTCTCTGGGTAATTGAAACATGGAAGGAAAGCCCCATCCACCAACTTCTTCCTTTAGCAGTTACTTTCCTTTGAGTTGCTTTCCCTGGAGCATTTTACTGTGCATTTACTAAGAACACAAATGTTCTCAGAAAGGGAAGACTTTACACAGCAGAGATTTTGGAAAGTGTTGAGCAGAGCTTGATGACATGTAAAATTACGTACTGTGTTTTTTTAAAATAAGCTTGTTACTGGGCATGATCGATTACATTTCTTTTTAATGATTGCATCCAGAATGAAAATGATGGCTAGGATCATAAAGATGACTCACATCTGAAGTAGGATCACAGTTTAGGGAAAAATATCTGCAGAGAAGAGGAAAGCTGCAAAAACAGCAACAAAGAGTGTGTGACAATTTCCTGGGAAGGAGGGGTAGGGACAGAAAACAAGAAAATAGAATTCTTTCCTATTGACAGTAGTAACGTGCTGTAGTCCTGGTTCTCCACAGCTGTATATAAGTTTAGCTCCAAGAGGTAAACAAAAGCCTCTTGAAGCCTTTCATTTGTTAGCAACAGTAACCTTTTCCAAGAAAGTCTAGCTAGAAATTAATTTCAAATAAGGTGTTTCAAGAATAGGCTTTTTATGTCCAACATGGTCATGGTCTGTCATTTGCATGGGGGATATTGTACATTGTGATCTAAATATATAGTGAATGACTTCAAACACTTCTGTAAGGACCTGCTCTTTTTAAAAACCCTGACTTTGAGTCAAGTTTAGAAAGCTTGACTTTGGAGCCTGGCTGTCTTTTTGATCATAAGCATTAGTGCTAATAAAAATAATCTTGAAATACAGAAATCGGGAACTTGAAACAGTAGAGTTGAATCTGCTGCTACCTGATTGTTGGAACTAATCACTAGTGGAACAAAATAGTGTTTGTTTTTCACAGGTCAGTTCTGAAACAATTAGTAAACATAAGGATAAAATGGTATCAAGTATAGAAAGCCATAAACTTAGATGGCAAATATATTCCCAGCAAGAAAACTGGGAAATTTTACAGGAGACCATCAAGGCTGTCAGAAGAGGGTTGTGAGATTCTAGTATTGATAACTTAGGATATTGCATATACTATAGCAAAAAACTTGTTAGGTAATGTTATTAGATTATGATATTATTTATACCAAATTCAATGAAAAATTGTTTATAGGTGCTGTATTTTTCTCTTATTTATGTTGATATCATCTAGGACAAGAATTGGCACAGAACACCTTAGGGCAATTCTTTTAATGAAACCTCATGATCTTGTCTTTGGGTTTTTTCCAGCATTGACTTGGAATTCTCTGTATGCTCATCTAACATGGACCCTCATCTTCTTCATGAGCCTTGTTCCCAATGAACTCATAGCAGAATTATTTCCAGGACTCCAATAAAGTAAGCTATGATCTTGCCAGTAAGATTTGAAGACACCCCAAAATAATATAGCTGCTGGCGAGTGGTGCTGAAGCATTTACCTTGTATTTATGATCTTTCTATAAATACAACTGTTCCACAACCTGTGGGCCTTGGGAAATATGTAATAGTGCATGTGTGCCTTTTAATATAGAGATTAACCAGGTTGCAAATGCAAACACAGGTCAAAACTTCATCCCTCAACGACACAGTAAGATGAGAGTGGAAATGTTAACCTGCTTTTTCTTATCAGCTGAGAAAATTGCTGTTTGCATTTGGGAACATATTTCCCACAGGGACAAACACTATTTCTTCTCTGGAAGGTAGAGATGCATCTGTGGAAGAACATGTGACACTCAAAATATTCTTCAATCACCACGTGGGTTGTTTGGAGAAAAACAATGAAATATCAGATTTTAGGATCTCCTAATTTTTCTTATTAATCTGTATTTTTTAAATCTCCCCTTTTCACAAGGGAATATCATGACATGTATTTTTCTTCAAGTTCATAATCTCGATGTGATTAATTATTTTTCTGCTGCGGCAATATCTTCAGCAAGAAGATCATAAGTTGGAAATGCTGGACCTGGTGGGCCAGAAGTGTCAGTATCAACATGTAAACTTGCTCTAACCATGGAAATTTAATGGGAGTCATACTCGACAAAATAAAATCTAGAGACTTAAGACTCTTCACTGGCCAGGTCAAATTATTATATAAAGAGGGTAAATTTGGAAAATGAGGAACTCATTTTCTGTTTATGGATTGAATATGAACATATCTTTGGCCTCAATTTCAATACCAAATGGTTTGTTGGGTATTGTACTCTCCCCAGAGGCAGCTAGTAAGTGGTTTCTGATTTTCTTACTGCATGTTTGAGGTCATCTACCATAGCTCAATCTTTTTCTCCCCTGTTCCTAATTAAAAGAAATACAATTTTTAACATAAAATTTTAGTTGCTCTAAGCTGTTTAGTTCCTCTAGCCTGTAAAAGCATAGACTCAAAGTTCACTTTTCTGTACTGACTTCATTTCTCAGTCCTAGAATAGCTAGAATATTTGGGGCAGATAAACACAGAAACAGGCATCCAGAAAAAAAATCATTTAGTGCCTCATGGCAAGGCTACTAAAGGAAATGGCTGTCTTTTATATCCACCTTTATCAGGAACTTATTTCTGTAGCATTCATTCAGTTCTGCAATTTCTATTTCAGATTAATAAACAGGTCCAGAGGGACAAAATTACCACATCACCCAGAAAACATCTCATTCAGCTGTTTCTAGAAGTTGCTGCATAGCATTTGCTTTCAGCTTTGTTGTTGAATTTGAGATATTTTAAAACATCATGACCTTCTGTGGCACTAAGAACTTTGCAGTAAGCAAAATGTCAGTAAGTATGTGAATTCCTTCACATTCTTGCTTTCATGCCACTGATGTATGTGAGTTTGCTCATTTTGTGTGAACCATGTTTTTTCTTTCAATTAGCAAGGTATTTCACTGTTAAAGCATGTAACCCCTAAACATATTTTTTTAATGTGGCTCACTGCTTCTCTTATCTGCTAGTTATTAAGGTTATCAAACTTTTGTTGAAATGCTACCACAGCATTTCCCTCTGCCATTTCAGAGAAGTGCCCACAATTAATTTATAATTTATATCATAGCCTATAAACTTATTTCTTGCCAACAAACCAAACCTTACGATCCTTCCTGAACCTTGGAAAATTATCTGTGGTGAGCAACTGTGTGGCAACAGCCTTGCTTTGGTTTGTCCATCCTCAGTGCAAATTTTCATATTAAGCTACTCTCAGCTCTATTTGCAGAAACTTTAAGGATTTTCTCCTACAGTCTTTTCTTACCCATATAAAATTTTTTGCAAAGGATTGTCCTGTGTTTGCCCTCCCAGTAGTTTTCTCAGCTGTGTTTCTAATGTGGTGTTTAATTCATGACTTACACTCAGTTGCTGGTGATTTAAGTAATTTAAGCCTCTCCTAATTACGTGATTCCCAGGGAAGTTTCATGAATACCTCTCAACTATGTATTCCTGAAGCCCATTGAAGTTAGGACTGCTGGCAGACAGAAGCTGCCATCTCTCCTGATGACTCTCTTGGTTCCACCCATCTGTACCAGAGCTGTTTGTTCCTAATCTAACACCTCAGCTCTATGTCACTGCAACTGTGACCAGCTTTCCTTTTTCTTTGAAGACCTAGAAAAGAAGAATCCCAGCACATCACCACAGTTACCAGGTGGAAGATGATTTGCTGCAAATATTAATCAGTTGAATTGTGACATATACATGCCAGTTCAGAAATGAAATTATTTCTATTATATATAACAGCTTTCATCCATTTTCCAGTCAATTCCGATTGTTCTACAGTTGTCTTACTGCATTATTCAATCTTGAGCTGAAGAGAAGTGTCCTTTAAATAATGTAGATTAATTTCTGAATTGAATCAAATAAATAATAGACAAAGAAAGATCCGTAATGGAATAGAATTGTTTCAATTAACATTTATCTTGTTCAGACAGCGTTAAGGACACAAGTAGGGCTGGGAAGTTAAAGTTGGTTTAGGAAAGCAGGATCAGTGGGATCCCCAAGGGCTATTCTTGCTGCCATTCCTATTCTCAGCAGGAGCAGGGCTTGGTCTGGGAAGTGCCCAGAGGTTTTCACTCACCAGGCCCATAAAACTTCTCAAAGCGCCTTTTTTTGAAGGGGCCCCAGTTTCTATCCCACCTGTTCCCTCTCTTTCAGAAGACCTGGATAAGCCCAGCCTTGCATCAGATGAGGGGCAGCTGTGCAATGTCTTGATTGTGCCAAAACTGGGGATTGATTGCCCCATCCAGTGCCCCATCCTATATCCATGGGAGCTGCAGGGGGATTCCTGACAGATCAGAGGGGTGCCAAGTTTGCAAGGAGCCTTAGCTTCTAGAAAGTCTCTCTTTTGGTCTACCCAAGAAGTGGATTGGTAGAGGAATATTGTCTGGCTGTTGTGTGGCCTGGTACCAGCTCATGTAGCATTTGCTGTCAAGGTTTCAGAGCAACGCTGCAGATGCACAGCATATGGTACAAGGACATTGTACTTTGTGTTGTATTATATTACATTCCTCTATAATACCTTACTTTTAATCAAAATGCCTCTATTTTACAGTGGGAGGTATGTTACATACACTTTTTTGTTTTTCCTTTGTGATATTTCACTCTGCCTTTAAAGTTCTTGGCATGAAACCAAGAAACAAAACAAAACTCACAGGCAATGCAATCCCAGTAAGAAAGACAAAGCTCTCTTCTCAGGAAATCTGTCTTAAAGAGCTACTTTGGTCATATGGAGAAGTTGTTGTTTCTCCCTAAGCACAGAAATAACAAGGCCCAACTGTTAACTAAAATGACAAATTCTTTCTCTTTAGCGTTAGAGAGAGATTCTGCACTGACAATATCTCCCTGGCTGTGCCATTAAAATGGAGCAGGAAATAAGAAAACCAAAGTGATAAAGAAAAGTAGTGCTCATTTTGGAGGCCCCAGACGTTTTATAGAAGCAGGCATTGATCCACTTGACTTCAGGGAGCACAGCATTGCATTGGTTGGTTGAAGGGTTGCAGTGCACTGTATTACCAAGTTTATGAAGAGGTCTGTGACGTTTTTAAATGACTACAAAATTGCAGCAGATTAGCAAAATGCCTTACAACTTAGAGTGGAAAAAAATTTTAAATATTTAATGTTCCCTGAGTAACAGCAGAAAGTACATATTTATTTCATGTTGTAATAAAGTTTAACTTTGTTTTCTAGAAGCAGCCTGCATCCAAGAAAGTATGCTTTTAATGGAATTCTTAAGCAAAAACCTGGAAAAGTTATTAAAGCTTTATGTGAATGGCCAAACAGGACATGGCTGAATTCCTTTCTCTTTGTCTCCCTTCAAAGATGATATTTTAGCAATAATAGATGTAAGGCAATAGTGGATATAAGCCTAGTAGAAATATTCATAAAACCAAGGAGATCATAAATGTAATAATGCTGAGGAAAATATAATTCTGAATTTTTTTTATATTTCTGGACAAAAATCAGCTACCAGTAAAGTCACCTGTGAGGAAGTGAGAGAAAAACCATTCCTTGTGCCTTGTAGGAAGAATAAAAAACTGGGAAATATTGCATGTGTTAGTTCAAATGTGAACAGAGTAATAAATTATACTGCAAAATGAAGAAAGGTGTTAAAATGATCACATCTTATAAGTGAGAACTAAACCGTATTTGAAGTATCCTGCAGGGGCTTCACAAATTGGGGATGTTTTACCAGGTAATCTCTGGCTCCTTCCTAATTCCTCTACTTGTGATTGGTAGAGGAATATTGTTCTTTTACATGAACATTTCACAAATGGTCTTTATTTGACTGAACCAAAAAACTCATTTGTGAAACAAGAGGAGATCTTCATGGCTGATACAAACAAATTAGATGTTTTCTGAATAGCTGTTTTACAACACCAACAGTGTGCATGCCTGACAGCTTAGGAGAGGGACAGCATAAACAGGGTCCTGGCCTCTTGGCCATGCTGAATACTTTAAAATATGATGGTGTGTCACCAACCAAAGATCTTCTTTGTTGTTTTGTATTTGTAATAAACAGCTTTAGTGATTGGTTAAATCACTTGAGCCTTTTCAATCAGATCACAGCAGCTGCTTAATTTACAACACAGTTAGGATCATACTGTAAACCTGTGGGCTTTTGAGCAAAATAATCAAGAGTGAATGATTTCTCTCACATAGCATTCAGTAAGTGTTGTATTACAGCTTTCAGGCTTTGGGTTGATAATGTGCATCTAAGTAAAGCAGTTGATAGGGTTGGATATGTGAGAATATCTATCTGCCTCTGACAGGGCACAAGGCTTTTTCTCTCAAGACATTAAGACTGAGCAGTGCAGCTTGGCAGGTGCACCGTGTTCTGACAAGGCAATGACATTAATGATTAACTGCTTTGGGTCATTGTTTTGATGTGCTCATTCACAGACAATCCTGTGAGATGTAGGAGACGCCATTTGAGACTTCTTCAAATGATTATTTGGTGGATAAGGATCTTATTAATTAATTTGTTTATTTCAAATCCAGTCACTCTAGGATTGCACCATCCACAGGTATAATCCCTGTTGATGTGCTGTATTGGAGAGCTGAACGAGTGCAAAAATCTGTTCTCTTGTGTAACCACCAGCTGGGGAAGTGCTAAAAATGTATAACTCAGCTTGAGGAGTTATCAGTTCCTGAGATCTGACTTTGTGTCTGAAACCCACTGGAGAACAAACTGTTTCTACTTATTCCACAAACTTTGGTTGTATATTTAGAGGTGAAAAAGTAAGGTCTGCATTTCCAAATTGTCAGGGGGCTCACAGCACCAGGAGTTCTGAGGGCATAATATGGGTTCTGGACTCCACCTAAACCCATGGTTTGGTCTTCTGTAACGTAGAACTGAGTTTCAAAATGTTAGCTTACATTTTATATCTATTAGTTTACATATATGAATGTACTTTTTTTTATGATTGAATTGCCAGAACAATTGATGTGTTGAGGTATTGATTCATATGTAGAAATTGGTGATTAATGTGCTAATATAGATTAGTATCTATATTAGCAGAATGAAGCCAGAAAGGTCTGAAGCAAAAATTGTGTTCAAATGAGGACTGGAAAGGATTATACAGTTCTAATTTCCCCTAAGACAAGGAGGCCTTCCCTCTGATAGGGACAAGAGTATTGTTTCCCTAACACTGGTGTTCCCCTTACTTATGTTGTAGACAGTGCACCATGAATAAATAACAAATTCATCTCTCTGGCATTGTCTTCCAGGAAAAAAACCCTCTGATAACTCTGAAATGCAAGTATTACATAACCCACCATGTATAGCCACAGTATTTTGGTATTATGTTTTTTAGAACTACTGATCAGAAATATTAAGCTATTTTTGCAAAATAAGGCAATAGGATTCTTTCACTGGAGGATCGTTCCTGATGGTCATGTGTGACTTATATGCAGAAAAAGATTATGGTAGGCAGCAGCAATATTGCTAAATATCTGATATACCATAATGCAAAGCTGCCATCTACAAGTCATCCATATAATTTCCTATAATTTATTTTTCCTAGGAGATTCAGATGTGCTTGTCTAAATGCACTCAGTTAAATTTTTCATTTAAAGTGGATGTCACTGATTTCATACCTGACGAACAACTTAAAAAGTAAACAACAATTTAATGATGTGATCTTCCATTCTTGTGTCCATGGAGATTTAACAGTTTGGTTTTTTTTTTCCCTCTGGTCTTTAGGTCTAATATATTCTGAGAACAGCTGCATTTCCTCCTTCAGAAAGAATTTTACTACTCTGTAACATATGAGCATCCTGGCAACCTTCCTAAACTTGTGTAGAGATGGATGTGGAAGCTATTTTGTTCCAAGATAACCTTTCCCCTTTCATAGGCAGTGCCTTCTTAGCAGAGACTCTAGCTGAGTTTTTATATTCAGTATTTTCAGTTTCTTCTGTTTTGACTAATGTGAAAAAAATGTTTTTCTTTGTCAATTCTTTATTTAAAAATCTACAATTTAAAAAAATATCCCTGCAAGATGTGCAGTGTTCCCCAATCTTACTCCACTTTTGCTGCCTCATTCAATCCAGAAGGGTCAGAGATATCCCAAGACTCTACAAGTTACAACTTTAGTGCTTTCACTGTCAGTTTTTGAAGGCATTTGTAATTGATTTATTTTTTTTACTAAGCCAATAATACTGAAATATGAATTTTTGTATACATGAAGTATACATAGAAAAGAGACTTTTCTGTCTGACAGACATCTATAAAGGAAATTACTGGCTTGATTTGAATACAGATATTAAAATAATTTTAAGATGGCAAAGAAAAGCACAGAAATATAGAACATTCCAGAATCTGAATGACTCATAAAAGTTTAATTTGCCCAATGTGTGCATATTTTTTGTCATACTGTTTTATTACTGTACTCATAGTTTGCATTTTTTTCCTTTAAGACATCTGCCACCTTCATCATCTATTTGACAAGTTCTGTCATCTTCATCTTACACTGAGAAGGTTCTAGCTTCCTTGCTTAGGGGATGTATTGGTCAAGAGGTTTGTTGTTGGCTTTTGATGAGATAGTTGAAAGACTCAGAATAGGAGATGTCTCTCCCTTTTTGGGGGCTGTCGTTCAGAAATTCCCAGTTCTGTAAAGGTCAGATTTTTTTTCTTGCAGGTGTTTTCCTTCCTTCCCAAGTACCTCCTGGGCCAGGGTTTACACTGCCATGGGTGCTGTGGTGGAGGATCAGAGCTCTGCTGTGTAACCCAGCAGCCTCTGGGTGCTGCTGGCAGGACTGCCATTGCCTCCACTGCTGTGCAGAGCCCGAGGATGAGCAGGGAGATGGATACCTCCAGTGGGGAGGGCAGAAAGGCAGCTTGCCCCAGTGATGCTCAGCTTCTGTCCAATAACCTGGTTTTCAGCAAGCTCTCTTTGTTTACGTCCCTGCTAACTGGGCATTCAATTCTGAAGTGGCAAAGGCTTGTCTGATAATTTAAAATAATATATTCCAGGGGACAGTACCCTGCCAGAGCTCTATGCCTCCGGTGACTTCTCAGATCTCATTTTCTCTTGATATTAAACCAAGACATTTCAGATCCTCTGTGGCATTTCAAGTGAGTTTTGGTTTATGAAATCAGACTGTAAAGGAAAAACATCTATCATGATCATTATACAAAGTTCACGTTCAGCTTCAAGCAATTTTTGGAAAAATATTTCACAATGTTTTCAGGTATGTTGGTCTGAGAGGATCTTTTGAACTAATTTCTAATTCCTCTATATCTAAACTAATTGATTCACCTTTAACCCTATTCAAATTGAGGAACTTCTGGTGCAGCTGTGAGATGCTGCATCACTAACAAAGCACTGGCAGAGCAGCGTTGCAGTGTGTTCACTGTCTGACTTGGTGGTTTTACTTGTATAGTTCCTGGGTTAATGTCTCCTTCTGTAGAGCTATTACAGAACCAAGCTACCTGAGTTCTAACCTGCAATCCTCTGGTCCTAGAGCTGGCAAATAAGAAAGAAGGCAGTCCCAGTAAGATGCTGTAATGTGGGATACCAGATTTGCAAGCCAGGAGAAAGAAGGGCTCATTTCTCAGGTACTGCTATATTCTTGTTTAGCATTTGCTCAGGGTGCAGAAACAAAGAAACTTCACAATAAAATATCCCCTTTCTAAGCTGCTTGGAATGGAAACGTGCATGATGGAAATATGATGGCAACAGAAGGGTGAACACAGATAATAACTTTTCTCCTGACCACTCGAGCAGAATAGACCAATATTATTGCTTTTTGATTTCTCAAGAGAAATCAAAGAGCCTGGTCATTTGGCCACATCCTTGGAGATTAATAGCTGATGCCTTTCAAGCAAAATCCAGTACAGTTGTATAACTGAAGAAAATCCCTGGTTGTGAATAAAAAAAAAAATTAAATTACGTATTTATACTCCCAATGGAGCCAGAGTGATATTATTTTGTGGGTGGAATACATTCAATTAAAAACTGAGCTATGGGAGAAGAACTGAACTGTTTTCAGTTTACAACTTTTTAAATAGTTGAGGCTGCAAACAATAGAGGAAAATATTCAAATATCTGAATACAACATCTCAGTGAATTTGGAGTTAATTTTGGCTTTGTTTCAGAGCAACACTTTTCTATTAAAAACGGAACCTAAATTAAATGTACAGATCTGCGGCCGCACAAAACAATCTAAGCTTCCCACCTACTTTGCTGCAGCTAAACAGAAAAACATAATTATTTTTCAAGAGGGAAGCCACTTTTTCTCACAGTAATGTGGCCATTATTCAATCATCTTTCAATCAGCCTAAGTGGCCATACTCACTATATCTCCCTGGTTTGTTTACATCTAAAATATGCCAATACCTCTTTCTATTAAAGTGAAATATGACTGTTGTAGCAGTGTATTCCCATTTCAGATTTTCTTTTAATGAAGCTAAGTAATTATCTTTAAAACATCTATAAATTAAAAAATACATGTCAAGAACTGTACTAAGCAAATGGATTCATAATTATAGGTAATCTGTACAGAGACTCTCATGCTGAGAAAACCCTGAGTCCCTGCAGAGTTACTATGAGGCCAAAAGACACATGACACAGAGGTGCTGAAGTGGCAGTTCTTTTAAATCTGCTCTCACTATGGGAACTGATGACCTTTCTAGGACTAGGATAATAGGGAATGAGTTCATGCCCTGTGGTCTTGCTCTGAATATTATTATGTTCAAGCTGCAAATGAGCCAAGATGTGAATGACAGCGAGGGGCAAAAGGACTGGGGTGTGCATGGGGAACCAAACGTCAATAGATCCCTCAAGGGTGTTTTCACCTTGACAGAGGATGTGATTGGAATTAGTGTTCAACTCCTTTAAGACTCTGACATTGTTAAATGTAATTGGACATGTGCTTGAATAGGTAGGCTTCTGCAAATCTGAGGTGTGGATAGCATCTCCTGGAAACAAGGACTTATTATCCTGCTCCTGAAACACTGTGTCTGCACACCACAGCCATGGGAGGGCAGAGACAAGACCAAGAAAAAATTCTGTTCCTCATCTGGACAGCAGTCTGGAGCTGGGGAGCCAGGGGTGGGTTAAAATTGAGATGGAAGGCAAGCCCCTTAATTTTCCATCTCGAGGAACAGGCAGTGGTGTGTTACCTGGGGAGGAACTCCTGCCTGTATAATACAGGAGGAGCACACAAATGCCCAGTTCAGGAATTTATCATCTTGCAAGTCTTATGGTTATTACAGGGAATGAATGTTCTGCATTGTGCACTCACTGGAGACTCAGAAGGTACCTTGAAAGAGCAAGGAACGATTACATTACAGGAGCTATACAAGGAATGGCTTTGAATCATGATTTTGGTGGATTCAGGGTTACAGACTGTTACAGTTCTCTTCTGTGTAGAGATTTTCACTTCATTTTGAAGTTGGATAGAACCTAAAATATCACCTAGTTCCAACCCCAAATAATTCATATGGATATGGAAGAAGCACACTTTCCCTATCATGTGAGTAAATCATTTATAGAATCTTTTTTGCTGCCCTGAGAGGCAGCTGGCTTGGAATAATCAAAATTTGACTAGATGTTAAGGAAACAAATATTCAGACCTGTTGCTAATCAAGGAAAATACACTTGTAGTGAAATTCTTCAGGTCGTTTTGGTACAGCATGGTAACCAGACTCTGTAAATAAAGAAAAGCCTGTCTCCCATCCACGTAGATCAGTTCAAATTAGTAGTTACCTGTGCAACAGTGTATGTCTCTGTCTGGGCATTTCTCCATCTTTCCTTCTGCCCTGTGCTGCTCTTTGGATCCTGAAGGCCCTCCTGTAACAGTCTATTTCAATGTCAGGTTATCAGTTACTTAGTATAGAAGCATCTCAGCTGTTATTCTGTCACAATTGCAACATTTTCTGGTCTTTTTTCCCCCCTTTTTTTTTTTCTTTTTTTTTTTTTCTTTTCATGCAGACTGCAGTTAGAATTTTCCTGGACCTGGTCTGTCTAGAGGTACAGAGGGTCCCGAATAGCCCATCCTTATGAGGATGTCCTTGTTCCATTATTTTCTACTTTGTATTAGCTCTTTGTGCTGGAACCATCTCAGTAATCTTGCAGTCAAGGTGCCCATGAGCCTCTGCAGCCATTTCAATGTTAAGTGCAGACTGCCTTCAGCACTTCCATTTCAATTCTTCAAAATAATTTCTGCAAATATTTGTTCTTTATGAGGCTGGCAGTGTCCTGGGACTGCACCTTAGAAGGAATGAAAGTGTTGCCCTGGTGTGCACTGCTCAGAGAATCACAGAATCCCAGGGTTAGGGTTGGAAGGAGACAGTGTCAAAAGCCTTGCCAAAGTCGAGGTAAACAACAGCCACTGCTCTTCCTTCATCCTGCTGTGCCACCACAGAAGGCTGTCAGATTGGCCAAGTGTGATTCCCCCTTGGTGAATCCATGCTGACTGCTCCCAAAGACCTTCTTTTCTTTGACCTCCAGAATGTTAGCTTCCATCATCTTTCCAGGCATGGAGGTGGGGCTGACAGCCCAGAAGTTTTCCTGGATCCTTCTTGCCCATTTTGAAGACAGGTGTAGCATTTGCTTTTGTCCAGTTGAAAGGTGGTTCTTTTCTGATACCAGATCCCTGGGGCCAACAGAAGCAAATAGTTTATTCCATCTAGCTGGTGCTTCTGTGCATATGGAGCTATGGTGATCCATAGCTACAGCCAGGCAAAAATCCCCAGATATCTTTTCCACTGCATATGAAAGACTGGATCCTCTCATCCAGTGTGAGACATTTTCAAATTAATCTTACCTTACAAGCTGCTCAGCCCAAACTCCCCTTGCTCTTACTTCACTGAGCAATGTTCTAAATCACAGATATTTAAATGCTGACTCTCTTTATCTTACCCATTAGGGCCAGTTGCTTTTGGGAGTTGTTAATGGAGCAGGATGACATGGGAAAGGGATCTGGCAAAACGCTTCTACTCCAAGAGTAGGAAATGTGCAACTCCTGTTTTACTGTGAATGCAGGGATTTGGGGAGTGCTCAGAACACAGTAAGGTGAGGTTCTGGTCTCCCTTTTTCATGCAAAATGATGCAGGCCTGGTTAAAGCCTTGTGCATTCTGGGGAGTACATTTATCATCATCATCCCTTCACAAAAAAGGGTAAATTACAAATTTGTGGTACTTTGATGCTCAAATCTCCTAGCAACAGTGGTTCCTACAAAGATGACCCCTGTCATTTCAGAGTGCCTGAACCTGGACATTTTAAATAGCCTTCTATGGATGTAATGAACTTTAAATAAGCCTTTCCTTTCTGAAAGCCTTATTTCCCAGTAAGAGTATTTTATTTCCAAATCTCATGATAACTTAATGATAAAATATGATAGTTCTGCTTATTGTGAATAGAATCACAAAGAAATAAGTGGTTTCTTATTCATAAGTGCCCCTGAATTAATGTTTACTAACTAGCTGTGTTTTAAAATCTGTCTTTGAGGTTGAGAAAAGCAGCTCTTATTTACTGACTGAAGGGTATAGGGCTTTACACCCAAAATCTATTATTGTTTGTATACCTGAGATCCTACAGCATGACTGTTAAGTAATTTTACTTGCATATTGCTACATTTCAAATTTCATTCCAAATTTTTCTCCCACCTCATTTTCAAAATTCTGGCTTTTTCTTTTCTCTGTGAAATAGAAAATTTCAATGAAAAGACCTCTGAGGGCTTCAAAACTATCTGGAGGCTTCAGAGAGGCAGATATGAGTTCTGCACTGAGTGGTTCACAGCTGTGTCATGAGGGACCTTCAGAAGTCTCTCCTGGCTTCAATGCTGTTTGGTACTTTTTTTAATGGACTGAATAATGGTATGGAAGTGATGTTTGATCACTTTGCAGATTCTCTGGATGAATGGATGAGTTTTTAAGCTGATCTTGATGTACGAAGGAATAGGAACAGATCTGATGAGGATGAAGCCCTGCACTCATTCAGGAGCCATCATTGTCACCATCCATGGAGATATGTAAAAGGTGTCTAGATGTGGCACTTAGGGACATGGTTTAGTGGAGGACTTGGCAGTGTTGGATTACTGGTTGGATTTGATAATCTTAATGGTATTTTCCAAACAATTCTATTTTACAGAAAATTATTAAGAAAAACAGATACAGATAAACTGGTCAATGTTCTGTGTTATTCAGGTTTCAGATACCTAGATCATGAGATATAGAAGTCTATATTTAGCATTTGACAATATTTAGATTTCCCCATATATGAAATTAGAGGTGCAGCCAGGTCCAGAGGCTGATATATGTATATATCCTGTATAATGAATCTAGTTCTTATTTATGGTATATTCAGTCTGCACTGCAGTTATTGTTTGCATTTTACTGGCTGCATATATTGCAAAAAATGTATAGAGGGATCCCCTTCTATCTGCCTTATTAATGGATTCCCATTTTTTCCCTCAACATTTATTAGTGTGCTGGACAACTAAATTGCATCTGGCATCAGAACGTTAAATGATGAAAAGAAAAAGGATGGGGAGGTTTGTATTCTTGTAGTACAGGTTTATGGTTACAAGTACAAGAGTATAACATTGTCACCTGGGAAATGAAGTGATTGAATAGAAAAGGGCTTAAATGATACACATTTCTAGCCAGCTGTTGTCAAAGTATTTAAAGTGGTCTATTGGAGGATATCAGAAGAACTACAAGAATTGGTGCACTGGTCTATTTGAACACATCTGAAATTAAACAGCAACATTAACAATAAAATATTGCTGGGTGAGAAGTGCACACTCCTCTGCTTTAGCAAAAAGCAAAACCCATGGGCATGCAGCACATTTCTCTTTCCCTGATGACATTCCCCCATCCACTGAAGTAGCAGGTTCCTCTGTATTCTCATCAGAGCTCTTTGCACACATCAGTGGCAATGCCAAAGCACAAAGCAGCAAATTAATAGAAACATATTCATTCTGATAAATGCAAAGTTGATCAGTTTCCTTCTATTGTAATTAAATAGCCATTGTAACACTTGTCTCACCAAGGGAAAAATGACAGGCTTGGTAGGGAAATACATGATATTTTGAAGCATCTGATAGTGTATTAAGTTGTTCAACAACAGTATTCTATGGAGAGTACAAGAGACATGCAAAAGATGTTTAAGTGCTACAGAATAAATCCATTTGAAACATGAAGACAGAGACCTAAAAACACTTATCATGTACTAGGCAAGAAAAATGAATATTAAGATATAAGTCTGGTCTGTAGAGCTCTTTGTACTATCCTTGTCTGTATAAATTTTATAAACCAATTAAATTAGTATTAAACTCTCAGTTTCTTGAGTAGTTTAAGTAATATGCCACTGATACACATTTTTGCACTCATGTTTGAAATATGACAACTAATATGAAGTTAAATAGTCACTTAAATTTTACAGAAATATAGGTTCTCATAAGAAATCAGACTGGAAGGCACCTTCACTTCCAATCTGGACCAGCTGGGTGGTTATACCAGGATGTTCAGGAATTTATCCTGACTTTGGAAAACCTGCACAGCACAGGGATTGGCTCTCTGGTCAGCCTTTCTCACTGTTTGACTGCACACCCAGTGAAAAGCTTTCTCCTTGTCCGCAGTCCGAGCCCCTCTGCTCCCAAATGCCTGTGTCGGGCTCTGGGGCCACTCTTAGCCCAAAATGCCCGTGGCTGGTCCCCCCTGGCACTCCAGCCACGCTCCTGTCCTTGGCTCTGGGAGCCTCACTGAAGCCCAGACTCTGTCACCCGGCCTGTGGCACCTTGAACAACGTGGTGGCCTTGCCCTCAGCCCTGTCCCTGTGTCCTTTTGTCCCTGGCTCCTGTCTGGCCCTCTGGGGCTGTCCCTCCTGGGGTTCAAGGTGCAGCTCCCCAGCCCCTTCTCCCAGGGCTGGTGCCCCGGCCCAGAGCCGCCCTGGCAGTCCTCTCCAAACTCACTGCAGTTCATCTTTCTTTGGAAAATCTCATCTCACAGAGTGTCTGCTGTGACCGGCCAAAGCCCACAGCTCGGACTGGGTTCTGCTGACCTCATGTCCATGGTGCTGTCTCCCATTTCAGGGTCTTTGCCTCCATTACTGATACAACTGGATTTTAGCCTGCAAATTCTTTGTTTACATAACATCATCAGTCTAAGAATTTAGCAGTAACACACATTTGGCAATTAGAGCTAAACAATGAAGGAACAAGGGAGTTTCTTAATGAAATTGTCTAGAACATCTGTAATGGAAATAAAGTAACTAAATAAACTTCTAAGTAATAACTTGTATTTTTAATGTTAATGTAATAAGATAACATTTTATCACTTCATAATTTTTTGTTAATAAAATTTTATGTATCAATGGGTATTTAAATCTGATTTTCTTAGCCTCTTTGTTTGATATCTCAATGAATCTCAGGAACAAATATAAACACAAAAGAAAATGAATGTAACACTAATAAGCTAAAATACAACTATAGCCCTTTGAACTAAAACAAATAAAGGAGATATGGCTGCACAAGTCTGTAAAATCATGACAGGGTTATTATATAATAGTTATTATAGCTGTCTTTATTTAAAATAAATTTTACTTTCTTCTTGAGTGGAAATTTTGAACCAGCTAATAAGTTGGAAGTTGCAGTAGAAAGGAACTGTAGGTAGTGGTGGAACACACAAGTAAAGGCTTCCACATCTGAAATCACCTTTGCAGGTTTTTTTTTTATTCTGGAAGAGTTTTGAATGTCTGTGCATGGTCTGCAGGTAGAACCCTTGTTTAAAATCAGCCCATGCTGAAAAAAAAACAAACTAGGCAGAACAACAAGACAATTGAGAAAAAATACAAGCCCTTTCAATTAAAGGATCATTCCTCCAGTGAAGCTTGATGGCCTTATACTTCTGGCCTGATTGTTGTAAAAGTTTCAATATTGTCTGGCCTTTGGGAGAATCTGGTGTGAGTACACAGGAGGGAGGCTGTGATGCAGTGACTTTTGATTCTTATCCTTTGCTGCTATTCCTCCTCTTGCTACGTGGCTGGTCAAAACAATAACCCTCAGACAGATATCTTATTCTCTCTCTGGCTTGGAAATATTCATCTTAAAGCCTTTCAGGAGATGCTGAGAGCCTGTGGAATTGCAAAACCCACTCACTCGAATCCCTGTTTGGGACCTGTATAAAGCAAAGGTAGTTCTCCAGCCTCTGCTTCTTTCACATACTTCAAATCCCTCTGGAGGTAAGCTCTGTTTTGTGTTCTTCATGAACACTTATGTTTTCATGCCAGATTTTTCACAGGGATTTCTATAGCCTCTTTATTTCTAGGCAGTGCATAGCCCTTGTCTAATCCCAGGTGTGTTTACGGTTAATAACTAAATTAAACTGTGAGCAACTAGAACAGCTCAGGATATTCTGCATCTCATAATAAATGAATATTTGGATTTCCTGCCAAAAGACTGTGGCTCAGATGAAGCAGCCCCAATAGAAGAAGTAAATAAGTTAGGAACTTAATTACTGCCTCACATGATATGCATTCAGAAGTTTCTGTGCATAGCAAAACAAGTTCAGGGAATTGCAGTAATTTCCCTCGCCACTTTATTTGATTGTGTGGTGATGGAGAGGGAATAAGGTAACTCAATTTGCATTAAAATTATTATGATTTCTGTTTTTCAAAACCAAATATTCACTGAGAACAGGAATAAGAATAAAACAGCCCATTTAGGTGTTTTATTCACAGTCTTATTTTGCATCAGTGATAAATTACAGTGATTTTATATTCCCTCAACAGTATATTAAAATGTCTTGTAATAAGCAGATGTTAAAGAAACACTCCTAAAACTATTGTACAGACCATTTTGACAGTGGAATTAGTCAAAAGTTTTACGACCAGAAAAACCTTACAGTGAGGAGAACTGGGGCTCCTGCTAAAAATCTGTTTGAGAAATGAAGTATTTACAGTCCTATGCTTACAAAAAAAAATTAATACACAGGCTAAAGGTGTTTCCAGAGTAGATTATAAATCATGAGATTTTAAAGCAGATCACCTCTGAGATGTTTTTAAATTTGTTTTTCTGATTTAGAAACCCTTAAACTGTACATATTTCCTCTTATTTTCCTAAGCCACAGAAACTTGGAAACTTATTTTTTTTCCCCAAATGAAAGCTGAGATAATTATGTACAGACATGAGTTAGGAGTTTGGACTCCAAGAAAGAACACTGAATGAATTGAAAAGCCATTGCTGAGAGTTTAAAACCCAGCTTTCTTTCTTGCCTTGATTTTTCTTTTCCACAGAACTGAAGTAGAGGTTTAAATGGCACAGACTGGATGAGTCTGTATATGAATGTTTGGCTGAGCACTTATTGGTGATGAAATGGATCCAACACTGGGGGCTCTGCTCTCCATCAGACAGTTAAAATCCCAGACTCCTGGACAATTTTGTGTCTTTTGAAAGCAGCTTTTCTGGTTTTAAGACTAATTACACCTCTTTTCCCTTTGTTTGATTTACAGCTGCATCAGGAAATGTTTCAACAAGTTTTGTGTGGGGTCATATTTACTTTGAGAAGCTGTTGGACTGATTTCTTCTGTGAGCCTCTGTATGTGTAGGTGACAAAGGGACATCATCTTGGACAAGCAGCTGCAAGAAAAGCCTTTCTAGTCAAAATTAATACAATTCACATGAATTGAGAATAAAATTCCTACTTCTCAATGTATCCCCAGCCTGCACACCCTCACCAAGCAGCACTTGTGGAACATGGGACTGCTCTGTAAGAGCAGGAACCTTGTCCTTCTGGAAGCCTTCTCTGAAAATGTATCCATTCCTGTCTTGTTTAATTTGATGAGATTGAGTTAGAACACTCCTTCAGAATAATCCTAGGATGGGAACATAAGGAAGAGAATGATTTTGGATATTTTCCCCCATCCCAACCTTTTTATTTTTTTAAATAATTTTTCCTTTTTTTTCCCCTTCTGATTATCAATATGCAAAATGATATACATTTTAAAGATAGCTGAATTTTTTTCTCTAACTTACATCTCCAGATACTAAAATTGCAGCATGGCCTGATGGCTCCTGCAGTTACTCAGCAAGAGTTTCAGTCTCAAAGAGAAATTGTCACTAAATCATGGTAGGAAAAGAGAAAAAACAGTAAAAACTCCTGGTGTGTATGGTTTGAAGCTTAAATCACATTCTGTCTAAGTGAAATCTGAAGCGGGAAAGATGAGGAATAGGCTTTTCAGAGAACACATTCCACTCAAGGAATCTGAGTGGATCTCTGAATCTGACTTCCTGAATTTTATATTTCTTTTTGAAATCGCCTTGTTTTTCTCTTTTTTTTTTGATTATAAACTACCTCTTCTTCTACATGTGTAGCTGTTGGTATTCTTGGCAAAACAAGATCCATTCATTTTTCTGGACTTCTTGGGCATTCCTATAAAAATACAAATACTGATACCTTCCTACATTATCTTACTAGAACTTCTTGCATATGTCTCCCATATCATAAAAAAGAAAAAGCCTTTCTTTTATTATTGTTTTTTATTTTTTTCTGATGAAGCAAGAAATTTATACTAAAAAATATGTTTTTAGCTCAAGATGCTGGTTTGGGTTTTTTTCTTTTTCTTAGACTGTTATTATCTGGAATTACCATTGTGAGGAATATTGGACTTATGTTGCCAAACTGAGTGCAGAACATGGCTTTCCAAATTTTGTAAGAATTCATAAAATTCTTAGAATGAAACCCAAGATTATAGGTGACATTTCAAATCAGACTGCCTTTAGTGTGCCTCCATGTGTGAAAAAATAGAAACCTTGCTGACAAGCAGAGAACAATGAGCTGAAATAAAGAAATATTGAAATAGTGAAACAGAAAGGGGAAAACTACCTTGGGCATTATGTGGATGAAAAAAGAAGGAGGGGTAAGCACAGCCCACGGAGGAGAACAAAGGGCAAGATGCCAATTAAACAGGAATCAAAGGCTTAAAAATCCAAAATGCTGATTGAGATAATGAAAAAAATTCAAAGGAGTTTCTGCAGGTAGTATGTCAGCTTCAGATATTGGGGAAATTTTTGAGCAGGGAAGGGAGGGAGGTGGAGACAGTGCCCCAGACGTAAATAAAGCCATTAACTTCTTGAAGTACATCACACCTGAGGGAAAGGCAAAATCTAAGTGTAAAGTGGGACTGATATTGTTCCTTTATCATGGTGGGCTGAGGGAGGATTCAATTCCTTACAGTTCTGTATCAGCCCAGACATCTGGGACATTGCTTCCAAATTTGGAAGTCTTTTAAAGAACCTAAATGTGTATTTAGGGATCTGAATAAATGGGTTATCTCAAGGGCTTAGCCCCAGCACTCTCCTTTCTCAGACATCTAGCAGGTCTATGTACAGAGACAAAACAGTTGACCAATGCTTGTCATGCTGAAATATCTGTATTATACATGCAAATAATCATGAGCCTTACTGGGCTAAATGTTATTTTTTGGTTCCTGTTAATAAGACTTGAACTACTCGGCATTTAGCTTAGACCACTGTAGTTTTCTAATACAAAAATAAACATT
The DNA here is from genome assembly GCA_013397295.1 of Polioptila caerulea. Taxonomy (NCBI): domain Eukaryota; kingdom Metazoa; phylum Chordata; class Aves; order Passeriformes; family Certhiidae; genus Polioptila; species Polioptila caerulea. Next base: position 2,210,927 of record VYXF01008533.1, read on the forward strand.
CCTGTGAATACTACACCTCAGGTTTCCTTTGGAGAAAACAACTTTTTCTGTATAATTCCTTCTTTTCCAGTATAACTGTATGGTGAAAAAATAGACAGAAAAAAAGTCTGTTCCTTTTATTTATCCATGTCTTCACATTGCTACTTGATAATAAAAATGAAATTTAGAAAAAAAAAATATCAGGAACATAATTTGTTTCACAAAATTCTGGTAAAATCTGTAAAATTCTTGAACAAGAAAATAAGGTAACTGGAGGGCATTCAGATTTGGAGAGTAGGCAGGTACAGAAAGAGAGAAGTAGAAACTGCTCCTTTGCAGCTGCAATGTCCAGCTCAGAGATGCATGGTAAGCTTTTGCTTATAAAATTGTGTTTTTCTTATGCAAGGTTGTTCTCATTATCTGAAGAAAGCTTTGTGCATTGTGAGGTGCAAATACAAAGTTTTGCCAGGGGTTTTCTCATGGGTGACTGGGAACTGGTCCAGCTGCCTCTAGGGAGCTGTCAAGCTGCAGCCCACACTTGATCTGGACATAACTAAAGTGTTACTCAGCAGTGTGATGGAAGTAGGAGCCTCCAAACCATTCAGCTGGTAAATGGCTGCAGGGAAGCCCCAGTCCTGTAGCCAGTTCCTCACCTGGGAACCTGCTGGAATCACACTTGCACTGGTTTCACCAACCCAGCCCAAGATAATTGCAGTTAAATATGCCAAGGACCTGCAGTGCTGGGGTTACAGACACACTGCAGAGACCTGACCACCATCTACTATGGTGAGTAGGTGCTGGAGCTGTACTTTCTACTCAGCATGCTGTTTACTTAAGAATAGACTGCTAAATAAGCCTTGAGTTCTCTCAGATTATTTATTTATGTCATTGTAGTTGCAGATGAAATAGCCTAGAATAACAAAATTCAGGCAAGAGGCAGATGAATTGATGTTTAAAGTTGGGTGTTTGGTTTGATTACAGTCATTGCTTTCGTCCTTTGAAATTTTGTCCTAATGAAACTTGGTAACCTCTTAGTGTCAGGCAACCTTTAAGAGATGCATAGCCTTAAACTGTGGCTTTAAACAATGTTTTCTTTCCATGGGGATTTCAAGAAACCTGTCAGCATAAATGCATATAAATGTGCCAAACATGCACAGCACTTTCTGAGGAAACATTTTTTTATGACAAACTCTGCATGGGGCTAATGGATTACAACAGCTATTTCTTTTTCTTTTTCCTTTTTTTTTTTTTTTTGAAGGTGAAATAATTTTTCAAGCACTTTTCAAGACCAATGGTCAGCATCCCATCTGTCCATTAAAAACAGGTTGGAAAACTTAATATCCTAATACAAAGCATAATACTACAACATAATCCCTTTCTGAAAAATCAAAACCCGCTCCCCATGGCTTGCAGAATTCTCCATCACTGAGATGAAATTAAAAAAAGAAATTCAGCATTCCTTCCATTAATAGAACTGCAATGAACCCCTCCCCCTCAGGCACAAACTTCCATTATTTGGGCATATCATGGTGGAGGAATCTTTTCTGTGTTTTAGCACTGTAAGACCTTGTCATCTCCTCAGCAGCAAGACGGGGGAGCAGTGAGATACCAACACAGACCCAGCAGTTGCCAGTGACAAAGCAGCCTTTTCTGAGCTCTGCTGCACATCAAGAGCAACTCCCCTACGCTGCATGTGGGGAAGACTTGCCAGAGCAAGAGCACACGTAGTGAGAGCTGCAAAATCAGTGGGTAAAATAATCCTAGGGAAAGGGCTCTTGAAATACTGAAATAGTACTTCTTCCTTCTTCTTCATACTTTTAGAAATATATTTTTTCCTCTCTTCAGGAATGCGCTGTAATGATATTAATGAGCTCTTGAGAGTTCGCTGATCCAAGAATGTCACTGTAGGGTAAAGTAATAGCATGAAAACCTAAAAATGAAGAAATTTAATTGTTTTAATTATGCAATTGCATGGGGAGCTTAAGAGTGTGCACCAAAAGCACTCAGACACTGCATTAGAGAGGAGGGTAACTGAAGTTCTCAAAGGGCTGGCTGACAAAGGCACACACAAGACACCTGAGCTGATTTGGTGGGGAGGATGTGCAACTTGAGTTGTGTCTGACTTCACAGCTCTGTGGCTTGGGTTGATTCAACTCCATGGTTCAATTGGTCTGACTTAAAATTTTAAAATTGCATCCCTAAAGTACTTCCACTTCACCCTTAAGGTATTCATCACCATGGCAAGCAAATGGTGGCATGTGCAGTAAGATGATACCTCACTGCTGGACACTTGCTACAGTGTTTACATAAGAAGCTGGTTAAGTTACAAGACGTTGCTTATTTTTGTTGCACTGAAGCAGCTTAATAATTAAACACAGCCAAGTGCTGTGTACTTGCCAGTGCACATCCTTCTGAGCCCTGAACTTCACACAGAAGTGTGACAGTAAGTTGGGCTGTACAGCTGGGAAAGCCTGAATCAGTCTCATTTGGAGTAAGACTGGAAAACAAACCCTTGAAGGAACAGCTGCAGTCAGTGGGTGAGCAGCTGATTTGGAGGGCAGGGATGGTCAGAGTCCTTCGAGCTTCTGAAGAACCAGTGGCCCTGGGGCGAGGGGTGGATTTGATAGGGCAAAGCAAGGGATGAGAATGTGCTCCACATCAAAAGCAGATGATGCTCTTTATGACTTCCTGTCTCCTCACTCTTCAGTAAGGGTAAGAGGCAGTCTTTGGCTCTATTTCAATAAAACTTACTGGAAGAGATGGTGCAGATGGTGCCAGCTGAATGCTCTCTTTGGTGTCACAAAAAAGGTACTGGAGATTAATCAGAGAGAATGCAGCTTTGCTGCAAGGTTTTACTTTCATTTCAGCATTTATGTGTACAAAATTAGTCTTATCTTCACATTTTTATGTCTTCACATACAGTCCAGTGCAATGTAGAAAGGTGAGTGCTTTTCAAGAGTGGTCCTAGCACCAAGACTATTTTTTTCCACTATCTCTCTTTAGAACTGACAAATGTCACGTTGCTATGCCCTGAAAATCACGTTGAGAAGTTACCTAGCACCTGCTGTGTTTTCTAGCTTGCTGCAAGATTAGAGTTAATAGCAATGCCTAAAAAATACCGTGCAGACCATTATGATGATTAGTTGTTGATTTATGTTTGGTACAGAACATAAAGTGGGAAATTACTGCCATCCTCGTGAGCAAGATCTTGCCTATGTTTTTAGAAGCTTACATCTCACTTCTGTTTGCTTGTAAAATAAAAAGCATCTTAAAAGGAAGCATGGACACATAACAGGACTATAAGAGAACACAAGTTCAGTGAAAAGATTTAAAAAGTCTCTCCTGTCAAGAGTGTCTTTAATCCAACAGAACCACGTGCTTTTTTTTTGCTCCAGGTATCTTTTGTATGAGCACATAAAACATTTCATAAAGTTCATAAAACATTTCAGACAAATTCAAAAAACTCTGCTTGCTCTTTCTTCACAACAGTAGGTCTCAACGAACTGCACTGGCTCAAAATAAATTGAAATTGTTTGTGGTAAGTTAAGCATGATCTCCTGGGCAGTGTCATAGAACATATCTGGGCTTTCTATATGGAGTAAAGAACAGTGAAATATCTGTATTGAATAGAGAAAATATGTTTTTGAGTCTACAGATGCTGTTCTGGGTGTCTGTAGGATTTCTGTCTCAGAAGAGTGTAGTGCTTCTTTGAAAATTGACAGTAAAGAAAAGAAAACTCTGGGGTTTATGGAGTCTTTTCCACCTCACTGCAGCCAGGGAAAATGGGGAAAGGAAGTTTTTTGGTTCTAGTGATCACCACCTCTAAAGCAATCCAGAAGCTGCTTCCTGGGGTGCTAAAGGAGAGGGCACCTGCCCTCCTGCATGCATACCCCTGCTCCACTCTGTGTTCAGGGCAGCCTGCACAGCCCCTTTCCCTCTCTGCTTGCTTGGAGCACTCTGGGGCTGTGTAAGAGTGTGGCTCCAGTGCTCTGGCCGTGCTGGACTTTGTCCTTTAGGAGGATGAGAGCCAGAGCTGGTACCCAGAGCAGGAGTCCCTGGCTCACACATGGCACGGAGTGATCAGTGACCCGTGCTGACCCCCACATTGCCCAGCTTGTCCCCTCTCTGTGCCACCAAACACCCCCAGTGCTCACAGGGGGAACCACTCAACTNATGCTGGACTTTGTCCTTAAGGAGGATGAGAGAGCCAGAGCCAGTACCCAGAGCAGGAGTCCCCGGCTCACTCGTGGCACAGAGTGATCAGTGCATTGACCCGTGCTGACCCCCACATTGTCCAGCTTGTCCCCTCTCTGTGCCACCAAACACCCCCAGTGCTCACAGGGGGAACCACTCAACTGGCAGCAAAAGAGCTGAGGGGGGAACTTCATGAGCTGCTGGGTGGGAATGTCACTCCCCTGCCCAGGTTAGCACCCATGTTCACGGCTCTCTGTTCCATGGCCTCAGACAAGGGGAGGCAGCAGGTTTTCTTGTAAAATACTCATTAAAGGAGGAACATTTCCATGTATTTCTCTAGTATGACAGTCAAGTGGGAAGTTACTTATTTTTCTGTGCCACATACTGTAAAGAGATTAAAGTCAGATGTCCTGCTGGAAGGTGGTACCATATAAATCACACAGGTACTGTAAGAGAGGAAAAAAATGAATACTAAAGGAGCTTTGCTATCCCTTCAGTATGACTGGAGGGAAAGGATGAGACACCCATTAACCACAGCAGTTACAGATCTTCAAAGTTTTAACTGATTTCAGCTTTAAGGAAATGAAATCTACTGTTGCTATGGGAGACAACAGATAAAACCAAAGTATTTGAATGTAAAGTGAGCATAGAGTTGAAAAAGGTTGATGTGGAGTGATCAAAGGGAATCCTTCATCCTTCACAGAAGATGGAAAGAAGAAATGCAGCTGAGGAAAAGAATCTCTTTCAGTCACATTAAAAAGAGTGAAAGAGACATTTCTATACACTATTTTCTTTATGTAAATTGCACAACTCAATCATTTTCAGAAGTCTTGGTAAGAGTGGAATATATACACAAATGAACAGAACAAGAGAGAAACCATCATATAAAATTAAAGAAAAAACAAAGAACCTTCTTCCAGCAACTCTGGCCTTACCAGTATTTTAAGAACTTGCTTTAATTTCTCTCATGTCCTTCATATCTGATGGCAGAAAGTTTAGCAGACTGGATTTGACTCAACTCATTGGTCAATTCATCTACATATTCAGTTTTCCTTTCCTGAAGAGTAAAATGTTATCTCACTGTGAAAAATTGCAATCCCCTTTTGTATCAGAAAATTACACCTGCTTTAAAATCCATGCAATTTTTTTGCTTTTGGCTGTGAAGTGGTAGCTTCCTCTCCACATTTTGGGGTCTTTTAATGAAAGAAAACCTCTGTTCACAAGGGAATTCCATCTATCTGACTTTTTCAACAAATAAATTATCTGCTACTTCTGACATGCATTAAATATTGTGAAGTACCTTTCTTGGCCTAAATACATGAAATTATTGGTTTGCTAAAAATAAAAACATTTGACAGTTTGATGACAACAGCCTTTAAAATTGAGGCATTTGAACTGCAGCTGTCTTCTATCTTTAAGGCAGCAGCAGTGAACTTTATCATTTTTACAGAGAAATATGACCAAGATGTCTTACTCTGGTGCATTCAATTTTTCCTAATTGCAGTTTTCTCTGAATCCCTTTCCTACACCTTGTCAGCTTCACATCTCTTAGAACTTCATTCTGACAATTTTATTTATATTCTATTTTCTCCTTCATTTACTCTTTTCACAAAGGAGACTAATCACTTCTTCACACTGATGAGTTCACGAAAGTCTCTTTTTTAGCTTTTTTTTCTTGTCACCTATGTTTTTTTAAAGTTTTCTCTGCTGGCCCTACGACTTTTGACTTTCACAGCACATTTTCCTATATTTGATTGTTTTACTTGAACATTTAATTGCATCTCATTCCTGCGGACATTACTTGCCTGGCTCCAATTTTTTAACAAGACCTAATCAGGACATTAGCACTCATTTTTTTCTGGCAATAATTAGTTGAAACCAAAAGTGGCTGCAGGAGGAGACCCATTTTGTGAATTTTTATAGATAAACATCTAAAAATTTTTGAAAGTATTGGATTTTTATTAGCATTTTGAAAAGATTTCTATTTTCCAGCTGAAAACCACTTGAACATGGAAGTATTTATTTACAACATTTTTAAGGTACCACCATGGGCTGTAGAGGGACCCTAAAGAAAAGCTGCTGTTTTGAGACATATCAAGATATTGAGCAGTTATGAAAGGCTGTGGGGGAAGTGTAGGGGAGAGAGGAGGTAACAGACAGGATACATTTGGGCTCTGTAAAGCTATAACAAAATTTTTCCATCAAAACCCCCTGAGTACCAGCTGTTGTCAATCTGGTATTGGCTTACACAACCCCCTTATGTCCTACTTTGGCACACAAACTTCCATTTGCAGGATGATATGGGAGAAAGGTAACACCTTTTCTGATAAAGATACTTGTCATGTGTGCTCCAGTCTTCTCTCTGGTTAGAATTTTCCTGTGTTGTTTATTTCTTTTTACAAAGCTTTTATTTCACAAGTGCTCTCCACATTTCTTAGTGCTCCTGAGATATTTGCCATCTAATTGTTTGTGACACAGCTTGGTTGCTCTGGGAGTGCCTTACAGGTGCCCTGCTGAGGAGAGCTCAGCAAAGCATGATTCAGAAAAGAATTTAGAAATGTGGCTTGTTATTGAACACACCAAAGAGCAACACAGGAAGGATAATCCATTGGTGTAAAAAACCTAAAACCTGTGGTGGAGCTGCTCTTACAAAGCTTTCTGTGCTAAGCTGGGCTAAGACCCAAAAACATTTCTAGTACCAGAGGCTCATCACAGCAGCACAAGTTACACCTGCCTGCTTCAGAGCTGGCAAGAAATGCTCCCTCAGATTGGGGCTCAATTCAGCTCAATTTGTTGTTAATCAAAGATGTAGGCAGTGTAGCTTCATATCTGTATTTGTTTTTGAATCTGCAGCTTGCTAACAAATACCACATCAGAGTGATTATATTTACATTCCAGCACAAATCATTCAAAGGAACATGATCAGACTGTGAAACTACCAACTGAGAGTTCATGTTTTCTTAATGATGGAGGTTTGAAAACCAGACAAGCTGGAAACTCTGTTTCAAAATCTATCGAGTAAGTGCAGAACTGACAGAGTGAACTTAGTTGATTTAATCCAGATGTTTGCATTTTAAGTAAGGGAGAAGACACATCAATGAAAATTTATAAAAGCAGTGAGAACATGCATAATGAGACACTGGAGAGAAGAATGCAAACCAGAAGTGTCAGTGAGGATTAGGTGTATGAGTGTTTTGTTCCATTAGTATGTATTAGTGCAGTCAGCCATGTTTGAATTTCAATTTGACATAATTTGAAAATGCATTCTATTGTAACGCTTTGTTAAATTGTGTACTGGGGATTTCAAGGGAGTTTAAAGGAATCAGGCACTCTGGTGCCACCAAAATTCAATGAGCCAGTTGCAGTCCTTCAACAAATTGTGGGGGTTGCACATCTTTATCAAAAATTATCCTTCAGCGTGGGTAGTACCCATTCCAGCTAGGGATGTACCTGAATTTTTTCCCAAACAGCAGCCAAAAAAAAAGGATTGGGCAAAGTATTGCCCTTAGTTTTCCTCCCTATGAAACCAGTTATTAAATGCCAGTATATGCCAGTGTTGCACATTTTCCTGTGTGTCCACAAGCATTCATTATGTTGCCACTCTCCCTGCAGCACAGAGAGTATCACCATTATATCAATATCGAATTCAAATTTAGATCTGGAATTCAGAGATTGTGATTAACCCTGTCATCACCTGAGATGATATATTTCTTCACTGGGTCCCTATTTCTGATTGGACCAAACACAGTTCAGATGTTCTTAAGCTGGTCACAGCATTTCTCAATCCTGTTTCATGACTTTATTTCAATATGATAGTATCACTTACCAGAATACACTGGTTTTATATTTTCAAGTATTTTTCAGCTTTCACACCTGGTAGACTCAGCCTTTAGCAGACTTAAAATACATATATAAAAATATCTCTATATTATCTTTCAGTAAAGCTTTGTTTTGCTTTTTATCCCTATAAAGTGTGGCAATGCCCAGTGCCATGACAGGGATACAGTCCAGTTAATTCTGAGCTATGGACAGATCTCTCTTTTACTTTTGACTTTTTTCAGTCTTTGTGCTTTTTGTATTCTTAGTTGCCTGACTGACCAGTAATAAAAAGGAGGCTTTTCCCACCTAGAATATGTTACAGCCTGTCTGGTGACTAGACCTACAGTGTTGGCAAAAGACAATGCAGATTTGAGGAGTGGGTGGGTAACTAAGAAAATCTGAGAACTTAAAAAATTATTGGATTAGAAATGTGAGAAAGAAAAACTTTGAAGAAAATTTGATATAAACTTATGAAGCTGAAATGGTTTTGGTATCTTTAAGCAAAACATGGCATTTAACATCAATCCCACATTTTAAAATAAATATTTTTCAGAAAATTGCTGTGAAAAACGAAAATGAGCAAAGTCCCCAGGTGGATCTCCCCCCTTGAAACTGCAGGAGTCCTTCATGCTCCTGAGTGCTGGGCTCTTGTGAGGGTTTACCCAAGGCTTGAACCAGATTCTGATTTGGATTGAAGAAGTCCTTGAGTTTGTTTGCCTCTGCCTTCTACCTTAGCTACTCACAAACCCCCTGAAAGAGAGAAATCTACCTTCATCTCAGTGCCAGCCTGCTTCCTTGCAAAGGCTTTGAGGAAAATGATTGAGGGAGGAGGGAATCTCTGTCTCTTTTTTGAATATCAGCTGAGGATTTTGCCTATACCTTCATTCTGCTTCAGCAAGAGAAATTGATCATGTGTCAAATAAATAGATAATTTTTTTCTGATAACTATGAGAAAATTATACTTTCTCTTCTTTATGTCTGGAATGTATTACATATCAGAGTTTATTGATACACATTTGATAGGAAAACCCTGCAGGTCATGCTTATAGCAGTGCTCCTGTTAGAGTTAAATAATTATTTTTGAGTTTCATATTTGACTTCCCATCATTAATTCCACTATGAAAGCCAATTTGATGTTGAACGTGAAGAACAATAGCTGAAGTTCATAATCTGGAGAGATTCTCATTAATTTAAATGGAGTGGCAGGAGCTGACCCTGAGTTAGTAAGGACACTTGGCTGTGTGTGCATTTGTTTTAGGCAATGAAAATATGGTTTGAGAGCACTAATAGCATCTGCCTTAGATAAAAAACATGAGCAATTGCCTGGAGAAGCACTGAGCCGCTCACCTGGAAAACACAGTGCTTAAAGCATTATTTTCACACCCATATTTGTCTTTTTAGAACAAAGAATTAGAGACATTCAGTCCCCAAGAACTAGAGCAATAATTTCAGTTTTTCATTTTACTGAGACAGACTGTGAAGATGATTGAGCTAAAGTAATTTTTTTACATCTCTTGTCACAATTTTCATGACAAAATGCATCTTCTAGACCTACTTTAGTTCTAACTAGCAATTATCGGGTTGTTTATTCTTTTAACACTTGACACTTCTAAGTACATCAAAGAAAAGTGCTGTTATACTACTCTGCAGCCAGATCTTGTCATTATTCTTCAGGAAGTCGACATATTTCTGGAAAAGAAAGATTGTGAACCACTCAATATTACAATGAAATGTTGCTAATTTTATGTCAGTATGGCAGAAACTGGTCATGGTTAGCAAGCAATTAAAAAGAGAGGTTGGTAATTATTGTCAGAGAAGGCCACAATACTAAAGATTTTTCAAAGATGGCATTTGCCTTTCAGTTTGCATGCCCAATTTGCCTACAACACTATCAAAACTCTTCCCTATAATAGTCTCAGATCTGTTTGCTTACACGTTATATGAACGATATCAGGGAAATATGATTTCAGAGATCATAAATTTGTAAGTACTTCCCAATTTGCAGACAGTGCTGTGTTCTGTCTGGCATCATTGGTACTTATAAAGGGGATACTTCTGATTGCTATTTTTACTCTCCGATGAGGAAGAAAAGGGCCTTAAATGTCATACTTCATGCAACATCACTGTGAAATGTGAATTGTAATTTTACTGTTTTTTTTGTTTTTCAAGTTAGTACTACATGAATTTTGCAACTTTGGGTACACAGTGACATTTATTCTACTCCCTGTGTATCCTTTTTTTAAGTATTCAGATGGTCACACTGCATTAGACCTGTAATGATGTCTGGTTCAAGTGTTGACAGGAGGGAAAAGCAGGTAAATGGGCATTAGTATGGAGGAAGATATATTAAGAAATTTACCAAGGGCTCTTTTCTTTGGCCATTGTAATTGGAGTACACTTGGTACTTTTAGAGAGAGGTATGAGCATATACAACACATTTGCTAATGGTTCCAGTATCTGTTTTGATGGCTATTTTTTTCTCAGCATTGTTTAGCATTAGGTGGGTGGCTGAGAAATAAAAAAAAAAATTGCAAGATAAAACCAAATTAATGCGCAAAAATTTTCTGAGCCTTTTGTGAATAGGAACACTCCTTCTGCTGTGTTGATGAAGTTTGTACATGAATGCAAAATTGTGGTTTGAACATTTTCTCCTTCCAGACCTGTGCTGATCTCTCCTTTAGGAGATGTTTCTCTAACTATGGCCTCCTGCTGGGTCAGGGTGAGCTCACACAGCGCTTGCTTGAGAAGGGAAGTAAAGAAATTCAAAGTTCAAAGTAGTGACAAGATTTTGAACATGCTTTGCATGCCACCAAGATGCATTGCCCAGCGTGCTGGTTTGGTGGGAGAACAGGCAAAAAACGATGTTTCTTTCTTTGTTATTCACCAGCATTTTCGTCCTAGACAAGCAAAAACAGTTCTGTCAAAACAGGTTTCTGAGAACAAGTTTTATCTTTCAACTGGCAGCCATTCTCCAATTAAAAAAAAATGTTATTCTAAAAAATGCCATACCAGGCTCTACTTTTGATCTTGTTGAGATCTTGGGACAATTGGTTCCTTGAATTTGAGTAAATGCATTGCTGCGTGTTATAGTTGAATGTTCTTCAGCTCTTGTTTTGTCAGAAGACATAAATGGGATTTCATTATATTATTCACTGGTTGCTGTTAATTACCTTCTTCCTTACTGAAACAAAACATACAGTTTCAGAAATTTTTGTAATGTTAGTTACTATGTTTTATTTCTCTGTCATCAGTTGTTATCTAAAGTAAAACTAGGTCATCTTTAAATCCCAAATGGTTCAAAACTTCTTTTAAAGTAGCCTAGAACTGGCCTCTTTTTGATTTCAAAAAGAGATTGAATGCTGTTAAACCACTTGATTCTTATGCTGGCTACCAGGTCCCAGGTGTATACTCTGTACCCTTTGCAACTTCATGTCCCTCAATTTCTAAGTTTAAAGTGCCCAAGATAGAACAATAAGTGACATTAGTCCTTTTAGGCTCGATGACAGACTAATCATAAAGCTCTCTTGACTGAAGGAAAAGAGAATGCAGATAAAAGCTTAGTGCTGAGATTCACAGAAATATTTGAGTGTGCAGGAATAAATCCACAGAGGGACCAGGATACATCATTGCCATGGCTCATGTGCCACTGGGATCCTCAGAGCCCTTGCTCAGATCTTGCTCTCTGGCCCAAGAGATGCTGCCGTGTCTGTCAGCTGGTGCTCAAAATGCCCCTAATCCAGATGCCACTGAGGGTCTGGGAGCCTGACTTGCACAGGAGGTTTTCAAAGCAGACTTGCAGACATTCTCACACAAGTCACAGCTGAGGTCAGGATGTGCCCACCCGGGTGCCCACAGCCTCAAGGCTTGAAGCTGGGAGATTTCCTTTTACCTCTGGATTGGGTTCTGTCCCTGAAACAGCCCAACTGCATATCACAGGTCTTAGGAAAATCCTGTGTAAAGTCACATCTGGTTTAAGACACCCAGGTAGATCAGTTCTTGTGAAACAGCCCTGATGTGAGAATCCCTGCCAGAACTCCTGCAGCAGAGGGGAGGGAGGGCACTGCCTCATCACCTGCACAAGTGCATGGTGCAAATGGCTCCCATTCAACACCATATCAAGTTTAACCTTCTCTGCATACATAAAAAATTTTTCCTTCTTCCTCATCTTGTCTAGTCTAATCCCATTAGTTAATCCTGCCCTCACACCCTTTATTCCTGGAATTCCCTGTAGCTGCAATACTCCACCTGCTGTGGACCTACATTTTTTAATTCAGGCCCCAAGTGTCACTTGTATATATGAGGTGTCCCAACACAGCCAGCAAACTAAACCCTCTAATGATGCAAATTTTCACAGCACCATTACTGGCAAAAAGCTATGACAGTCTCTGTGATCTGAGGGCTGTAACTCTAAAAGTCCTGCTCTTAGGCATCTGTGCATTAGGAACCCTGTCATGAGAATTCAGCATTCTTTGAACTGTCCCTGCACTATCATTCATTAACTCATAACTATTCATTGAGTGTTATTTGTATAATGGGCCTAAAAGCTGATATTTCTGTTCTATTGTGTATTCCAGTTATACTCATCATTAAAGAGAGCTCAGCCTTGCTGGGTACACAGTTTATTTTTCCATCCCCTGTCATTTTAGGTTTGTCACTTCAAAGACCTCTTTGAACCTGAATTTGTGTTAGCTAATGACACAGAACCTCTCTACATACAGCTTGGCAAGAATAAAGCATATTAACAAGCTGACAGGGTAGAACAGGTTTGTTCCCAGTGGGAGGTTTGTTTGCATGTTCTGCTTTCAGTGGTATAGAAAGATTTCCCTCCTTTCATTACTTCCTCCAATTCATATTTCTGCCAAGTGAGGGCACCACACAGGTAGCACCCAGTCTGACACAACCATGATAAAAAACCAGATTGTCTCAAAGAACAAGTCCTTCAGTGCCTATGTGTGTGTGCAGTCACAGAAGTATTGTTTTAGTGAAACAACTTGGAGTACTTTAACACAATTTTTGTTTTAAAATATTTATGAATACTTGTGCCCTGGGTAGGTTTATTAAGTAATGTCTGAAAAATTTTAATATTAATGGTCAAGTTAATTTAATTCTAAAATTCATGAAGTCCCTTTGCTGAGCTGCCCTTTTTCTTTCTCAAGTAAGCTTTTGCAGTTTCTGAGTTATTTATTGAAATATGATTACTGGCACATCAAACCAGCAGCAGAAGTCTTGCTTTTTCCTTTTACAGCTTTATGAGGACTTGTGAGTTTGTTAGGCATGTAGACCTTTGGGAAGGCAGAAAAACTGTTCTGTATCTTGACTGCTTTTTTTCTCACCTTGAGATGCAGTGAGGGACAAGCTGCAAAGGAACCAGTAGAAAAGTGCTGTGGTATTTATGATCAGGCAGTCTGGCTGCAGGGACCAGTAGGGAAGTGAAAGGAACAATTCTCTTCAGAAATCATGGGTAGGAAATGTCTTACCAATGTAAAACCATATTGAAAAGACAATCACTTGCTGGCATGTGTAAATCAGATGTGAAGTGCCCATCAGCCAGGATGCTAATGTAGGGAAGGAGTAGGGGTGCACCACTGCAGTCATGGCACTGGAAAGGGCAAAAGGGAAACACATCCTACATGTAAAACCAATGTTTGGCTGTTAATATAATTAAAGCCTTAATAGTCTTATCCAGGACATATTTATAATCAAATTTTAATTACTACAGAAGAAAGAAAAGAAAATCTAAATTAATACTGCCATGGAAAAAAAGCCTCAGTAATAACAATGCAGTAAAAATTGTGATACACACACTTTCTTACAGCTACCCTTTTTCCTGGTTATTTCACCCACTGGGTCCCAAGGTTGGTGGCTTCATCCTGTTGCACATGTGGGGAAAGATGAACTATCAGCATCATGAGAAAATGATGAGAGAACACGACATCAAGTTGATGATTTCTTCATTTTTCTCAAACCTACTTGGAGTAATTTTTATTACAGCTTTTACACCTTGCTTGTGCAAAGTACATATTTTATTCTTATTATTTTATTTTATTTTATAATTTTATTTTATAATTTTATTTTATTATTTATTTTATTTTATTCCCCTCCCAAATCCACTGTTAATAACACCCAGTTGACTACACTCAGGTGTTCTTCTTCCTGAAGAGAAATTAATTTCTAATTTTTAACGTCTTTCTTGAGAAATTTGATAATTGTATTTGTTAGTCACTCATACATTTGCTTCTTGTCCTCTCAAGTTTACTACTTATGGTGTCTCATCCATCCAGAGTATGATTAAGTTTACATTTCTAGAGGGAAAATGCAGTCTAGAGGGAAAATGCAGTACATGACCACTCCTCTAAGCTAAATTGTTTTTACATTCACAAATAGCATTATTTGGGTATGTTCAGGTGGGAAGAAATTAATGCTTCCTACATAATTTACTGATTAAAGACACTTTAGTATAGTGACACATAAAAACAGACATCAGAGCTCAAATCCAAATCCTGTGGGGGAATGCTCTTTCCAATCTTTTGCTGTTTTCCAGATCCTTATTATATTTCTGAAAGTGAGGCACACATGGTTACTGTGAAGTCTAAAGTAGAATTCTTGAGAATTTCATATCAAGTGGTACAAAATGCTCTAAAGTTGCAGAGTACAACTTGAGGTTCTCAGAAGCCTGATTTTTTTCATATCTAGTCATTTGCAAGGAGAAATTGTTCTTTCCCAGACATACTGTGATGTCACCAGAATTTTTGGGATTTTCCACATGAGGCAATTTCTTGTAATAACAGGGGGGCATTAAAATCCTTTTAAAATCCCAAAACAAAAGAAAACCAAAATCCCAACCCCAAGAAAAAGATATTTTATGACTTTACTACACTTGGAATGATGAAAAGACATTTTTCTCCATGAATTTAATATTGAGACAGTGAAATTCTGCCTCTCATGTCTGCAATAATATTTCAATTAAGGTTTTTCTTTTCTATCAGGCTGTGACAACATTGTTAATCCATTGGTTTCAAGAAACTATTCTTCCATGTCACTTGATTTGGCTGCTCTGCTCCCTAAGAGGCAAGGATGTATTTATTATATATTACCCATTTTGTTGTTCATACTTCCAGGCATTCTATTAGCTTGTTGCTTGACTCAGTGATTTTCCAGTAACACAGTTATGACGGGTGGAAGAGAGAAAAAGGAACTTTGAGCAAATCTTTGTAGATAGAGATGTTTTGTACGAAATTATAGCTATTTAGGGCCTAATCCAGTATGTTTGACAAAAGTAAAAGCAGCCCAAATTGTGGTAGTTGTGTGTCAGTTGAAGTCATGGTTGTATGGGGTTATAAAAATGTCTCGGATGTTAAAGGCAATAAGATGCTGCTATATTGCTGTTTTTCCTCTGTTCTAGTGAGTGAACATGTTTTGCCATTTGTATTCACTTAACAGGGACAGACAGAGACAGAAGAAACAATTTAAGTGAGGAAATAATCACGGTGACTCAGTGCATGTACAGCAGTGTGAAGCTTCAGTGAGAGCACAAAGGCACAGGCTGGTGAAGGAGTCAGTGCAGACAGGGCAAGGGGTCACCTGCAAATTGGTGATCCCTTGGTGGTTCAGAAACCAGGAACATCGCTCCAGTGACGATGTCAGAACTCTGTGTTGCAATTAATGAAACTCTTTCCATCAGAGAACTGGATTTAAGAGCCTCTGGAGAGGTGCAGTTAATGTACAGATTTATGTTTCGTTTGGGTTTTTTTTCCCCTTAGTAATGCTGGAACAAACAGCCCTGATTTGTACAGTGATTGGAGAAAATTAAAAAACACAGGGATTTTAGGCTTGTTTCCTGTCATTTAGACCTCTAGCTTACAGTTGAGCACGTGAAGTAAAAATGAAACTAAAGGCATCCATTTTAGAATTTTCTTAGGAAGATCTTGCCATCTCTACTCTACTGGGATGAGGAATTTTTCTGTGCCAGGGTCATGCAAGACTTGTGGTTTCCACACTGTAGACAGAAACAAGAACAATTCTGAGACTTCAGTTAGAGCTGTTCTGGGTGTGTTGCTTTATTGCTGTCCCAGTTTGATGCTCCACCTCCAAGAAAACCCTGCCCTCCACAGCAGTGCATGTTCTGGGTTGCAGATTCTGCCAGTGAAAGATGAATTTTCACCATGGGAGCCAGGGATTGCCTTGATCTCCACCACTCCCTATGATCTTCTGTCACCACCTGGTGTTTTGTTATATAAAACACATTGCTTTTCAACCTCCTATTTCTTTTTTAGACATTGATGGATGACCTGGCCAAGGTCTTAGATGCTAGAAAAGGCACAGAGAGCACCCCTCTCAGCCAAAAAAGCAGTGGGATGGGACATGGGATCCTTTGCTCCACATGCAAGAGGAGGTAATGCAGTCTTCTCAGGGATGGGAATCTTAATCAAGTTAGCACTATCCTTGGTTTGGATAGGAGTTTGAAACAATCAATGTGACAACTGAGCAAGTCAGAAGTGTGCTTTGGTGGGTCTTTCCCAGTGTGTTCTGGAGAAGTCTCATTATAAATGATGTGAATGGCTGCTAGCAGAGGGGTGGGATCTTGCTATCCTCAGAGAAATAAACTTACCAAAATAATATAGTGTTATTCTTCCTCCATGAATTTGAAGATTATAAAATTAGGAAGATGCTGATTGTTGCATTTGTGGAGAGTGTGAAAACTGCAGCCTGGCATCTTGTGGCTTTGCTTCTTTGACTGTTTCCTCTGAACATCCCTGCAATTATATGTAATTTAGGAAGAATATCTCAAGAAGAACATAGAGGTAAGACATCTGTCTTCAGACAAGGCTTATTACTGTTATTGTTCTTGCCATGTGTTTGCTATGAATTGACAGAGGAATTAAGCACCAAAAATTAACTGACTGAATCATTTTACAAAGGAGGATGTCAGAGGATGCATCTTCTCAGCATCATTGTAGTAACTTTGCTTAGTACAGACTCTTCCTTTGCTCACCAACAGGTTGAAGCAGTCCCTTCTTTGTGATATTTTTGTAATAAAGTGAAGATGAAAAACAAAAATCAAGACTGCAAGAAATGTTGATTTATTCAGATTCAGACAAGCTGGCAAGGTGCATCCCTTCCTGCCTTCTATGTTAGAAATGGCTTGAAATCCCGTTCAAGCACTTAATGAATGAAAAGCACTGGACTGAAAAGAGAGAAAGACCAGGAGCTCATCAGAAATCTTACATGGTTAAGCTTTCTCTTTAGTGATGATCACTGGAATCAAAGTTAGGGGTAAAATTAGACACTGGCTGAGTCTGTAGCAACCCTTCCCACACATTGGTCAGGCTCCTCCCAAAACCTTCCAGCCCTCTGTCCTCAGTCTCTCTGGGTAGTACCTGTCCTTGTTTGCCACCTTTCAGTTTCTTCCACTGGTCTCTTTTATGCTTTTCTTATACAAAACAATTCACCTGAACCCCATCACCTTTTATCTTATCTTCTGCCACAGTTTATCCAGGATGGAATTTTCTAGGTGATACAACAGAATATTCCAGGAGACACTGGGTTGCCAAGCATTTAGGGGTGATTACCACTGTCTTGTTTATTTCTTTCTCTATTGTTGTCAACTCTTTCAGGATTTTAAATTTGGCTCTAATATAATGTATCTATTTGGTTATCCTTTACCCTATTATAGGTGTGTATTTTCAGTCTGAGCCTTTTTAATATTTTCAATCTATCTTGTACATTTGGATAATTAAGCATTCAGAATTGCTCTATTTCATACTTCAGAGCTTTATTTAAGACAGTTTCTATACTAAAGAGACCTATATTTATTTTTCCTAAAACAGGAATTTTAAATTACTCCCCTTTTTGATTGTATTTGACTTCAGTAGTGTCTCTGCATCATAAAAATGCAAAGACTTTGATATTCAAATCTGAGATTTTTGGATTCTTTTTCTCTTAACCTAGCACATACAGCCTTTTTTTATATTTCACCCTTCACCCAGGAGTGAGTCTATTCATTATGATAATAATGTCATACAACACAGTATCTAAATTATCTCCACAATGCAAGTCATCCAGAAAAAAATAGTTATAGAGCTTGTAGTTTACATCATGTCTGCTGCCTGGAATAGATTGTGACACATGTTTGACTTTTTTACACCTCAGGTTTGTAACCCTTTATGGCCTCAGCCAAAATATATTGTAGCCAAGAGGTTTGTTTGCGCTGAATTCAAATAGGACTGATTTACCATGCATTTACATTTTCTTCCATCATTCACTGCCATTTTTAATCTTCTATCTTTGCATGAAATGCAAGTGCCTGTTATGTTGCCAGCATTCTTGATGCTCTGGTAATATCAGAGATACAGCAATTAAATATTTTTTCTGGGTGGGTGAATATATTTGTCTTCATTAAATCATCATTTCAAAGCATAACCCTGAGGGAGTTTGTAAATTAACCCAGATATGAGCTTTTATAAAGCAAACACAGGTCTATTCTTTGAATAAAAATTACGTTTCACTGAATTTGTTTCCACTCTCAGGGAGAGAAAACACATTATTGAAAGGCCAAATGAGGGTCTGGTCACACCAGGGTAGTTTGCCTTGGCAGTATCAAACCACATTCAGCCTTACTCTCTCGTGCTGAGTAACTCTATTGACATCCTACTTGATTTTTAGTTTAACAAATCTGGGTAATATTTTTTCCATGTGGAAATCAACTGAACTATGGACAGTGTGATGCTTTGGCTACAGAAAATTTACCTCTAAGGAGGTTTTGTGGATGGTTTACTCACTGCAAAACATCTGTTTCTATGTTGTATCAGAATGCCCCAAATTGTTTTGTGTTTTTTCTGTTTTGTTTAAATCTATTCTCTAAAGACCTGTATTCAAGGAACTTTGATACAATCTCTATTATGCTTTCACATCTAACCATGTTTTCTTCTTTATCACAGCTGGGCTATTACATCCTTTGAAGCAAAATTCACTTCACAGCATTTCAGCCCAGTGCTTTGCTTTTGAGCACATTTGCTTCACAGCTAACTTGCACAAATTAGATATTTTTGAGGCTCAGCTGATATGAAAAAACAACCCAAAACTAGTTGATGAAGGTTTTCAGTGTTTTGTGCTCTGAATTCTCTGAGTAGGTGACTTGCCAGATTAAAATAGTAACAGCTTACAAAACCCTTCACAGTGCTAAGCCTGTGAAAGACAATTTTCCCAGATATATATGAGTCTAAGCCTGCAGATAGATAAATAAAGAAAACCTGAATTCCCAAGTGCTCCTTGCCCCCTCTGCTATTCCCAGCAGTTCCTCCTTGCCTGTAGCTCACTGTTTCTTCAGGCTCTTTTAATCAACTGACTGAATGCTTTTACTTTGCCTTCAGAGCAAATACTGAATGTGCTGATCTCTGGCTCCTAAAGAGCCTTGTGACTACTCAGCCAAGAATTCAAAGTGTTCTATGTTACACTATAAAGCAGGAGAAAATTTTCCTTCACTGAAAGTCAGGAATATCACCTGTCTCATGAAAATGTCTTTTTCCTATATGCATGCTATATAATGAAAAATATTGTCATTCTTGTTCTATTCAGGCAGGCACATAACTGAAATATTGGCATGTCTTTAGTCCTGTCATATGCTAGAAAGCTGAGAGGAGGCCAACACTTCTATTCCATATAGGTTCTAAATAAACCTATTAAATGTAATGTGTTCTTGGATGATTTGGTAAAAAAAACCCAAAACCCTACCAAAAACAAACAAAACCCTCAAAAAAACCCTGCCAAAAAACCAAACCAAAAAAAGAACTCTTCAATATCCTTATTTCATTAAGCACTTTGCCTGTTCTTTAGTGGTTACATCAATCAGAGGTTTTGTTTAACTGTGCAACACAGCCTTTGATCAGAGATGTTCTGTTTCTGCATATCAATAGAAAGAATTCCTTCCTACGTAGAAAGAATTACTTAGAGTAAATGTTTTCTGGTTTGTCAAAAATACCAAGCATCTGGTGTGCAGAGGGTATTGGTAGCTGTGGATGTATCCATTAACATGCAGGAGGGACAGCCCACAGCCCCAGAGCCATCCAGACCTTCTTTATCTCCAGCTGTAAAGAGATGAGAGCTGCAAGAACACCTGTCCCTGTGAGCAAAAGGGAGAATCCTGCTTTTTCTTAGTGGGACACGTCATCTCCTGCTCAAAACCAGTTTAACCTGGGTCAGGTGTGCACAGGAAAAAACCCAAGTTTTTACCACAGCTTGTGAATCAAGAGAGAAGTGTTCATACTGAGATAATGAAATAAACATTTGTGGTGGATGTGAGGATGGAGTCATGTCCAGTGCCTTCTGCAAGGGATCCCTGTAGCCTGGCTATTCAAATAGAGCAGTGCCTTCCCTCAGCCCCCTGCAGCCAACACAAACCTCATTAACAATTTCAGCCTTAGGTAATGAAAACTGTAAATCTGTGATACTCCCCTGCCCGAAAAGGAGCTGCACTGGCTGAACAAAATTAATCAGCTCACTGCACTGAGAAATAGTTTAATCCTCCTGCAGCAGGGAAGGAGGGGGAATGAACAAATATCTTCAGGGAGCAGGGCTGGCTTGTAACTCATCGGAGAAAAAGAATGGCTTTTAAAGGAATTTAACTTTCCAACTGTTGTAAGGAAAACACCCAACCCACCTATTTAACACCTTGTTTAATATTGTTTCTTCTATCAGTGAGAAAACCATTCTGCTGCCTACAGACAGATCCTCACAGACCTGTGCACCCTCTAAGGGGCAAGAGCAGCTGTGCCACAGCTGACACCGGCAGCAGAGGAGCCCTGGCCCGGCACGGCTCAGCAATGTGGGTTATCAGCACTGATGACACAGGGTCAGAGCACCCAGGAGGGATGGTGAGAAAGATTAACACAGCCTCTCACACTAGAGGGTACAGGCAGTGGCAGAAAATAACTTGTGGAAAGTTTCCCCTCCATTCCAAAGGTGCAGAAGATGGAATTCAGGTTTACAGAGTAGATCATTATGTAGAAGGTCTATTTTTGATCTACCTAAGTGATCATTATTAGTTGTGTTCTGTCATAAACCCCACCCAGATGGCAGAGAAATTAAATTCAGTGAATTCAGAACTGATCCAAATTCACTTGCCTGTTAAGTGCACATTTCTCCCTGAACCTGCACATCAATTGCTTGTGTATTCTGAAGAAAGCTCTATACAGATGTAATTTTAGGAGAATATTTGTGATTAAGCTGGCAATTATTTGGAACTCAAGGAAGTTTCCTGGTTTTACTCTTTACCGGTGCTCTTTGCACTGATGACATGGCTTGCAAACTTTGTGAATAAAATGAAAATGAACATTTAAAAGGCTGAGGAAGTTGTGAAGCTCACTTTCAAACCTGTGTTAAACTTTTCAGTGTAACATGGGAAATCTACAGGGTTCTCAGAAGTTGTTGTGATAAACTACATCTAAGATTGAAAAAGGAGATTTACTTTTTAAATTTTTGAGTCCTCAAGTTATATGAATTGTGGAAAAGACATCTGAATGAGAGACAAGGAAGAGGAATTTGCAAGAGAAATAACTGTTTCATTTGATGGAAATAATTTCCAACAAGGCACAGCAGGGAAAAAAAAACTTTCACTGAGATCTCTGAACCAAATTGTATTTAAATTGTACTTAGGCTGAGTTATTGCTGGTGATTTTCTTGTAGCTTATACATCAAACTAGTGACTCAAATATTTATTAGTGATTCAAATATCAGTAATAATAATACTGTCTATTTAATCTATCAACTATTTAGTCCATTTAGTTTTATATTTTGTCCTCCTAATACTCAGTGTGTAATAGCATGTTATAATATTTTCAAAGGGTTGATATAAGAAAAATGCCTTTTGAATTGGGTTATTTAAGAATTACAACAGCAGCTGACAAGTTATTCCAGAGAAATAATTTGAACTCATCTCAATGTAAATGAATTTTCAGGTAATGTGAAATGAATTTTCAGGTAATATCATACATTACTTCACCAGTACAAGGTAGTGCAATATTAATGATAAGGAATTAAAAAAAAAGTAGAGTGGAGTAGGAAGTAAAAGTGTCACCATTTTTTGCTTCCCATTAGAATAGATGGATGTTTTTAAATTATACTTTTTATTGAATGTTTAGTTTATCTTTTACTTCATGGATCAAGTCTGTTTTGCCAGTTGAGGCCAAGATCCTCCTAGCACAGTGGTTGCAATTCACCCCCATTTTTGGCTTTAAACTTGTAGTTGCCCTCATAGCCTCACTCTGTATGAATGGTCTTCTACATCTATATCCACATTTCCTGAGCTACAAAGAAAGGTAACACAGACACTGTTGCAGTGCAAGTTTTACAAAGCATAGCTTATAAAAAATTATTTATTTGTGGGAAAAAAAAACCCCAGTGGTGGGGATTCAGAATTTTAGAAGTATCTGAAAGGCTCTATTTGGTCCAAATCAATCTCTCTTTTAGTTCTGATCCATCAGGGGAACCTTGCAGATGTGTATTTGAATTTAAAGCATGAGTGCAGGAAAAGAAGTGACTACTGGGGTTTGGGTAACTCTTGCTGCTGTGATGTTCATCACCTTACATCTCTCACTCTGTGCTTGGCCAAAGTCTTTAAAGTATTGAGGCTCTAGTCAATAAATTGAAAAACATAAATGTACAGAAAAACAGTTCAACTCCACAGAGCTAAAAAATACAAGGATTTCTTTGTGTACCATGAACACATATTTTTGAGTCATTCCTCTCTGAAATGTTCATATTTAGACATCCCTCTTCTCCCTTGTTTTTCTTTATAGTTAGTTATACCTGCTGGGCAAGGAAAGCAAGATTGTTTCTTGTTTTCTTGGTACTGCAGAACTGTTCTTTGGAGGATTCTACCTCACAGTGTTTTTCACCATTTCCAGTGTTGGAAGAAATTTTACCATCTATAGCAGCATTTCTGGGATATCTGTACTTGACTTTACCACACAGCTCATACTCCTTTTGTAACTGAAACAGACTCTTGCTACAAGGGAATTTTAAAATTCCATGGCTTTTTCAGCTTGTTTATATGACTCCAAAAATTGAGTCCTTCTTATCAGTTAAAGAGCATGGAATATAAGGATGTCAAGAATAAAGGTGAAGGACATTCATATCTTCTTTAGGGTATGCAGTCTACTTATACAAGACAAGCACTAGTTTTTATTAAATTTATATATTTTTCCCATAATTTTTTTACCATTTTCCCTCCCCTATAAAGTTTTAAACTGTATGATATTCCAAACAAAGGTATTATTCTAGATTCTGAGCTCTCCCCTTGTTGTTGGTTTTGTATGACTTCAGAGGGAAAATAAATGAGAGAGAAAGGAAACCCATGGTTTCCAAGAAAGATATACACTTAGAACCATTTTGCTACTGGTGCAGATGATGGAGATTAAATATTTTTATTTAGTAGTAGAAACTGTTAAAATATGTGCAGCCTGCATAGAGCAAACAGTGACAATGGAATTTGCTGGATACCTAAAAGTTTTTTAAACTGAAATGCAGAAGGATTGTGTTTAGGATCTTCTTCTCTCAAGACTATATCCAGCTCTGACATGTATGAATGTTAGTCTCCATTATACCAGAAATTCTTACTTTTGATCTTTATGGTGCAGCTGCAGGCTCTGCCTTCCAGAGAGGTGTAATGAGGTGCTCTGTAATTCTCAGGCCAAAAAGTTCTGGGAAATCGGGTTTATTGTCATCCTATCCATATTGTTATAGGGGTGAGATGTAATTATCTTAGAGCTCAAAGCTGGGGAAACTGAGGGTCACTGGAGACCAAAGAATAACGGTAAGGTATGGAAATGAGACTGCTGATACAATAAGAACTATATATTACATATTATAAGAATAATAAGAAATACTAGATCTGACATTGGTTGGACAGAAATGGGAAAAGTATTCAGGTTAGTAACTACACAGACCATAAAGATAGAATTGATAACTATTTCATGCCTCTCTTTGATGTATTAGAGGGTATTTTGGAAGGTGCTTATTTTTCTCCTCAGTTACTTCTAGAATTGAAAGCAGATACAATTAAGCAAATTATTTTTTAAAAAATCTGAACTTGAATGCAGGAGTTTTTTAAACTGTCAGCCAAGGAATTATCTTCAATAAGATAATTAATAACTGCAAGGAAGATTCAGAAGATAGGCAGTATATTAATGTTTGATCAATATTGAAAAATTATATACAGGAGGCTGGGATAATTTCAAGCCTAAGAAATAGCTTACCAGCCCATATAAGTTAAACAATAAAGTGGTTGATACATAACTCAATTAATAAAGAATTATAAGCTAAGGAACAGAACAGCAACCAACGCTGGTCTCTGGGATACAGGACTGATAACTGCAATGAGATATAATGAATTCCTTATGACTTCTGCCTTCTCAGTCTGACTGGAAAATCAAAGATAGATCCTAACATTGTGTTTGTTGTGTTACTTCCACTGCAACCAAATTCAACAAATGCTGCTGTGATTCTACTTCTGGAACTCTTGAGAAGCAAAGGGAGGTGATAGTCCTCTCCTTCAGCCTTTAGAATATGCATTGGTGTTAAAAACAGTTTAGTGTGAAGATTCTGGACCATATTTTTGCTTTCAGAGCAGGAGGAGAATAAAAATTACTCAGAGAAAAGTAATTGAAAAAAAACCTCACCAAAACAAGTAAAAAAATTTATACATTTGTTAGTGATATGACAGACCAGTCACTAAATCAGGGATTTTTTTGCTGATAGCAACACATATAATCAATATAATAGAATTGTGATGTATAAACAACCTGGAAAAAATAGATCAAATGCATTTCTAACTTGCACTGGAGAAAGAAAGAGCTCTATCCTAACCATTAGGCTACAGGTAACCTCAGTACTGTTAATACCAGAAAATGGCATAAGAAAAAATTAGTGGAGACTTCCTCATTGGAAGTGGATTTTCTTTGACAGATTCACCACAATCATGCTGAAACTTTTGTCTTTGGTGTGTAGTCGTCAGTTTCAGTGTTTAAACTATTTAACTGTTTCACTGTTTGCAATCATTTTCTTAGAAAAAAAATCAATACAGAGCTTACCTATTTCTTTCAGGTACTTTTCTTTGAGTTGCTGTGTTTGTTTGCAACATTTTTAGTATAGAGTCTGTTTAATTTATGAAGAAATGAAATGTAAAATACATTGTAAAATACAATACAAGGAAAAATTTGCTGGTCCTGACTTTTTCCAACTTACCAGCTGATGCTGCCCAGTGATTATTAGTATAGTAGAAATTAATGGTTTCAGATCTAATTCGTAAAGAAAAGACAAATAAAATACTTCCTGAAATAAATGTAGGGGCAAGAATTTATTTTGCATATATTGAAAAAGCTGAATCTTGATTTTTTTTTCTCAAAAATTTATCCAAAATGAGGAAATAATGGATGATGCTGAAGTAGGTAAAAGAGATTATGAGAGCTGTGAAAAGGAGATATGAACACCAAGATGAGTCAGTTCGATAAAAGACTAAGATAATATAATACAAATGCCAAATCAGTTTGGGCTTTTTTGAACTTGGCAAATGTTAGGCCAAGAAAATCCACTCAGAGAAGGGTACCATTAATTTGAAAGACTGTCAATATAGCTGCTAGCTGGCCTCTTCAAGCCCTCAGAGAAGCAAGGGTAGTTGGAAATTTTGACCTAATGCTATATAATGGATCAAAACATATTTTTTTCCAGGGCCATTAAAAGTGACTTGAGAGCTCTCTGCCTCTTGTTGCTTCTTTGCTTGGACAGGTTATGTGGCAGTTGTGTAATTAAGTATCTCCTGTGCACTTTTCAAGCTGTAGACTGGGTTGGATTTGAGCCAGCCTGCAGAATGCTGGCTTGTTTCACAAAGGCCTTTAGCAGCTTGTCTGGCTAAGGGAACACATCATTAAAATGCTGCATTGCAGGTGATGCAACCAGGCCAAAGCCTGGTGTGTAAACCCTTCAGGTCCAGGCTGTGGCTTGCTTTCTATGTGATTTGCTTTTCTACATCTATAGTGATATTGATCTTGCTGTATCCTAAATCTAGGATCTTTCTGTCCCTCCTAGGTAGGTGCCCATGGCTTGCTCTCCTGCCTCTTGCCCACCTGTTTGGACTGCAGAGTTGGGGTACCAGCCTCTCCTTCCTCCTTGTACTCCAAAACATCTGCTGACACTAATAAGCCAAGGCAGCAGAGCTCAGGAGTGAGGAAAAAAAAATACATTTGTTATGCCTGGCATAAGATTTTCTGATTAATGGAATTATAAGTGGGATAGATATGAGACAGCTGTTGTCATTAAATAATTCTGCTTATTTGCTCAGAAAAATGAACTGCATGCAGCATTGAGCTCTAGGGACTGTCTGACCACAGTGGATGAAAGATCAGTTGTGAGGTTTGCATCTGTTTGGTGGGCAGCCAACACCAGAATTGTTTTAACTGGACCTATCAATAAAATGTTAATTGTCTAACAAGAAGATTTTTCTGAGGTTCCTAGGTATAAAGGAAACAGAAAAAAAATCCCACAAATAAAGTTTAATCAAGATATGATTATGTTGTTTTTTTCTTTCTTCCAATACTGTTTAGAGAAGATCTGGTTCCTGCCTCTGGACCAGACTTTGTCCTTGTGGTTGTTCTTTTCTCACGAAAATACACAAATATCTCACATAAATACACAAATACACTTCTCTCAAATGCAACAGCAGTTCCTGCAGGTTGTCTCTTGTCAATGCAGACAATGCCTGGGCAGACACACAGGGGCTCTTAGAGGAAAACAGCGATTTTCAAGTGTCATGGGAAGTTCCAGCTCAGAATTTCACAGATACTTGTTCCTTCCTCCTGCTGTTGTAGAGCTCCTTGTATCCACCAGGAAAGGTATGACAGCATTTTAATAGAGGTTTTGAAAGAAATAAATTAGCAAGAGAACTATGACAGGCATTTCTATGCTGAGATGCCATGAGCTCTAGCCTCCCATTGGTGAAAAATTCAGCTGAAGTCAATTTTTATTTTTTTTAATAGCTTAGAAAGCTTGTTTACATTTTTCAATGCACACTTACTCATGATCCATTTAAGGTCATGTGTTTTTACCAGAATTATCTTTAAAATTACATAACCTTTTTTCTCATCTCGTCTTTATTTTACTGATGTATTTGTAGTAATACAATATTTTAGCCCTTGCAGCTGTGGTTTTATAAGGTTAAACAAAATACGTTGATTTCTCTTTAGAAATTAGCTTCTTCTTTCTCTGAACATGTTAATATCTATTTTTCTGCCTTATACTGATTTCTGTTCATCTCTTTTCAACACCAGTGGCCAGGATTACTATGGTGCCACAAAGGATGTTTAACTAGTGCTTTGCAAAATGACATTAATAACTCCTTGTCTCTATAGAAAACACTTGCCCTGATAAGGAATTAAAATGATCTTTTTCATGTCTGCATCACTTTGATAGCTTGTAGCCACATGATTGACTGATACACCTACTTTCTTCTCATCCTTTGTCACTTCCAGACTGGAAGCCCATCATCTGTGGCAAGAAAATGCTTGTTTCTGTTCCCTGTGGACATGGCCATAGGATTTTTAGAATTACACACCTTTTCAAGGTCATACAGTACAATTCACATGCTTCTGTGCATGGATCCATTTCTATACCATGTTGACTATACTTCCCATCTTGTGCCCTTTGCAAATGATGCAGATTATTGACTTTTTGAGGTGCAGAAAATACAATCTTTTCAAAAAGCAGGCTCCATTCCTCTGAGTAAAGAAATATCTTGAAAGCTAAATCTACCTGAAATATAAAATGGCACATATTTCCTTACGTGCCAGGTTTAGTAATGAAGACTAACTTCTACAGTTTGGCATTATAAATCTTAAAAATTTAATTTCCAACTGTTTCTAGTGCATCAAAAGGAGTGTCATGAAAACTATTGGAAGCATGACTTCAACAGGTGCCTTATGTTAATTACAGCTTCATTATTATAATGAAGAACCTTATCTCTTTTAAGGTTACTTAAATCTCAGCTGTGAATGACAACACCAGACTATCAGACATCAGCCTGGACTTTTTCTATATGGTGAAAAAAAATTAAATCAAATTAACACACCTAATTATTCTAATGAGAATTGAGAACTAGATAACTTCATGCTACATAATTGGGTGTTTTAATTGTCGGACTGGGTTGAGCTAGGAGTGGGGTAACCCTGTAATGCTAGTGTTTGTACTTCACATGGCTAAGGACTGTGTTTTATCTCTTTAGTACTTTTGATAATGATGTACCATTTTTAGCTCTGTGATAAAATATTTTCTACAATTTTCATTGAAATATATAGTAAAAACCACCAAACCTCTTTTGCAGTGACATGTTTTCAAGCAGTGATTTTAGAAAACTTATGTTGAGAACAAGTCCTTCAGTGAGGATTTCTGACTGTCCTCAGAAAGCCCATTTGCTTGTTGAGAGATTTTTTTCCCTTGTTTCTCCTTCTTAAGAGTTACTTATGGTTATTTTCCTTGAGTAAAAAAAAAGAGGTTTTATCGGCTGTCCTCTCTCAGCTCATCCCTAGAACAGAGCAAGGGTGGGATGCAGAACAGATGTGTTTCAGCTGGGGCAATAGTACTGCAAGAGCTGATGTGACTGTGTGGTTTTATAGGGTTATCCTGGCCCAGCTCTCTGCATCTGGGACTTGCTCACCATTGCACTGAGTGGCCCTCCTGCAGGTCCTTCAGGAAACTGGATCAGAGCCATCTGTGCCAAATCCTTCACCATCTGTTACCAAGTCATCACCCTGGTTCCTGCTGCCAGGCCTGGACTTGCTCGTTTGTCTCAATTAGCTGCACACATTGATTGGATTTGCTCTGTTCTGTCGGGGAAGATGTTTTGTGGCTTATTGGTAGGAGCTTTGTTTCCTGTGGTGAGGGGCTTGTTAATGTTACATGAGCTGGTGAGGAGATGTCTGATGGAGATGAGATTAGGCTCAGTTTATTGCAAGAAGAAAAAAGCTTTGCCTACGAGGCAGTGAGAGGGGAAAGTCCACTGGGATTAAAAATAAACCCCAGAGGAAGGGGCAATGGGCTGTCCAGGCTGGCAACACCCTTGAAGAGGTATACCCAGGATAGTTTTCCATCTCCTGTTTCTTACATAATAAAAATTCTTTATGTAAGGGTGTCTCAACTACAAATCTGTTTACTTTGTGCCCTAGTATCTGTTACTGCACTCCTCCCGAGGTCATTGATACTGTTAGGCAGTTCCATATTTTCAATAATTGCCATTGCAAAAGGCAGAGCTTGGAGCTAAGTTTTAATATTTCTTGTACTGTTTACCTGCATGCATTTTAACTCTTAGAATAACACTTTTTTTAACCTAAGTGAAAAATTACAATATTAAAAAATAAACACTTAGGAAGAAGACACCACAATACTTGCAATGCAAGTAGATGTAAAAAGAATAAACATCAAACACCCAAACAATAAATGTGAAAAATGTGTTAAACCCCCCTTTTTTTTTATTCTGGGAAAAGCACATTCTTCTCTAGAATTTTTTTCATAGTTTTAATTTTAATGTTTGAATTTTTGCTCTTGTGTCTTTAATAGTAACCTCTGGTTTCATGAAAGTAATCATGCACAGTGAAGCAAGGGACCACAATACACCTTCCCCCTACTTTGTGGGCAGGGACATAATGCTTCTAAAACAAGCTGCTGCTGTGACTGCATGTGCAGAAGTGGCAATTTCATGGGGTGGTAATTTCATGAGGGTGCAGGGGTGGAGGAACAAGAGTGGCAGCCTAAGACAGCCCTGTGGCCACTCAGCTTCCTCATCACATCCTGCAGTGTGAGGGGTGAGGTTAAAACTTTGCCAAGGGATGCAGAGGTATTTACCAGTAGGAGAAAGAGAAGAACTCTGACATCCCAGGGTGTATCCTCTGGTCATTGCAGCCTCTTCTGCCTGATCCTGTCTCTTAGTCTCTGATAAGGTTAAGTCCTGTTTTCCTTACATAATTTGCCCTAGTCTATTCTCCTTAATTTTTTTTGTCCCAGTCTTTTTCCCAGGCACTCTTTGTACCCCCACAATAGGGAATTCTGTTTAAGAACGGTCTTATCCTGCTCTTCATATCCAAAATTACAGGCACTACTGCACTTAGCTGAAATTTCTTGTGTGAGCAGTCTTCTCTTTTTCTAGACACAGAGTTCATCTCTTACTAGGCTCACTAGATGTAGAGAAGACCAAACCAGACACTCCAATTATCTCTGGTGGCTGAAACCTGGTGCAAGAGCCTCATTCTCAACACTGAGTTGTCAATAAAGTTTCACACTGGATTAATAACTGCTTGTTTCACAAGAACTCCTTTGATCTCATGAGAAAGATAGACCTGGATAGAGAACAGAGTTAGCTTGTGAAAAGTACAAAATATTTTTTGGCATGCCTCACAGATGAGATTTGGATGACATTTAAAAGTCTCTGCAGCTGAGATTAATTGGCCAGTGCTCCTGGAAGGTTGTCACTGGCACCTTCGTTTTCAATCCAGCACTATGCTGCAAGATCAGTCTGAGTGACCTGTGCTGCAACAAGCAACTCCTCCTTGAATTAGCCAATATTGAATAGAGCAATGAACTTTGCAAGAAGGCCCTGAGCCTTTGTATATGTTTAATGATGTTCTAAAATCTGTCAGTTGCCTAATTTCCAAAGGGAGGAGTGCTCTCCCCAGCTCTCAGACTCAAAATCATCATTCTACATGCTGTACTCCAAACAAAAGCGCTCTGCTTGTCACACTCTGACATCTAATGAGAATGATTGCCCTCCTACCAAAGGAGAAGAATTGCTAAGCAGCACCAAGGCAGCAATTACAGAAATAAAAGCAGACATTTCCCAGCTGGTGCTGTGAGAAAGTGGCAGAGGGTTTGTAAGGAATGGGACTCAACCCTGGGCAGGTGAGGTGCAGGCTGTCCATTCTGTATTTGCTGGAAACTTCCTGCAGGATTTATGTTTTATCTAGTCTACCACGCAATCTTCTTCTGACCTGATTTTGCATATCCTTAATGTCTGGCACCGGCAGGTGGGACAGTGTGGATTTTGCTTTGTTGACACTAAACGATGACAGCTCTTGTGACAGTGGCACAGACTGACCTGACAGGCAGCAGAAAAGGCTTTCAAAGCAGTTGAGGCTCAGTAAAAGCCTTGTGCCCTGGACAGATGCTGCCTTAATTGAAGTGTTAGGGGAGGTGAACTCAAAGAAATAATTGTGGGAGAAAAGACTAATAAATGTCATGACTACTGTAAGATCATATAGATTTTCAACTGAAATGGCCAGAGCATGCTGGGCCCAAGGTCCAGCCTGTTCAGCTGTCTGGGGCTCAAGCTGTGATCTGGTGCAGCTGAGACATGTGATTTTTGGCTCACTTTTACTGAGGAAGTTGTCAAGGTGTGATAAAGTTGTGCATGAACGTGTCTATAAACGTGAAAAAGAGAGACCAAAATGGAAATGCTAAAACAGTTAAAATTAGTGGCTTAAGGATCCAAAGGGAAAAGTATCACACGAGAAGGTATAGAAACCTCAGAGAGAGGCAGAGATGCAGAAGATGTAAATTCAGTGGAATGCAGATGAGCAATAAAAGGTGCAATGGAGAGTGACCATCCTCTCTGCCTGACCAGCAGTGATTCATGGGGTATTGTTCAGGATGGCAAGCCTGGTAAAGCTCAGCCTCATATCACCTCACTCCTGGATGTTTGCTCAGCTTATGAGGCAGGAAATAGCTGCTTTTCACTCTAAAGTTGCATTAATATTTCCTGCTGAATATCTTTATATGGAAAAAAGATACTCCTTCTCCCCTAAATGTGACTGATGGCTGTTTAGCAACAGGAGTTTTAGCAGAACTTGGACTAAAATGAAATGCAAATATTTTCTCTAGAGTGCAGGATTATGAAACCTGGGGTTTTTTTTGTTTTTTTTTACTTTCTGTGGGAAATTTTAGGGTGCAAGGATACAAATCTAATTCAACCTGAAGTCAGAACAATGTCCAACCTCTTGTGCAGCTTAGAATTTAAGTGACACTTTGTTGCTCACAGCATATGAGCAGGCCTGGCATCCTCAGAGAAAGGATCCACATATCACAAGGGATTTAGCTTTGTCCAGCTGGTGCAGGGTGTGATATGTCTGATAAGAGGGGCCTGTCCTTGTTCTGGCACTGATAATGTCCATATCCCTCCTTAATCCTGAGAAACATGCTCTAATGCCTCTGTGGGTTTTTTTCTCTCTGAAATCTCTTTTGTAATTCTATTTCTTTTTTTGGCAGTTTTTAGAGGAAGGGAGCAAAGGAGGGGAATCATGATGACCAGTTTAGCAGTTTTATAAATGAATAGAAACTCCAGTATCAGAGTTACACTTTACTATTTAAAATAGAATGTGAAACAGTGAGGGCAGATTTGAAATTTGTAATTTTCCTGAAGGTGGAAATAAATAACTGTATCCATGATGCATAACTTCTATTAAGAAGCTGATGTTTCAACCATAAAAAAGTAATAACATGTGCTAGCAAAAGGATATGCCATGTCACATCTAACTAATTCACATACTACGACAGTTATGTCAGTGATACATCATTTCCACTCCCCATTTATATGGATGTTGGCATACTTAGGAGTATATAGGCCTGTATGCTTGAATGAGGCAGTGGTTTTCTTCATTCAAGTTTTTTTCACCCAAAATTTGAGTGTTGCAAAGTAGAGAAAATATGAGTTTGTTCTTCCTTGTCTGTAAGGAAGGATGAAACAGAGATGTACACTTGTATACAGGAGTACAACATTAATGGGAATACTGCCTTCTTCACTTCAATGGTCAGAAGAAGACTCCTTGTTCATGCTAATCAGGAAAAGTCCTAATTATCAGGAGAATTATTTAAAGCACACAGTGCATAGGATACTTCATGTGACAGTAAACTTTCTGCTGCATATGGATTGCATTTATCTAGTTCTCACCTGCTAGTCTCAAGGTTTGAAAGCTATAATAGCCATGCTTTCATTTAGGTATAGCAAATAAGAGTTTAGGTTGTTTTCTAATCAACAAAACTGTGCCGTATATACAGAGTAATAACACTTTCATAATCTAATATTTTTAAAGAAAATTTCCTAAAACACTTCTTCTTAATGAAGTAAATCTAAATATCTTCCTGGGACAGACAGCGTTGTACAAAATCTCACATCAGAAGAGGTGGCAATGTCCTAAGCAGAACTTCAGATTGGATGTGGAGGATTTCTGACAGCAGCTTAGTCCAGGCCATAATCTGGAGCAAAATTATGAGTGGGCAATTTTCACACTTTAACCAAGGACTTCTTGTATGACACTGGGCAAGCCCCTTAATCTCTGTGAGGTGGACTGATGCTATCTTATTTTGAATTGCCTGAGAAACCTGATATCCTAGGGCTCCTAGATAGCAAATGAAAATGTATGGGCAGTACAACTTGCATATCTCAGCAGGTGTTCTGTGGAGCTATGGCTGCTGGATTCACAATGCTGCACTCCTCAACACACGGCTGGAGGAGCTTAACCTTCCTCTCTGTCACTCCTCTGTCTACCAGAACAGTTATTTCAATTCTGTATTTTTATTCTCTGTCCCATTTCTTTAGTTCACCAGATGTTAAGACAGTTACCTTGGGCTTCCTCCACTCTTAAAGCAACAGGGTGTTGAAATGCAGTGAAGCTGCTGGCACTGTGTTAATGCAAATTTGTTAATGCAAATGTTAATGTACACTTTTAATAAACACCAAAGTACTAGCCAAAGATCCCAGCTTTGTGCTGGTCACAGTTATATTTTTACTACTGTCTGTTGAGTATTCTATCAACTGAAAAGGTAATGATCCTGTTCAGGGCAGCCTTGTCGCTGTACAGAAGTACAGAAGAGAAAACTCTTGCAACTCTGAGCAGTTTTTTTTTCCATCAATTAGTTAACTCTCAGGAAGTCATAGCTGCTAAGGAGATATTAATAGCAGTGATCAAAGAGAGAGATCACAAATGTCAAAATTTCCAGCTGAAGACATAATTACCCTAAAAAGCCTTTTATGTAACTTTTTGCCGCATGTGCTGGAATTTATGAATCACAAAAGAGAAAGTAATCATCTTGGGAAAGAAATTAAAATGAACAGGTCTTCCTATATTTTATGCAAACAGAAAATTTGTTATGTTTGGTTTAAACACAGATTATTATATTTTAAACGAGTAGTTTGTAAAATTGGTAGAACTAAAGTATTCAGGGGACAAACAAGCAACATCTCAGAAAGAAGTGGTGACCAATTAATGGCTTGCCTACAAGCAAGTTGCCATGGAAACAAAATCACCTTCCTTCTAAATGGATGGTGTTGAATATTCAATATTTGTAAGAGATCCTTGTTATTACAAGTAATAAAGTTAGTGTCAGAAGGGGCCTTTAATTTTATCTGGGTGCTGAATTTTTTCTAGGATGCCCCTTATTCAACTATCAACTCAAATCTATCTGAAGTATATTCTCCAGAAAAGTATTGTACTGATCTGGAAAATGTGTGCCAAATATCTTGTCTCACTTTGAGCCTGGTTTCAGTTTAGTCAGTGGTTCTTGCAGTGTATTGCTCTCCTTGATTAGATAACCCCCAATATCTTATCTGCTGTGGTCAAGCAATCTTTCAAACTTCTCTTTTTTAAACCTTATCTTCTGCAGTAAGATGTTTAATCTTTTAACAATTTTTATGGGTTGCTTCCAGTCTTGAAGAAATATGGGCTAAATGTGGGGATAAGGAAATAAGTCTTCTCCCTGGTTTTATGTCTGCAAGCTGAAAGAGGGGAAAACCCAACATGATCTGTCTTGTTCTATGTTGCATTGTTTCCCCACAGAAGAGCAGTTGCTGATAATGTGACAAATGCAGTAAGAAATTGTGGAGGATTTGGGGCCAATTCAGCTGAATGTGCTTTCAAAGGAGCTGTAATTATAATTTTCCTTTGAAGTTGCTCAGTAAGTCCTCATCACTCCAGCTCCTCGCTCGACAACCAGCACAATGCTCAGTCTCACCATACTCCTCTTCCTCCCATCATGGGTCTTAAAAATGCAGGATCAGTGGCTCCAACAGAGTTGTGCTGGGGGGCTGCCACTGTGGGATCTGTATCTGCAGGTGAGCCTCAGCTACCATGATTTATGGCTGAAAGTGAGGCTGCACCAAGCAAGTAGATTTGTGATTGGTTTGCCTGTAGTCCTTCTGAAAGATTCTGTGACCTGGATTTCCCCTCTGTGTCTGCTGTTCCAGCTTCAGAAGCTTAGTGTTGCAGTGTGCATTAGTATTAGTCCCAAGTGTTTAATATGTCTAAAGTTAATATAGCAAATGTGTGCATCAGTGGAAAATTTATTTACAATAAGACATTTTAACACCCAAGGATTTCAATGCTTTAGGCAAAATGACTTCACCGTTGGATATTTCTTTCTTTTTAGAAAAAAAGCAGCATTATAAAATGTACTTGACACTTATAAAATTTTTCAGTTTTACAATATGAGAAAAATATGAAGATAAAAATTACACAGGTTTTGATGCCTTAAGTTTTAGCTTTTATATTTTCTAGATTCTGTGCTGTTTTAGTGTGTTTCATACTAAGTGCTGCTAAGGTCTCTTCACAGAGCAGGTGGACAAAACAGCTCCTTCTCTAGGTTGGTACCAAGGACAACCAATGCAACTTTCAGGCCCAAGAACAAAAGCAGCGGTGAAGTGAGAAGGAAAAACCAGGAGGATGGGGCTTCATAACCTGACAATTGATTCTAATATGCTAATGGACCAGAACTTATAAAAGTGCGGGACCTCATGATCAGGTGTCTGTTTTGTGACCATTTTGGGGCACCTTGGGTATAGTCCAGCTGGGCTCTTGTGCAGCCCAGGTGAACCCATTGAGGCCTTTTAATAAATCCTTACTTTATCCTTTTGCTCTGTCCTGTCTCTGTTCCAGGTCAGCCTCTAGAAGGCATCAGTTTCACCTCCCCCCCCCTCTTTTTCAATTTACATCCAATTAAAAATGTATTGTTTCTAGAGTTTTCAGTATTGGTTTCAGTTCTGTTGAATTAAATACCATAAGCCTATTTTTTCCTCATCTGATCATAGAGACAAAACTGGACTGGATTGCAGCCAAAACTATGTTGATTTCTTTATGCAATTTTTATGCCTTGAGAAACATTCATACACTTTAACTGTACTTCAATTACCTAAATTAATCAGAACAACCAACACAAAAAAAAAAAATAAAATCACTACCACGCATGACAGGAAAATTGCTATGTTAACACAGAGTAACTGTTCTGAAAACTGTATTTTGCAGCTTCATTTCTTCTGGTCAATGGCAGCTCACATGGTACCCAAGAAAGCTCTAGATTATGTTTTGGGTCTACCCTCCATGCTTGTTCCCTGCTTAACCCTTGTTAACCAGGATGAAAAATTTGAAATGGGATGTTTTGGAAGATTGTCCATCTACTCATCTTTCAGAGCATGAGGAAATGGCAGCAGCATCCTTTTCACCAGGAAGGGTGAAGCTTTTCCACAGGAGTACACTCATATGCTTGCCATGAACTTTTGGAAATGAATTTTCATTGGCTTGGGGAGAAAAAAAAAGGAACAAATAAATATGTAGCTATATTCCCTTCTGTCTTGAGACCTCATATTTACTTTCACACAGCTCTTCTTGCTGCATTAGGGGAAAAATTATGCATTTCACTCCCTTTTTCAAATATGAGATTTTTCCAGTGTCTACAAAGGGCTGTGAGGATATTAGCACACTAACTAATTAAGTTTATTTTGCATTCTTAACATTTAGCTATGCATAAGGGAGCTATACAGGGAATTTGAAGAATCAGGTATTTTGAAGGAGATTAGACCTTAAGAGCATCAGAAATTAAAAGCTTTAAGTCTTTTTGCAAGCATGCATATCTCAAGGATATTGTGAGGAGCTGTTGTCCTCAGAGGTAGCTATAGCCTCACATTCCCTGGATATTGCTGCCTAACTGAAGAATTCTAAAGCTTTAACTCTGCATCACTTAATGAACAGCACGATGGAGCTTCGAAGAGAATTTGAATTCCAGCAATTATTGCTGCTCTTATTATTATTTTATGTTCATACGCCTTCTTAGGCAGGGATCTTGCTTTTTAGCTTGAAGCTTTCCTCAGTCCCATTATAAAGTGAAATACCAAACCCACTTAAATAGTCATTCACTAATTTAAGCTATTCTACTCTCCTATATCTACAGTCATTGGAAAAAAGTTGCAAAAGGCAAAAAAGAAAAGAAGATTGCACATGGTATAAGAGGGGACTCCATCCCACCCCTGCAGCAAATCACAGCGTGTCACACCATCAGGCTCAGCTGCTGTTTCTGCAGAATTATGCTGCTTAAATTTGCCCTCACCTTAAAATATTGTTCAAACAAGGCAGTCCTCTGTGGCCTAGAGCATGTTAGTGACTGCTGCATCTCTGCCAAAGTCAGTAATTGCCATTCTTTCTTCAGGAAACCCAAACTGCTCTCCATGTTCAGGCCCTTTGGTGTGCAATATGGACTCACTTTCTGCATTGACAGTATATAATTCTCCAAGCTGGCAGTGATTGCTTTGTTAATTATGTACAATCAGTCCTACTGTCTATAAAAATATTGACCTCTGTGTGCTCCAGAGTGGTGTAATTCAAGGGAATGGAAGTCATTTGCTGTATGCAAAGTGTGATTGCACGTATCATAAAAGTAGCTAAATAAATAAGTGTATGTAAGGGTATGTAAACTTCTATAAGGGTGTGTATACACACTCACATATAAATAACTTCTGTTTATTTAGAACTAATGTGACAAAAACTGCAGCAAACCATACCCTGCAGATTTAAATTTCATTCATTTTGCTGTGCTCCATGGTATCTCAATTAACTGTAGATCCAGAGTTAATTCATTCTCCTTACACTGTTACCAGGGAGAGACATCTCTCAGAGCCATTCATTGCCTAAAAAATTTTACTGCTCTTAGCTATGAGCATTGGCTGGTCTGGACGATCTGTAAAATGATATTTCTTTTGTGGTTTCCCCACAAGATGAAGGAATTCTTCAGGAAACCAATGAAAGAATAAATTTGCTGACATTTTCAAGCAAATAATAATTAAAATGCTGATGTTTAATCTGCCTGAAATGGAAGAAAAAGCTAAAATCTCACAAACAGTTTTTAAACAGAAATCCACATTAAAAATGAATTGGTCTTGTGAAAACACATGAATTTAATGTTTAAAAGTCTCTGAATTATGTACTTAGATTAAATTTAATTTTAAAATATTGTTTTAAAGAAGGGATTAATTTAGAAAACTTGAATAGTGTACTTACAAAATATTAAAATTTGTTGAAACTGATTATAGGCTACAAGAATTTCCTGCTTTAAAAACAGATCAGTTGGCAGTGGAAAGAGATATTTTCCTTCAGAGTTACTATTTTTTTGTGTGTAGAAAGGCCTTCCTGGGGGGAAAGAAAATAACCTGGCTCACAGTCTCCTCACCAGTTCAGCAGTTCAGCACCAACATATAACTTGCAATCTCTGCCCCAAACCTGCTCCTCTATCCTCAATATGGAGGACTCTTTTGTTCTGTTTTATTTTAGAACACGTAGAGGAGGAAAAAGTCATGCTGGCTGTACCAATACTTCTGGGACAGAGAGGAAATGAAACAGAGGCAAGTTGAGATCAGCTCCATGTTCTTCCACATTTTCCATATCTTGACACAAACCATGGGGGAGAGAGGGGCTGTGTGTCTGATGCTGTGCCCAAGGCAGAAAGGGAGGTGAATTTTGTGGGGTCACAGGTAGAAAGCACCTGGCTGTGGAACAGCAGTTTCTGACTCCCTGGAATGTGCTCATCCTCCCTCCCAGCCCGGTGAGCGTTAGGTCAACAGTGCTTCAGCCTCCATGCTCTCCTCCCAGCCCCATAAATACTTCTGCATTTAAGCTGTTCTCTGCTCACTGTCATAACAAATAATTAGAAGAATTTGTAATGTGTTTCTTTAGCCCTTGAGCTGTGATTGCTTATGCATCTGTGGAATAACTCAGTGGTTAACAAAGGCTGCCTTTGCCAGGCTGTGTGTGCTGTGCAGTGCGGTGCTCCCGGGTGAGGCTCAGTCATCACCACTATATTGCTCACATCCCAGAGCTAAGTGAAGAGGAATCTTCTAATTCTCAGCGAGGTGAACTTCCATCATGACTCTGATACCCTGATGCTACACTTCATGTAGCAGCCAGCACTTAGCAGAGCACCCTGGGGACAGCAAAGGGAGGGCTGGGGAAAGCAGACGTGAAGTATTTCACATTCTGTGTCATCACTGTCAGGCTGTTTATCACAATTTTTGCATGAAAATCTTGTTTGGCAGCAATCCTGCCCCTCCTCCAAACTGACAATAGTTGTATGAGTAAATGGGTGAGGGGAAGACAAGGTAATTTAAAATATCACTTCTAATGTTAATTCTTTTATTAAGGTGTCAACTCTAGGAAAAGCTCCATGAACGAGGTGAGTTAAGGTGCATGTGCTCTATTCCTCATGATAAAAGAAACATGAGGACAGTCTTTTCAGCAGGACTTGTTGCATTGGGAAAAGGCATAATGGTTTTAAACTAAAAGATGGCCCATTTTTTATTAGATATAGGGAAGAATTTCTTTGCAGTGAGGATGGGGAAACACTGGAACAGGTCGCAGAGAGGTCACAGAGAGGTGATTGTTGCCCCATCCCTAGGAACTTTCAAGGTCAGGTGGGATGGGGCTCTGAGAAACCTGATCTAGAGGAAGGTGTCCCTGCCCATGGCTGGGGGGTTGGATTAAATGACTTTGAAACGTCCTTTCCAACCCAAACTCTTCTATGATCCTATGAGAAATATCCTCATGCTGGTCACACTCTGCTCAGTAACAGGAATGTGCCTGTGGTAAAGCTCCAGGTGAAACTGAATGTACAAACCTTTGAGCAACAGGCAGGATGAAGCAGTCCAGCCTCAGATGTATTTAAAAATGAGCACTGTGTGAGCTGCCTGTCTGAAGGGCAACAAAAGTAGGTAAAGAGCTTTGGGAAGGAAAAGGTGCAAGCAGCATCAGGATTCAAAGTTGTGCAAGGCTATGAAGAGTGATCCATCATCGCTAAAACAATAGGACTTGTGTTTTCCTCCTTGGTGTTTTCAGTTTCAGTGATTATGGTCAAGAACCTACTCCATGGCTGAGCTTGAATGCAACTTCTTTGGGTTCTAGGCTGGCCTAGAGTCTAAGTCTGAAACCAACACATCCAAAGCATATTACGTTTTGAAAAACCAATAGTGCAAATAAACATAGATTTAAAAAATAATTATTCTAATGCTGCAAGATTTTGGTTAGTTGTCCTGGTTTCAGGAACAGATTAATTTTCTTCCCAGTAACAGGTACAATGCTGTGTTTTGGGTTCAGTATGAAAATCATGTTCATAGCACTCTGATGTTTTGATTGTTACTAAGCAGTGCTTATTCTAAGGGAAGAAATTTTTCATCTTTCCATCCTGTAACCATGAGGAGATGCACAAGAATCCATAATGGGGCATAGCCAGGGCATGTGCATCACTTGTTCTTTTTGGGGTTAATTCCTCTTTCTCTCTCATTTTCCTTTTCATTATATTATTATCATTATTATTTTATTGCAATTCTGTTACTAAACTTTTCTTATCTCAACCCATAGGTTTTACCTTTTTTTCTGATTCTCCTCCCCATCCCACCAAGCTGGAGCAAGCAGCTATATGGTATTTCATTACTGGCTGGGGTTGAAACACAACATTAGGATTTGGAGAAATGAAGGGAGATGCTGTATGTCCATATGTTATTTCACATTTAACAGTTGGAGTTCTTTTTATATTGTCATAAAAACATTGTCATGTCTTTTCTATGTTTATATATTCTTCTTATAATTCCTCACTCAAATGTTTGAACACACCTCAAATAGTTTCTCAGTTATATTTTATTTTCTTTCTGTGTCCGTGCCTTTCCCTTATTAAAGTTTTGGACTGAGCTCCACATGAAGTAAAAAGCCTGATTTCTTCCTAACACTCACTCATTACTCATCTGAGCAGGTCCTGAATGGTTGAGATGACAATTATATCTGACCATGACCAAATGGCCAGAAAGGTAATGTACCATGGTCTGGGATTTGATTACTGAGCTGGAAGGGCAAAATATGATGTCCTCCAAATTTAATATAAAACGAAAATAGAAAACCACAAAAAAAGAGCCCCCCCCAAAAAAAGGCCCCAGACTTCCCCTTCCTGACTTTCTAGTAAGATGAGAACTGAGAAAGGAAACATAAAATTGCCCCTACAAAAGAAACATGTAAAATAACTTATCTGGCAGTATTTACACAGGACTCTTTCACAGCTGGGTTCAATACACCTAGAGAAAACCTGTCACTTCCTCCTCCTCTGGCCAATGCCAGGTCTTCCCTCTGCTTCCCCAGAGAAGCCATTGTAAACCTTCAGATAAGAACACTTATTTATCCCAAACAGAAATGACATCCCTAACCAGCAAGCTCAAACTCTGTCATTACTCCCACTTCCAATTACCCAGTTTATATTCCAGAGCTGATTTATGGTACTTGCCTGCCTCGCTGCCTGAATGCCCCAAGCAATTTATTCCATAATGCCCTTCTTGTAAAGAAATTACACCTGAATTGCTCACAGGTTAGTTCTTCCATGGCACTCCATGCCCTGGTACTTTCCTCTCATTCTCCATTTCAAACAGCTCAAAGGCAAACTGTGATATGGGATTTTGATTATAATGTTCACACGTTGTGCAGTTATACTGGAGAGGGAAGAAAAGCACACTGCAAGTCTCTTTTGGGTTATTAAATGAATTTCAGCTGTGCAATACTACTGTGAAACTCACATAAGTCCAAAGCATTGCTTGGGGTTTAAACAGTGTAAAGAGCTGAATTTGACAACCTGTCTCAAGCTAGGAGAAAAGGAAGTTAAAGTGCTGCATTCCTCAGAGAACCTTATAGATGCACTGTTTATAGCTGTCACTGTTTGTGGGAAACTAAATCATTAATAATTTTGATTTGGTTTGTTCATCCTAGTTATATTTTCTCAAACAAATAGTAGTATCCAGGGTTACATTTTATTCTTGTTCCATTACTATTAATTAATTCTGTGTAACTCTTGCATGGTGATTAGCACTTTAACATTTAATAGGATGTGGATCTCCAAGAGATTGACTGAAGTGCTATTCCATAAGGCAAATGTGAGTTTCACATCTAAATGCCACACTTTACAGGCCCATCAAGTTACAAAGAATGGGAAGCTGTTTCTGTCGTGGAAGTCTGTTATGGCCCTTGAGAAAGCAGATGGAAACCCACATTCTTTTCCTGTGGCAGAACATGTGGAAGATAGCATGGGCTGCCTCTTTCATTTTTACCTATATAACTTAGCTTGTGTGACCCAGGCATAAATTAAATGAAAGAACAACTATGGCCTAACCAAGTTGAAAAAGGAATATGCAAAGGAAAGGACCTTGGTAATATTTTCCCTAGTTTAATCTTATTCCATAAGTAGTACAAATGATGGTATTTTTACTGGTATTCAAAACTAAATAAAAGAAAGTTAGGGTGTCTCTCTTATAAAAATTCCAAATGAAAAGAGTTACTGTTCA
The DNA here is from genome assembly GCA_013397295.1 of Polioptila caerulea. Lineage (NCBI taxonomy): Eukaryota > Metazoa > Chordata > Aves > Passeriformes > Certhiidae > Polioptila > Polioptila caerulea. The sequence continues at coordinate 2,253,573 of VYXF01008533.1, forward strand.
AGACATAAAGTATGAAAATACATCTACCTCTATAGAAAATAAAAATTAAAAAAAAAATTTGAATAATGAATGCTGCAATTACAACAATACCTTACTCTTGCATATATGCACTGCTGTTTAGCTGCATAATTATTTCCCAATGCTATGTCTGGACCGGTATTTTTGCAGTATTGTAAGGCTTGCTGCAAAATCAGCCCTAAAGGAAAATGGAGAGTTGGGGGCAGATCTGAGGAATCAGACACAGAATAGGAAGTGACAGGGAACTAAGCATGAAGTGCAGGTTTCTCTTTCCTGATCTGGGAATTTGTGTACAGCAATACCAATACCCTGAGAACCAAGAAATCCTGGANGTAGTACAAATGATGGTATTTTTACTGGTATTCAAAACTAAATAAAAGAAAGTTAGGGTGTCTCTCTTATAAAAATTCCAAATGAAAAGAGTTACTGTTCAAGACATAAAGCATGAAAAGACATCTACCTCTATAGGAAAATAAAAATTTAAAAAAAAAAATCAGAATAATGAATGCTGCCAATTACAAAAATACTTTACTCTTGCATATATGCACTGCTGTTTAGCTGCATAATTATTTCCCAATGCTATGTCTGGACCGGTATTTTTGCAGTATTGTAAGGCTTGCTGCAAAATCACCCCTAAAGAAAAATGGAGAGTTGGGGGCATATCTGAGGAATCAGACACAGAATAGGAAGTGACAGGGAACTAAGCATGAAGTGCAGGTTTCTCTTTCCTGATCTGGGAATTTGTGTACAGCAATACCAATACCCTGAGAACCAAGAAATCCTGGACAGGACTTGAAACCTGCTCTTCACCAGGACAAACAAGGTAGGAATCACAACATAGCTTGTTCCTGGTGTCTACCTCATTCTAAGCCTCATTCTAGCCCAACTCAAACGGGAATTGTGAAACCGTTGTGGGGCATCCTGGAGGATGTGAGGGGTGGCAAAGTGCCCATGCACACAAACAGAGGTGGGGCTGGGACCAGCTTGGCAGCTGGGCCACCTTGGGGTCCATCCTCTCAAAAATTCCTCCACCACATGAGCCAAGGCACAGGAAATGGAGACACCTGGGAGATTTACTAAATTCTCCAGATCTGAGCTAAAACCAGACATGTGCAGGTGCACCCTAGAGGACAATTACCCAGGTAAAGGGGAGGCACATGCAGGACTCAGACAAAAGTCCCTGCACTGCAAATACAAGTTTTTTACTGCAAAATATTTTTACTACAAAATTATTACAGACATTGTATTGAATTAATTAGCTCTGGCTGAATTAAAAGTTTTCAAAGTACCAACATGGGTGATTTCTAAACCACATAACTTCTGGTGCCACATTAACTTGCTGCACACATACCAGGTACCTCATTGCAAGGCAGGTAGCAGCAGACAGTTTCTTTCTTTGTGCTGGATAGTCTGGAGGAAACAGAGGTCTCCAGGAATGGTAGAAAGATCTTTAAAGAGAAAAAGTTAGAAAAAAAATTCACAGGAAAGAATTTTTTCCAGACGGCTTTTAAGGACAAAGTGACTCTGAATTGCTACAATATCATCATATGTAGGCTCTTATGTGGTGTCTTCTGGGTTTCCTGGGATTTGGAAAGTATTTCTGTACTTTGCTGAAATACAGCTGAAAGCACTAAGCCAGCACAAACCATGTGCACGTCAGACTATCAGAAAAGTAAGAAAAAACCCCCAAAAAACAAAACCTGAAAAAAAAATTACAGAGAAAGTAAGGGCCAGGAAGGAGCCAGAGTAGAGCCCCCAGTGCAACTACCATGTCACTGTTAAAAGAGCACTCCTGAACTTCTTTAATCTGAGCTCCTTTCATCCACAATTCCAGGCAGGTTGGAACTGTGACAGATACAGAGTTTCCAATAGAGGAACAGGCAGTTTTGAAAGCACTACTTGCTTTGTCTGCACAAAGAAAAGCCTGCACACATTTATTTTCCTTTCACTGCTGTCATAGGGATTAAAGCATCCTTTGGGTAAAGTTTGTGAACCTATTGGAGGCTGCTCATGTGCATACCCATCCTTCCTGACCTCTGCTTGCCTTTTTGTTTCTTTAGTAAAGCCCATCTAAAGTTTCTTGTCTCTTCTTGTACAAAGTTAACTTCCTGCTTTTCAGAGGTTCATTGCTATGATGCCTTTCATATTCCCTGATGCATTTTTAAATTCTCTCTTTTTCACCTGTATCTCTCCATCTTCTCTGGGAGATTTCAACTCACTCATAACTCCATCCTTTCCTTCGGACAGATAAAAAAAAATACTTGTTCCTTTAGGTGTCTGTCAAGCTCTTCAGCATACTAATTGCTGTTTGTCAAAGAACAATCATTAAAATGCACAGTGACTGCAGAGAAATAGCTGTAATGGCCTGAGAAAAAAGAGTTCCCTCTGTCTTTCCTGCTGCCCCTGAGCAGGTGGTTACTGCCCTGCAGTTCAGTGAAGGACAGTGCTTTCCTCAAATCTGCTTTAGTGCCCAGCTGGCTGCATGAGCTTCTTGACTAATAATTACATCAGCCCTATACAGGTGGTAGTAAAAATGGTGTAAGTTCACAGATTGGCCCACTCTCCTATCACTTCTTCCTAGTATATTAAATTTTTTAATCTCCTCCTCAGCTCTTCCAATGGCATGAACTTGAATTCCCTGGACTTATTCAGTAATTTTACAATTTTTTTTTCTGAGGTGGGTAAAGCTGATCCATGTTTACCTGGGAAAATTGCCTTTTGTGGTGGTAACCACTGCATTAGCAATGGCATAAGAAGCAGAGAGAATTTGACATCTGGCTGGGAGTGTGTTGTTCAGTATGTCTGGTGTGAGGTTATACACACACTGTCTGTTCAAGGATATGAAGTCTTCCTAATAAGTTTTTGTACACACAAGTATGTTTGAATTGTACACAAAAAGTGCATAAGTAGTGAGATCCCTACAATATCATCAAGATACAGAGCTATTGCATTAAGCATGTTTTCTGTAAGTAGAAAATCCCTCCATCAACTCAAACTGAGGTCTAAGAGATTTCTAGTTTGAACAAATATACTGTAGAGAAATTTATCATAGGCATAAACTCATGAAATCTTTGTGGTTCTCTCACAAAAAGTGTTTGGTTTTCACAGAAATATTGAGTTCAATTGTGTTTTCACTAAAACATCACCTTCTCTCTGTCATGTTGCCTTACACAAGGTCAATTAGGTACAATATATGCATCAGTGGCATGGGCAAAGGTTTCACATGCCACTTTTGACCCACAGCATCATCTGTTATTTCAGCAAGTTCATTTGGTTTAACTGCCTTGAACTAAAAAGGTAATGCTATTAATGAGGTACAAGAAAAAGGTTCAGATTTTCTTTGATATATTTATTTTCTCTCAGGTTTCCTGACAAATGAAAACATGTAGGAAAATTTGTAGTCATTTTTTATTTTGTAGGCCAGGTCTAAGCAAACTCAGCCTCACAGATTGCCTGTGCCCAAGTGTGGAAAGCCTTTGAGAGACCTCTAAATATTACATTAAGTCTGACAGATAGAATTGACCCTTACTGTAGTAATTTAATTCTCAGATCATGGAAAAAGTGACACTTTTACACATATATTACAGGGTTACAAGGGCAAGGACTTTGCTAAAGGGTGAGTAAATTAATTTGACCCTCAGAAAGAAAAAATTTTGAGAAGCCAGCCTTGATTCATTTTTGTCTCCTACAAAGATTGACAATTCTGAAAAGATGCAGTGCCTGGGAGAGCTGGGCTACCTCTAACAGCACTGCCTGACTGTCCCTGCTGCTGCTGCTTCTTCCCTACCTCTGCTCTTTCTTGATTCACCTTAAGCTGGATGCAGGGTTTATTGGAGTCAATTGAGTTTGTTTGCTGGCTCAGAAGATCTCAGCTCAACACAAGAGAGGGAACTATTGTGTTTATTTACGTCCCCAAATATCCCATCTGGAATCATCCTCATTTCTGTGCAGAATACTGAAGACACAATGCTGGCGGCTGTGCTCCAAGGAAGAAAGAGGGGGAAAAGCAGATGGTAGAGGGGGAGGTTGGCAGTTATGGTGTAAGCTTTAGAAATCTATAGCATTATGGAGCTGCCACAATTATAAGCACCTTTGCCTAGACTGCTCAACAGTGGATAATAAAAGATACAGAAAAATCAGGGAATCAGTAAGGCATTCAGAGCTCTTACTTGCTACTACAGTGTTTCACATTTGCTCTGTGTGTATCTCTACTTCACAGTATTTCAGTAAAGCAGGAAAATGTCCAGTCTTAAAGCTGAGCTATACAATTTACCCCTCAGGCATTGCAAACTACTGCTTCAGAGATTTAGCACATGTCTAGACAGGGATCAACTTTTAAACTAAAAATTAGAATACTGTATTAGAGAGTTATTACTGTGTATGCTAGTGATCATAAGGATCAGCATGCCTTTGTTCTCTGAACTTTAGAGCAGTTTCAGGATTTTACACTATTATCTTTACAGAGACAGGAAAAATGCAGTTTGTTAGTGTGTGTGAATAGTATCCTCTAGGTTTTTATATCATTGTCTGAGCAAATTACATACAAAGGAACAGCCCCCACCCGCTCTGCCCCCTCAACTTCTAAACCTAGAGATATCCTTTCAAATGCATAAAGGTTTCATGTCAAAGGTATTCTGTGAGCTCCGCATTTTTGAAAATGCTAGTTAGGACAATTTTATAGCGAGTCAAATAATTAGATAAAAGTGCTTCATACCTTTTAGTGTGGAGAAAGGTTGAGGTGGTAAAGGAAAAGAAAAGTGAGATAAGTCTTGAATTCAAATGAATGTTTGTAGAATGTCCCTGCACATATATCAAATGAGGATATTTTTGAGTTGATGAAAGCAGATGCTGAGCAGCCACTAAGCCATCAGCTGTTTTCTTTCTGAATTCATCTTTATCTTTTACCTTCTTCTAAATATCCAAGAAACGCAGTATCTTACTCTTCAAACCACTCCAGAAGTCCTGGTGAGCATACTCACAGCCTGCCTCCGTAGCAAAGATAAGCAGTCCTCACAAGACAGACATCTTTGACTTTGTAAAGTAAAGGAATTGGAGAAAAGGAATTGGAGAAAAGGAATTGGAGAAAAGGAACTGACCCTTCTACAGGTGTCACCAAAATCCCACCCTTTTGTTTGCTAGGAAGTTGTATTCGTGTATGCAGACACACGCCTGGATGGCTGACCTGTCTTTTTTTTCGCTCATATCAAAGACAATCCTCCTTTCCTGTCGTTTGTTCAGCAGGGAAATAGCTTGCTCTGCTTTGGCAGGAGTCTCTTTTGGGGTGACACCTACAAAGCGACACCTTTCCACCTTTCTATCTTTCATGGGCTGATAACAAACTGTGTTTGTCTGTGGAGTCCTGTGCTGCTAGGCAAAGAGAAAACACCTTGAAAATAAGTACAGGGAAAGAAATCCCATTTTGCTTCAACTGATAGACTTCACAAGATCTCAGTTATATTTACAGAAAGGCTAAACAGATGGAGGATGTCTCCCCTAACAGAAGGTTGCTAAGGCAATCTCTAGCTGAGGGTTCCTGGGACTCCCAGAGTCGCTGCAGAGGTAGGGCAGGAGGGGATGTGCATCTTTTCTCTCCTGCCATCTGTAAAAAGCTTCCCACACTCAGCCAGAAGGTTCCTATGTGATTAAAGCAGGGGAGATCTCTTCCTTGACAAATACTGTCCATAGCAAAGTTCTCAGAGAAGCAGCAAACACTCCTGTAGGCAGCGATGAGGGGGAGAGTTAAGGGACTCGCATGTGGTTAGAAACAGCTGGCACAGGGGAAGAGTAACCAAGAAAAAGGAACACAGACCTGATTGTATGAGTGCATCTGACCCAGATTACTGCTCAGGGGGACTCAAGGTTTGGAGCAGGCCTTTTCTGCATCTTTTATGGTTCATTGCAACATGTTACCTACATTGACACTGCACTATTATTTGCATTAACAAAACTAGGGCCTTCACAGGTAACACAAAAAGAGGTTTTGTTTTGGATGAACTGCTTATATGTGTCTAATATATACAAATATTTGCTTGAACCCTTGGTGAGATCTACAGGCTGTAACTGTATGATTCAAAACTTTTGTAAGAAGAGAGGAAGCACCAGAAGAAGTAGGTAGGGAATATGATTTAAAAGGCAGAGAATAAGAGGAAATAAGATGTTCTGTTTTCTTGTTAATTTTTAAGCAGGTAATAGGCACTGAAACACTGGGAAACTTGTATGATCTATACTGTTTGACTTGCAATCATAAATAGAGATATTAACAACTGGTATCTTTACTGACATGTATCCAAATAGAGCAAGGAAAGAGTTAATTAGAAATGGGCCATGTGAGTGTTATTTGTAGTGATTTGCTCTCAAGTTTATACAGATCACTTGCAAACTCATGCTAGAGCCAAGTATTTTCCCTTACCTTAAGTCAAATACATTTTTAACCATAAAATGAATATTCCAAATAAGTCTGGTGTGTCAGCAGTCAAAAGCTTCTCTGGCATGACTGAGCTTTTCAGTGAAATGTAAAGTATTTCTCAATTACAAGGTTTCTGTAAATGCTTAGGTTAGGAATGGTCCAGCATCCTCTGAATTTTTTATGGCCTTTAGTGGATTAAATTAATGGATTTTAATGTGAATATCTGCTCTGACTTGTGAAAATTTAAGAATTTACAGAGGTGTGTATTGAGATATAATAGTACCAGCCTTATGCATTGCAAATATTATGCACTTCACTGCAAAACACCAAAGAGCTGAATGTTATAGGCTTTCTGTCTTAATTTTTTTACAACAAGCCACATAATATTGAACCACTGGTATCTAATTACCTTATTTTTCACTGTCTTGTTCATTTTGGAAGGAACTTGAAAGAGATTGTTTGGTGAGTCAATCTGAAATCTACAGCATCTCCCAGGATGATACTACAAGAACTCATTATGGCTCATGAAATGCTCAGAGATTATGGTTTTCAATGCTACAGAAATAACTGCAATGGGAAAACACACAAAAAAGGAATGTTGCTTTGAAGGCATAAGAAAAAAATGAGACATCATTGTTTCTTTTGTTGAAGCATTTTAAAATTCTATATTAAATGAAGTGGGTATCCAAAGGAGGAAGGGAATTTATCATCATTTAAATAAGGTGTGCTTATAGACTGGATGCACAGACAGAATGAAGTTCAGGCAGCAGAATAGGTAAGATGCCAGAGAAAACAAGGAAAAAATCCTTTATTTTCACAGGAATATTGTTACATGCTGAACAATATACCTGGAGCTATAAATAAAAGAGTTAAATAGTTTTCTAACCTTAATTAAAAACTTACTTTTCTATCTAGTAAAAAACCATTTTTTTACTAGATAGAAATTGCACTGATTCTCTCCCCTTCTCTTTAATCTCAGATTTTAGTTAGGATGGAGGTGGCACTGTAGTGCCAGTGAATTTTCTATAGCTACATACACTTTTTTTTTTTCTCTCAGTTCCCACCTTTATCAATAGTTTAGACTATAGCTAGACTCGGGATCACCAGTTACAAGAAGAGAAGAGAAGCCAGGTATATTTGGTTTGAAAATAGTCTTAAGTATAATCTTGCAGAAAAGCAGTCTCAGACACAACAGCTCTGTTAACTTCTTTTCCTTTGAAATTTTCCTTTTTTATTTACTGTATTTCTGATGTCCTCCATGCTGATATAGGTGGAGAAAAGCTCACAATCACAAGAATATCATTCTAGAGCTTATCTAGAACTTTTAAGCTAGGATAAAAATTCACAAAGGATCTGGCAAAGGAATGAGAACAAATCATAGGCATATGATTATACATATCTGTAGGCATATCAACATATCTATAGGCAGTATGAAATTATTTTGGTTTGTAAACCCAAAAATTGGCTGTGATAAATTGCAAGAGAATCTAATGAGGCTGAAAGATCTGTAATACACTTACAGATGAAATTCACTGTTGATTTGTGCAAAGTAATGGGAGAAAGGGGGAGAAGAGAGGGAATCAACCCTAACTAAACCAAAGAAAATTGGTCTGTAAATTACTTATAACCATCCAAGAAATACATCTTGGCATTTTTGTGGGTAGTTCAAAAAAATGTCAACTCAATGCTCAGCAGTGGTCAAAAACACAGATGGTGTATTAAACAATTAGTGGGAGGACTTCAGTGGAAAAATCAGGAAATATCACTATGTCACGCCAAATTCACTGTGTATTCACGTTTTGTGTATCTTTGGTTTAATCTAAAGAAGGTTGAAATTTGATTAAAAAAACCAAACAGTTGCTAATGGGAGGTTGAACGAAAGATATATATAAAACCATAGACATCATACAGAAAGTGAGTAAGGAACAACAGTTTGTTATTTCTCACAGGATGAGACCTGCAGGGCGACAATTGAAATGATCACGCATGCTTTATAGAACATACAAGAAAGAAAATTGTTACCCAGCAGAAGCACCACATTGCTACCACATGATGTGTACCTTGAAAGCCAAAAATGGCCCAAAGATATATTCATGAAAAAACCTGAATCATTAAAAAGAAGGATGCAGATACAAACTTTGGTTTACGAAGTCTCTGAATTGTGTTTTGCCAGAAGGTGGGAGTATGCAGTGGGGAAAACTTCACAGTGCTATTTCCTGCTCATGTCTTGTTTTCTCTAAGCCTCTGCTGTTAGTTCCTGTCAGAAACCTGTAACTTGGCAAGAGATTTGTTCTGTTCATCCTGTGATTTTGAAAGAGCTGAAAGAAAACTGTGAGACAGTTTCAATTAACATTTTTGAGTGGTTTGGCTTCCTGCTCACCTAGGAACCTGTTGGGGAAGGTGAAACAGGAAAGCCTTATAAATATGATTGCCAGACAAAAGATTTTGAGAATATGGAAACTGTAAGTGAGATTGAAATGAAAGCGACCTTTGACATACCAAGCCTCAGTTACTGAACAACTGAAAGACAATGGTATGTCCAGCATGAATGTAACACCCTCTTGTCTAAACAAGACCCTCTGCTTACAGATAAGCATGGTAATATAAAGATTCTTATAGGCTGTATGTAAATGCTATAGGATTTGTATTTTGTACTAGATTGGTTAGTAGGAATTAGAATATTCAACACAGAAAAGGATTTATGGGATTGTAATGAAAATGTCGCTCACTTACTCTTTTTACTCTTACTCTTTCTCTTTGCTTTCTGCTCCTCCCCTGCTCTTCTCCTTCTTTGTTCCCCCCTCTTGCTGCTCTTATCTACTCTGCTCTGCCCTTATCTCTTTCTCTCTTGGGCCTGCTCTGAGCTGAAGCTGGCAGCTCCAAGCAGGGCCCTTTGTACTCACGTCCTATGCAATAAACTGTAAGTTCCAGGACCTGGCTTTAGAGATCTCTGGTATCCATCCATTGAACCCACCTGCTCTCCAACAGCACCCCTACAGTCTCCTACAGGAACCTAGAGGAGGTCCTTGCTGTTTCCTGCTTGCTCAGGGACTCCAGTTCCATTGGAAGGAGACTCAGCAGGAGATGAGGTCAGCTGCCCTCTCTGGTCTCAGCCCAATGCCTGTTCTGGTGATGGCTGTGTGGTTTAGTGTCCCATAAAAAAGAAGCAAAGGATGTTACTGGGGTCCAGACACCTCCTTCAGACTGAAGCTGAGGATACTCTGCTCCTCCAGGCCAGGGGATGGGTTGGAGGTGCATAACCAGAAGCAGGGACAGTGGGACCTAAATACTGCAGCAGGGCGGGGGCAGTGGTAGACTGGGAGCCAGCTGGCTCAAGGAGAAGAAATCAGCTTCAGGTCAGGAACAAACATTGCACTGTGATTGTTGCGGTCACTTTTCATACTTTGCTTTGGAAAAGGTGAGCTTTCCCCCAGGAATGTTTTCAGGTGCAGGCCAACAACTGTGAATATTATTTTCTGGTTAACAGTGGGACAGAGCAGCTAATGGGCTAAGATGAGGCATGAGAGTGGATTATATGCAACACTGCTTTGCCCAGAGGATACAAAATTTCTGTCTTCGAGGCCAGAGAGAAAAAAAGAATTGTTAAAACATGGAAAAGATGAGGAAAGTGTAAGGATTTCCTGACAGATGAAGTAGAATATCTCATCGCATGTTCCACATGGGGGAATAATAAACCTAAAATTTTTACTCATGTTAATTTAAACATACATGTTATAAGTGACATCACAATTTCTTTGCATGGAAAAATACTGAAGAGACATTTAAGGATAAACTTAGAGATTAATAGCACCTAAGAAGAAAAAAAAAATCAGTCATTTTATTTCTTTAAGAACTTAAACCCAAAGGCAGTCCAGTCACTTTGAGTTTTGCTGATATTCTCTACGTTTGTTTTGCAATTAATGAAAATATTTTCTTTTTCATTTATGAATTTTTATAATTGAAGATTAGTTTGTCAGACTCAGCCAGATGCACTTAGTGCTTAGTTCATAAAAAAAAAAAGCTGAAATAATTGCTTAGCTATGAAGGGATTGTACTGTGCTCATTTGTTTACTATGAAGTCTTGGAACAGCAACACAGATGTTGGAACAAAGAGCTCCTATTACAGCTCTGCCTCTTCTCACATTGAGTTTCAAATCATCATTGAATAGATTAGCTCAGCATTTAAAGTTTTTTGAAATAACTTCTCAATTCTTTGAATACTAAGATTTCATAATCTGTAAACATCAGCAGATTAATGACCCACTAATAAATTAAAAGACCCATTGCTGTTATATAAATATTCCTCATCAAAGATGAAGTATTTCCATTAAGAGAACCCTAAAGGCTGCTTTGAATATTTGTTCCCTTGAAGAAATGGCACTTTGCTTGCTTTGCTCTGGACCAGCTCTATTCAGCCATGAATTATCACCAGTGGTAAATCCCTAGGAGTCAAACCTCAAAGAGTGAAACAGGATATACTGATTCAGTGATATTTACTTGGAAGATAAAGACAACCTGCTTCAGAATGGAGCACACTGAGCTTTTATGAGCCGTGGGGAACTTGGCCTCGTGGTTTGTCAAACTTCTTTCAGTTTTGGTAAATTTTCCTGTAAATGGTAAATTCATACTTTTTCCAAGCATGTTTTGTTTGTTTATTTGTTTGTTTATTTGTTGTGTTTTTTTGTCTATGAACCCTCAGTGAGAGCAGGATCTCCAATTGCAGAGTACTGCAGGCAGTAGCAATGCAGGCTCCACCATTTAATACTCTGCACACAGAATTAATAACATTCCTGATTTTTCAACACTAATAACCTCCAAAGAGAGGAGAAGCTTAGGCATCACCTATTTATTTATTCATTTAATTGCTGATGCTGCCAGAGGCATTTATTTTTATTGACACTTTGCTAATTGTATCCAGAATGTACATGTGTCCATTCCCTACCACTGCAGGACCATCAAACCCCACCATGTAGCCACAGAAAGGTAAGATTTTGGTGAACATTAAGACAGCTACAGAGTTAAAAATTGCATTCAAATATGGTGAAAAAACATATAATAGGGAGCCATTTTTAGAGGTGGCAAGTGATAGTGAAGATAAACAGAAATGAGTTTGGTGTTAAGCAAAGAAATTTGATGTAGTTTCCATTGTTTTAAGATTTAGGCTTAAAGCCTAACAAGGAATTCTTAGACCTCATATATGGAGACAAATTCATTAAAAGCATGATACCAAAGTAGGTAGATAATTATCACATAGTGATTTCTGAAAATGATCACCATTTAACTAATCAAACAATATTTTAGATATCACAATGGATGTCAGCTCTGTTGCTGGGTAAAAGTAACCAATTTCCTTCCCAGAGTGGAATAATTGTCACTAAGAGCAGAGGAGGTGCTTCCTTAATCTGAGAGAATATAATGTTAAAGCATTATAATTATATGGGGGTTGTTATGTACAGGGTAAAGGAATGATTAAGAAAGATGCTCTGTACAGAACAAAAGTGATTAAGAAAGCAACCAGGCAATAATGTACTGTACTGTTTTAAAGGATATTTAATTCCTGGTTTATGATTTTTTTCACTTGTGCTCACTTTGGAGAGCCAAGAGAATCCAGTTATTTTTCTGTAGCCACACAACTCACAGGTGTAGTACACCACCATAATTGTGCTAAATTATTTGAAAAGGGTAATTATTCAATATATGCTTTCTAGGATCTCTCTTTTGAAAGCTACAGGGAGCAGCCCCTCCCTCCACTGGTGATTTCTCCCCTGCCAGCAGGTACCAGGGCCAGGAATGCTGCCAGCAAGTGTTCAAGGCTCAGGCTGGCACAGAGCCTCGGTGCAGGTCAGGGCAGGCACGATGTTTGATCCCTACCAGGATGGAGGACTGCACTGCCTTTGTTCTCTTTGCTGTCATTTTTCAGTAAGGTAGTAGGGGTGTCACATACAGAGGTTAAGTTCTGGAGAATAATTGGCACAGCACATCTCATTTTGTCTAAGAATTATTCTTCTTGTTTTCCAGTTCCCCCTTTTCTGGGTCTGCATGACTATATCAAATATAACTTTAAGGAGAATTTACATAATTCATCAAAGAAAAGTATTTTAATATTAATTTCATATATTATGTTTTATGTATAATAATAATGTGAGCTTTTTAGTTGATTTTTCCATGTCAAAATTCTGTTTTCGGAGTTAAGACAATCCACTGGAAGAAGAAAATATCATTAAATTTTGATTTCTGTACATCTCTCTGCTTTAATATGTTGACATTTCACTGTGTCTAGCTTCAGTAATCCCTTAATCAAAGTATATATAACGATTTTAATTGTTTGCATAAAACCATCTTGGTATCTATGGCACCATTTCTCTGCTCTTTTCCAGAATCCTTCCAACTGCTTTTAGTTTCAGGTGATGTAGTTCCTACAAGTCTGCCCTGTATTTTATGTGCTGCTGCACCGGAGAACTGCTGGCATCCAACTTCTTCATATTTAACTTGTGTGTGAATGCTGAAATTGTATCTTCTGCTCTCACCTCACGCTGAAAATTCAGAGCACTTCACCTGCGAGCAGGAGGAATATCGAGCAGTTTTATCTTTCCTTTTGGTTACTCTCCCACAATATGCATGAGATGTTAATCAATTTAATGTCATTTCATAATCTTCCATCTGCATTTCTAACTTTAATAGGTTGTCCTACATTATTTAGCTGGTGCTTGCAACATTGGATTGCTTCTCAAGCTTGTTTATGTCCTTTTGAATATTTTCACCTGATGTTGAACTGATGAGAAGCTGAAACTTTGATGTTCTTGGCTGTAAGTATTTTGCAAATACTCATAAAAATGTTGTCACCTAGCAACTAATAGCATTTTTTTCCCCCGATATACATATCTATCTATCTATATATATGATTTTTTTTTCTTTTGAAATTGCCTATATGATTTTCCCCCTTTATTTTCACTTGCATTTTTTGTAAGAAAATGAGAATGTGTTAAGATTTTTAGAAATGGAAATTGAGCTGGCTGTTAAATTATAGTGCTAAGAAATATCCTGCAGGTTATTACAGTCAATAAATCAACATCTGCATTGTCCCAGTATCTTTGAAAATGATGACTGTGAAAAAATCCTAGTAAACATACATTTTTTCTATGCAATATGTGGGGCTGTGAGGAACTGAGCTGCCCTTCTCTTGTACTGCTCTTTGTCAGGGAACACCTTTGGGGGCAGAGTATTGTCCAATGCAGGATCGGAATGTTTCTTACTGTTCTGGAAACAGCAGGGAATAAAAATTGAGTAGAAAAAAGCTTTCCCAAAACCTTAATTGCTTATATCATTCTCTAAGAAGATCCAGCAGAATATGCACTATTTTTCTTCGTCATTAATGTCAAAGAATTTTATGTCAATTGCCAATTACCCAGTTTAGGAGTACAGGCAGAAAGAGCAAACATCACTCCAGGGGAAACCTGTCACTCTGCTCTTGTATTCTTGAAGCAGTCAGATTCTTTAGAGGAAGGCATAAGAAATCCTGTCTGGCCAGTTTTTAATTAAATATGTATTTAAAAACTGTTTTTCCCCCCAATCCTAAATAATACACTTCTCCACATATCTAAATCTATGTTTTGTTTGTTTGTTGTTTCTAATCTTAACTAGGCCACTGCTGTTCTATAAATCCAACTGCCTTTTTTGAGTTGTGGTAGTGATCTGCATAGGATTAGTCTGATTTGAAAAGAAATTTCTTTCAATTCTCCAGATTAACTACATTTTCGGTCACTTTTTAGTAAATTAGTAGGAGACAAGAGTGTCTGCTTTAAAAATCGGAAGTATCTGAATCATCTTTTCACTGTCTGTTTGTTGCTTCTCTCTGACAAGTGTCTTTTTAATGTCTTCTATAGGGATCATTTTAATATATTTTTCACCACTTCCATTGAAAATTTTTTAAATAATAAATGATTAGAACTAGACACATAATTATGAATGAAACCATACAAAGAGCTTAAATAAAGTCATAATAAAGGAGTATGTTGTCCATAGGTGTGTGCTTATAGGTATATATTATCCACACCACCCAACACCTGTTAATGATGTAGTTCACTGGATTTTCACAAGGATGCTTTGGAACAAGGATTGTTCTTGGGACAGTTTTAGTCTGTTTGGACTCATCCTAGGACTTTACATCTTTCCTCTCCATATAGATTACTGGGCACTTTTTTCCTGTGCATTACATTTGTTGTTTTGGGCTGAGGAAGGAGCCCTTCTGTTTCTTTCTTTGGCCCACACTGTGCTAAAGGATTTTCAGCTGAGGACAAATTTTCCATTTAATTTTTTTTCCCTTTATCTTGATAATTAATAAATTCTTTAAATGGGATTAATTTACTATTAAAACCTTTATCCTGTGATGGGAAACAGTGCTTTGTTCTTACTATTTTTTTTAACTTCTAACTGATTTTTAATCTGTGAAAGGAGATGAGAGATTTCACTTTTTGGTGCATAGCTTTATTTAAGCCTTTCATTTTCTTCTCTAGCAATTTTTTTTTCTCCAAAAAACATTGAGACAAATCCCAACAGAGAGACAGTGAATGTGCTCGGGGTTTCCATTGCCTTTGACCTTTTAAAGTATTTGAACACTGGTCTGTGCTTGGTTGCATTATCTGCATATTCCCATGAATTATTGCCAGATCTGCTGCTCTGCAGGCAGCACAGGAGTTACAGGGCAGGACTTCAAAGGGCCCTGTTGAATGGAGATGCAGACGTGCTCTTCCCCATATACAGAAGGCAGAGATCTGCAATATTCGTTTGCAGTCATCAGTAGCTGCCTTATGTAGGTGCTGCTGTTTGCCAGTCCCATCTGTAGTTTCATATTCTACCTTCTGAAAGGAGAGCTATTCAGCATTATGTTCTTTTCCTAGTATAACTTTCAGAGCCCTAAACACGCCACATTTCCAGGTTAAATATCTGTGAACTTTTAAAGAAATTCAGCACACAAATAAATAGCAGGATATGGCTCATTAGTAAATACTTGTGAGGCAAAGCAACTCTTTTAAACTCCTTTTTTATATAGAGAAAATTGTTGCAGAATACAGATGGGTATTGAATCAATTTGATAGACCCTTATATAATCCCTGACTAGACTAGTGCTGTATGGCTAGACTTGTTTTCTGCTGCACTTCACTGGGCAGTTTAGGCTATTTGTTCTGCTTTACTCCTTCTAATGTGGGTCAAAGTTAGTCCAAAGTCAAACCCTGACTGCTGTTATGTGTTGTTTGTTTTAGCCTCTCCGCTCATGCTAGTGCAGACTGTAACATCCCTTTTTCAAACTCTTAGATCAATCTGCTGCTAGCACAGCTTGTCTCTGCAGCTGAACAGATGTGTTTCAACAGGATGGAACTCTGCAGAATGATCCTGAAATTCTAGGTTTTATGTAGCTCTTCTCACTGCTGGTTTTTTACTGTACCATCTGTATTGCTATCATGCAGAAGTCAATGGGGCGTTAAGAACTTGCTGATGCTGCTCTTTCTGGTTGGAGCAGAAACAGAGCTGCCACTTTGCTCTGCATTTTGTTGACTTTGTCACCCTTAATAAAAGAGACAATATGGATTTCTGGGGCAGTTTTTGGGGCCAGTAAACACACATGGGGGATCTGTGTGTGTGCACCCAGGAAAAGGAGGGAACCTGTGCTCATGATCTTACAGCTGTAAGTCTGATCTGCCCCTTCTGATCCTGGTGCTTTCCCTTCTGCACGGTGGAGTAAGAAACTACAGCTGTGTACATACATGCTGTGCCCTCAGCTGCTTTAGAGAGCAGGATTTTACTTATTTTTTTCTTCATATCTCCTAGCTGTTAATAACATAAGCAAACTTTCTCCCCAGCCCCAACAGGCCCCAATGGGCAAAAATCCAACCACTCTCTCACATCTTTGAAAAAGAAGAGACCAGGACCAAATTTTGAGGCATTGCTTTAGAATTCATTCTCATGAAAGCCTGACTAGAGTTTATGCATTTGCTTTTTGATGTGTTTGCCTCCTCACCCGCAGTGGAGTGGAAGGGATCATGGTCCTGCCGAGTGGCACCATCCATCTGAAATGGATTGAAATGCTGTTGCTAAGCAGTGATACTTCCTTTTCCCCTGTCTGCCCTGTTTAAGTGAGTTAGGAAGCATGATGCAGCCTTGCTGTTTTCAGCTGACACTAACAGACTGATAGAGAGTCCTGCCTGAGCCTCACTTCTTTCTGTGCCAGTCATCTCAAGCCAAAAGTCCCCATCCCTCTTGCTTGCCCATGCTGAGACCCTTTTGGTCCTCTCTTAAAAATGGAAAGAAATGATCAGAGTAGCAAATTCTGCTCCATTGTTTCAGATGCTTCAGGTCACCCCCAGAAATGTGTGACTGCAAGACAGTGCAAAATTTAATTAAATGGCTTAGAGACACTCACTGGAGCATTGTTGCCTTATCCTGTGCTTTAGATTTATCTCATTCCTAAGCACACATCAAAGTACTGCACTTCTGTCTTTTCATTGCTGCCTGAAACCAATAAAACAATCTGTCCCTGAAGATAATGAAGCACCCCTCAGAATTAAAAAAAAAAAAAAAAATCATCACCCAGTATCAGTTGTGTACATTGCTGATTCCTAGCAGAGTTGTGACACCATATGAATGTGTGTTGGGTGGAATCACTCTGGTAACTCAGGGAAAATAGCACCATGGACACACGTGAGGCCGAGGCTCCAAATGCCATTTACAAAAAAAACCCAACAGAGCAAACCTAATGGTCCTGTTTGCCTCATATCTATAATTTGTGGAGTTGTGTTTGGAGTTGGACTTGATGATTCTTGTGGTTGCCTTTCAAGTCAGAATATTCTGTGACGTCTGATATATTTGACTTTGTTGGGGCTGCCGGTGACAACATGCTTCTGCTGCTTTCAGTTTCACATCTCTCTCAGTGGTAACCGATGCTTATTGAAGTATTGATTGTCATGGTACATTTTTACATTAAAAATAATATATCAAATTCTTTCTGAAAACATAGAATACAAAAAGAATAATTTTGTTTGGCCAGGCTTGCCAAGAAAAGATTAATATTCTTTATAACATGTTGATTTGTTTGAAACATATAATTTGTTGACAAAATATCTTATATTAATCCTTTTCTTAAAATTCTTGCTTAGTTCTGGTTTAAGAAATCTCTTAAATATTATAAGAGGATTTCTCCTCTACAAGGAACCCTTAGCTAATCTGTAGGCTGAGCTATGTTGTCATGTTGAATAACTCCCAGATACCCCACAGGTGGTGTGGAAGATATTAAGCCCTTAACAAGTTTCATTTACTCTTAATCTAAGTCCAAAATGAAAGTGTTAATTAACATACCTTTTAAATTAAATTCATTTTATAAGTTCTGGAATACAGCACAGTTGGAAGTGTCATTTTAGTGTAACTTGTGGACAGCTGAACAGTAAAGACTGTGGCAAATTGATCCTGCACAGAAATGCCCTTTCCTGAAAAGGAAATAATCTATAAATCTCAGGGAAGGCCAAATCCCATTTGGGCTGGCTGGGAATTATATCAGCCTGTGGTCATCTGAGCTTGAAAGGATTCTGCTCAGGTGAGATGGAGGTGAATAGCAATGAGACCTGCTTATGATATTATCAAATCTGACTCTTGCATAACCTAAAATCACAGATTTAGGAACTGAAAATATATCAGTATATTTTCATTTCTGTAAAACATCTGAAGAAATAAATGAAAGTAAACACAGACATTAAATTAACATGATTTTGTTGCTAAGGTAGCAAATTTCAGATCTCTGTGGAAATACTGCTCCACATGTAGCACAATTCACAAGTATTAAAGAAATCATTTTATGCAGTCATTTAGTGGCATGAGCATTACATAGATTTGAGATGAGTGAGTGGTTTAGCAAGAAATTAGTATTCAGCAGGAAGACACTGACGGCTCTGTGACAGCTGGAATTTAGAGGGAATCATATACTTGAGCTGTGCTATCTACTGGGGAGGCACAACGACAGCAGAAGACACAGCTTCTCTTTATTTGTCCCTCTCTTCCATCCAGGTTCTCTCACATTTTGCCATATCAATCAACCGCTTGTCAGGACTTTATTAAAATCATAAAAAGTGCTTAGCACTGGTGAGTTTTAACAAACAAATTGTGCATGTCATTGGATGTGATGCCTTGGCCGGGAGAACAGACTTGGGAAAGATGTTTTGATATTTGCATAGCAACTGTGCAAAGAAAAGTGGCTGATATTTCAGGGTGTTGCTTTCTTTAAAGACAGAATTCATATGCTATGTATGTACTTTAATTGGAGAGAAGTCTATAAAGACTAAATTTCACAGAATTTGGGAGGAAGAAGCAGGATAAAAAGGATATAGAGATGCCCTTAATGATTCTGACCAAAGCAGAAAATATATGTTGTGCCTCTGACCAGAGGATGAAGAATTGGCTAGGGATTGTTAATGTGTTTTCTGGAAGTAGACGAGTGCAATGTACCTTGGTCAGGCATATTTTATCTTCTTGTTTTTATAGCTCGGGTGCAGACACTTAGTGGTTTGTATCCAGATTCAGTCAGAAACTCTGTCAGGCTGGTGAGTAAGGAGCTGGAGTTGGAGGCAGGATTGTCCATTATACCTGTTTGATGTTGCCATGTTGAAACATCACTTAAACCATCATATCATGGTTTAAAGTCACCCTGAGGTTATATGTACTTATTCAGTTCACCTGATCGTGAAAACTTCCAGGATGAAATTACGGCAGCACTATGAAAGGCCTGTTTTTATTCACAGATGGAGGACAATGGATCCTGAAAAGTGGATGACAACATCTGGGCAAGGCAAGTCTTCTGAACAATCTCTGTGGCTACACCCCAGGTGATAACTGGTAGAAATACCATCTATTTTTTCACTGAATTATGCTGAATATCTGACTTCAGATAAAATTCTTTCCAGAATAATTGCATTTTACCTGAGCTTTTTCTTCAATAAAATGATCTGGACGTCATCAACTAATGCCATTATTTTCATTATTACTTCCATAGATTAATGTTTTGTGACTTCTACCTCTAGTTAACAAATGTGACATTTACAAGGCAGAAAAGGACAGGCAGAAGGGAGATTGTGAAGAACAGCACTTGATGAGAAGGATCTCATTTTAATGGTCTCCTTTTTCTTACACTTGTATAATTGTCTGTTACAACTCAGCAGACATCATTGTTGGGTAAATGCTATAATTCAGCCTGATGTGGCTCTATTTGTAAATGTTTCTTCCCTGCCATTCTCCTTTGAACAGTAGTTTTTGTTTCTTAGGTTACAATAAAACTCTGGAACTAAAACTGCACATAAACTTATCAGCACAAATTGCTTTCTACTTGTTAATTTACAGTCTTGAAATGATGGTAGGTAGAGCCTAGCATAGATGTGGTGCAACTGTGGAGAATAAATGGAGTATGAGTAGATGGTAGGGCCCAGTTTTGATTTGATTTGTACTTCTATAAATCCAGAACATTTCCACGCTTTTGGTTGAAGGAAGACTAAAATCTGTCTAGTATGGTGTTCTTTCATCTTTAATTCCAACCAGGTAATTGGACACTTTCTTGACAGGCACAGTGGCCAGAGACTCTATTTGCATGCTGAGACTGTTTTTTAAAAGGCTCTACTTATTTATTTTTATAAGTAAAAAATATGACAAATAAGGCACTAGGAAAGGTGAGAACTAGCCAGGCACCTAAAGAGTACAATATCTTTAGATGATATCATGTGGATTATTAGACAAGAATATTTGGAAGAATTGTGAAATTGCTTAGAAGACTGTTTCCCACTAGCCAGAGTATCACTGAAGACAGATAGAAAACTGTTGAAGAAAAAATGGCATTCTGCCATTTCCTTAAAGGATGACCAGGTTGACTATGTTGTAAATGTAATTCCTAATTAACTTTGAGTTCTCAGAATGTACATTACTGTAACATGACTTCATCATGCTATGGTCTACCAAAATCAAGACCTTTTATACATGAGTATGTAAAAGATAGGTTGGTATATATTGTGTGGGGGAAAGCTTTGAGGAAAACACATTTGGTTTTTGTTTTACAGATGCCTATTAAAACATTCATCCCATCTCAATTTCACCTTTAAATTTATTAGTTACTGTTAATCTCACTTAAATGAACTCCCCTAAATGGATTTTCACTGTGTGCTAGAAGCAAGGGTCCAGGAACCATCCACACTGAGACATCAGGTGGGAGCAGTGATGTTGTCAAAGGTTCTCAAGAGTCAGCCTTTATGGGCGAGTTTAAAGACAAATCCTCTGCTTTTGTATCTCTGAATATATTTCTGGAATTGTTCAGTTTGTGTCTATGTACTCTCTTTGGGAAAATACATAAAAATTAGCAGAGATCTCTGAACTACAGGAATAAACCTATTAGGCTTCTTCCTACTAAATATGACAATCATGTCTAATCCCTCCCAGGAGGTCACGGATAAAATGGTTCATTCATTTTAAAGGTCTATTTGTTCAAGCTAGTTGGATAAAGGAGTGCAGTATCATCACTTCAAAAGAGGTTTGGGCAAACACAGCAGGCAAAGCCGTCTTGGTTGCACATTCTTGTTCTGGGGTGAAGGGCAGTGGCTGGTAAACTGACGAGGCAAATTGATACCTTCAATAGGATAGAAAAATTTTGCTGTTACTCCCTCACTGGTATTTTATATCTCTCTTCTACACAGGGATCTCTCTTCCGCTCTGGTTAGGTAAGAGTGCAACACAGTGGAAAACACCCACCAGGGCTGGATCAGTAGGTGTGTACTATGCTTTGGATTTGTACAGTGCTCCCTGACTGTATGAGATTTTTTTGGATGGTCTAGGAATCAGGAACATTTCCTCTGCTAGTAATGTGGGTTTAACACAGGTCTCCATAGTCTGCTATGCTCAGCACAGCCTGGGCTCACATGCAGCTGCAGAGGTGCTCTGGACAACACACCAACTTCCCAGTCCTTCCACCATTAATCAATATGGAGCACTTACAGGGCACAGAGAGAATGTGACCTTCTGATAAACCTGTCAACACCTGAAAAACTAGGGAATGAAGGGGCAAAATCTGAAATGATCTTTTCTTGGGACCTGGAGGATTTAGGGAGTTCATCACTTCCCCCCTCCTGATTTTAATTAACACATTTTCATGTCAAATTTGTGTAGCAGAGCATCTCCTTTGGCACTGGAGAGAAGACTTCAGAGTGGCCTAATTGAGGCCTCCTAGTACCTGAAGGGAACTTAGCAGAAAGATGGAGCAAGACTATTTTCGAGGAAAGATAGTGATAGGACAAGGAGAAATGGGTTTAAATAGAAATAAACTAGGCTTAGATTAGATATTAGGGAAAAAATCCTTTAAAGGTTATGAGGCAGTGAAACAGGCTGCCCAGGAAAGTTGTGGATGTCCCATCCCTGGAAGTCCTCAAGGTGAGGCTGGGTGGGGCTTCGAGCAACCAGGTCCCTTTGAAGGTGTCCGTACCCACAGCAGGGAATTAGGTGACATTTAAGGTCCCCTTCCCACCCAAACCATTCTTTGATTCTGTGATTCTGTGGAAGGATCCTAGTAGCCACTTAGCAGATCTTTATGAAAAGCAAGGATTGGTCTACAGAGAAGGTCTACCCAGGGTTTTGATCAGCATTTTAAACACTTTTGTTTTTCAGATGCTGAATCTCTTCTCTTGTTACAGATCATGTGAGAAATCCTCAGCTGGGAAGATTGTGAAGAGCCTGTCAGCTTGTTAGCTGAACCATCCAAGGCAAGACATTCTCTTAAACCTGATCTAAGTCATCAGCAACTTATTTCCACTTGATTCAGTATATCTGTGTCTTCATAATCCTTTTTTGTCTTGATTTGCCTTATTTTGAATTTGGATTTTGCTTGTTTCATAACCTGTCTTGAGTAAAGACAATGTCAGATAACTTACCTTCCATAGATCTTGTCGCGGTGCGCGTTCCCAGCTAGCGATGACTCCTGGGGGGCAACAGACCCCCACGAGCTCTGCAGATCCGAGTTCTCCCTGGTTCTACGCAGGAACAAATGACAGCAGCACGGATCTGTGGGGTGGAACTGGAAGGTTTATTATGGGTCGAGATCCAGAGCCCCAAAGACCTCTGCCGGTGGTGTGCAGAGGGTTATATACTATGAAAAAACCAGGGGTGGATACAATCTACAAACCAACAGGGGAATAACAGAAAAGGGATGTCAATTACCTGCAGAAGCCAAATGGGGCAGACAGGAGGGGAGTGAAAGTCACAGGCCCCAATGAGGTGTCAAGGTTTGGGTGACACCCCAACACACCCAGGGGGTTGGACTCTCCTCAGATTGGGCCAAGGTTGGACTGACAGGGAAGGAACTGGAAAGAAGGGGCAGGATAACTGTGATGGACAGGAGAGGGATGGTGACAGGCAGGGAAAGCACTGGAACAAGGGGAGGGGAAATATTATATAGGGAACATTAGGGGTTGGCTATCTGGGGATTGACAAATAACTGCTAACATTAAAGAAATGACACAGTAAAGGGGCATACCATTTATAAAGCAGTGTGGGGGAATACGTGGAGAAACTATAAACAATTAAAAACAGAAGTAATTATCAAACACGCACCGCAACAAGACCTGACATTACCTAAAATCTCAATGTTGGAAAATATGAGCAAGGGCTCAAATGCCCAGATTATTGCAAATATTTAAAATATGTGAATCTGTGCAAGTAGCAGGTCCTTAGAGTTCTCCAGTGGTTGCTATTAGCCAGGGATTTCTTTGACAGGCCACAAGCAGTGGGGCCTGAAAAAGGTGCTATTTCTCATGTTCCCCTTCAGAAATGGTAGGACATGTTCACCTATGAGACATGAGCTGCTGCTTTTGGGAAACCTGAGCTGCAACTTAACTTTGCACAGATGACCCTGTCCTGTGCAGTGGCACCACCAACCATGGGTCTGCTGGCCCTGACAAATCCTTGTCACAGCCAGCACTGTCACAGAGACTGCATGCATGCAATCTTCAAAATATGAAACTCCTATATATTTTGTTCTTTTGAGGACAGGGAGGGATTGCCCAGACAAGAGAGGACTCAAGAAACTCCCTTTCTAGATTTTATGTCTGGTATTATGATATGAATTTCTGCTGTTCAATATGAAAAAGCAAATTGAGCCAGTGAAGGGATGGGGGAAGTAAAATGTTTCCCTTTTCTGTTTTTGCCTGTCTGTCTAACAAATCTCCTTCCCAAGCAACTCTACATAAAGCAAGTTGCACGTACTACCCATGGCTCAGCAAGGCACTTCTGCAGCTGTTGTATTTAGTAGGCAGCTGCTTGACTTTGTAATTTCCAGCAGCCTGCTTCAGAGAGATTCTTGCTGAAGAAGGCGATATGGGAAGTCATTAGTCAACTTTTATTCTTCGAAGTACAATGCAGAGGACAGAGCTGGTTTGGATTGTAATGATAGTGGTTACATATGTTACAGATCTCTAGTGGTATCAGCTCTAAAAGTCATAAAAAGATGTAAGTTGCCTAATCTCTGGTTTTAAGAAGACAAAAGTGTAAAATTTTTTTCTTTTAGACTTTGATTTAAAAGCTACAGCCATACTCATGACTTCTCAAAACAGAGGCTCAGTTAGCAGCAGCAAGTGTTCTTTGATCATTTATTGAGCATTTGGGTGCTCTTTTCTCAAATATGAGATGATAACTCCAGGATATAAAGTGCAGGGAACTGTCTTGCTTGTGTAGTACCTACAGGCATGTTTCCGCCTCTTCCCTTGTGTATTTTGTAGGGCTGTGCCCCTCATTATCAGGTCCTTCAGCTCTCAAATCTCTCCTCACTCTGGATGGTGTGTTGCTGGATTTGCCTTCCTGCAGTCAAAGCAAACTTTCACACAAGCAGCCAACCGGAGAGCAGGCAGCCTGCTGTGCCTTGGGGTATCTCAGGTTTTGACAGAAACAACTGTTTCAGAAGGTTCTAGGGTTTTGGTCAAAGGCCGAACTTGATAATGTTGGAGATATTTTCCAAACTTAATGGTTCTGTGATTCTATTACTCCATAACTCCACAAGTTTGTGGTTTCTAAACAAAAGTCTCAGAGAGTCTCTGATGTCCAGTGTGGTGATTTGAGGCATTGGGAAGCAAGAAGCACATGCAGGTCATATGAAATACAGCTACAGTCTTGGGAGGAGTGGAAGGAAATGTAAGTTTTGGGTAAGGATGGGTGTTGCTGTTGGACACACACAGACACTGTCTGGTGAAAAGGCATAAAATTCTTTATTACAACATCTGACTCCATATTTATAGTATTTTTACACAGACCAGGGATTGGAGGAGAAGGTTGACACCTCTCCCATCCCATTGGTAAAGACAACTGCCCATCAGTTGTTATTAACTCTAAGAGAAAATATGAAAACAATCTCATCTTAACGTAAACATGCTTCTAATTATAACACCTGTGTGTAAGAAAGAACTACAAACTATGAAAAACAACAAGCTGTAAAGTGCACCAGAAAACTGAAGAAATCAGATAGATGGGTTGTCACTGCCAGTTTCTCTGGTCATACAACATCTTTCCCCTAAAGAGTCATCTTTTTGGAGAGATGAAAGGAGCACAACCTATGGTAGAAGCTAGAGGAGTGTCAGTAACACTGACTGCCAGAATGGGTTGGGAAAGGACAAATTTTCAAAACCAAAACTCAGTGTATTAACCCCGCCTGAAGAAGGTGTTTACTCCCAGAGTGGAGAAGCCAGAACTGTCTGAGGTGAAGGAAAGGAGTCACTGACCAAGTGGGACTGAAGAAAATCAAAGCTTTGGGATGAATATGTGTAACCTCATGCTCTCAGCTGTCTACAGCTGCTCAGAAAGGAAATTCATGTGAATTAATGAATCTTGTGCCATCTCCATTCCCATTGTGTTCAGGGTTGAAAGGACTAAAATAATCTGAGATTAGACACATTTTGTCGATTTTAAAACTCAACAGATACCACTGTGACGGTGCTCAGAAAGAAAGAAATTTTGTATCATTTCTATGGTGAAAATTACCAGTCTTACACAAGGAGGAAACCATCCTTTGGCACTTTGGTAATTAATGCCTAGACAAGGATAAATGCAAGAAGGAAGCCTCAAATCTGAATTTTTCCCTTCTGAACTTGAGTACTCCTTCCCTGGATCCTGAGCAGATTCATCAATTTTCTCAAAAGGAAGAATAGAATGTGGATATGCTTTTTTTTTTTTATTTTTCAATTAATAATTTTTTTACCTCAATTGAAATTGAAAATATCTGTGGGGATAGTTTTAGGTGTTTGAAATTTCAGATATACAGTTTTATGTAAGCTTTTTTTTTTTTTTTATTTTTCAATTAATAATTTTTTTACCTCAATTGAAATTGAAAATATCTGTGGGGGTAGTTTTGGGTGTTTGAAATTTCCGATATACAGTTTTATGTAAGCTTTTTTTTTTTTTAAGGTAACTGATGAAAGAGTAACATATAAATGCTGCTTAGTGCTTAGATCCTTTAATATCTCACTGAAACATTATTTAAGAAGTCAAAAAATATGAGTATGTCCTGTGGCAGAAGAGAACAGTGACAACCTTCTTAGAGGTTTCTTCAATTTATTACCTGTGCATTATAAGCTGATGTGGTGGTGTAGAGTAGTGCTTTTTACACTGTAATGTTATAATTTTACAGAGAGAAAGGCTTGAACAAATACCCAGTACACTATCTGATAGATCCTGCGGAGATCAAAGACCACAGCTGGAGCTACACATTGTGGACATAATTGATATTCAATGTAATTATTGATTACTTCTGTTGAACCATCATAGTAAAGTGGTAAAAGATGATCAGAGATTATGTGAAGGGAGCAGTTTGACTGTATGAAAAATATTTCCCATTATAAAAGTAGTTATTTACTATTAGAAGCAGAGACAGCTAAAGAAAATGGACCGAATAAGAACAACAAACACAATATACTATCAAAATTCTAAATTAATAATTGCCTTAAAAACAGAAGAATACCTGGTAGGAGATGAAGAAAGGAGCTAAAACCTATGATGTTAAAGAAACCCCTAACCATGATATAATCTTCCACAGCCATCTGCAGGTGTACTGCTGTGCTGTAGGGCAGGAGGCTTGACCTCTGCTGTGTGTGGGACACCTAAGAGGGTCATGCACTTTGTGCTCATGGGGACAGTCTGGGTGGTTTCAGCAATATCTAAGTGCAAAGACAACGGGCTCTGCCTTGATGAGGAACATTGGCTACAATTTTCAGTCAAATAGATCATGGCAGATTATAGGGCAGCGGAGGGACAGAGGGAGAAGAGCAAGGATGCATAATGCAGCTGCTGGGAATATAGAAAACAGACATCACTGGCAGCTGCTTAATTACATTTTGCCAGTTTTTGGTATAAACCACGTCACTTCTCCCTTTTTCAGATGATTGTTAAGGGGCAGAGGGGCCTGAAGGTATTTTTGCGAAGAATTGAAAGAAAGGAGGAGAGAAGTGGAGGGGAGTGAAGGCAGCACACAGGAAGCTGCTTGCTGTGGCATGTGCTAGTGCTATACCAAGGCTGTGCCACTGTGCCAAGAGCTGCCTGGGCTGTGGCAGGGCTTGTCAACAATGGGGCTCAAGCAGGGCCTGTGGGTACCCACAAGGAGTGGACATGGGACACGTGAGAAACCTTAAGGCTGGGTTTGTTCTCTGAGTAATCAGGAGGGAAAGAAAGGCAATTTGAATGTGAGACTCTTGATCTTTCCATGGTGGGAAGTAGTTCCTGCTCTCCTTAAGGATGCTGTAGCCTGTTTTGTCTCCCTGGTGAGAACTCGTGTCATTGTAGGTCAAAAGTTCCAAGGTCATTCTTTTAAGGCTCTAAATTTGGGGAAGGAAATAGTTATCAAAAAATGTCTGAATTTTCTGTGACAGTCTGTCTCCTGTTAAAATCTGTTAGTCACTGGCTATGTGTGATGGAATTGCTGCTCAGAACACAGGAAAGGAGGCATCACCTCACCTTTATAACATGGCTTTAATAAGCACAAATAAACTCCTCAACTGATCATGGGAATTACCCTCAATTTTGTAGTTTGCTGCGTTTTCCTCCCTGTTACTTAATACACAACTCTGTGTGTGGATATAACCATCCCCCTATAGTTTTAGAACTGATGGTGAATATTATCTGAATATAATAAAAGAATAAAATCTAAATTCCTTCAATTTTAACTTCAGTATCTGGGGAGAGACCTTCCTGTTACCCTAGTCAAGAAAAGTAAACCCACCCTTTATTAGATAATTTTTATTTTCATGCTTGCATTTCTTCTCAGAAAGAAGGCAGAGTAAATTGACCTAATCCTTTTTATTTGAGCAAAAGAAGAGTGCAAAGCATAATAAAGGAAAATTTGGGAAATTGTTTTGTTTTTTAAAGGAACCAACCATAATTCCAACATTTTCCCCAGAAAGCCTAGAAAAACAACAGGCAGCTGTATCATGAATTTGAGAGGACTTCCTGGGTTCACAGATTATCTGAGAACAGAAACTTCCTAACCTGAACAGGATCACACTGTGCAGACTGCACTTTAGAGTAAATAAAAGCAAAGGAAGAGATTGAGCTATTGAGAGAAAGTTGGACTTGTGGAACAGGAAACTGAAAGGGTGAAAAGAGCTGAGCAGAGCCTACTAAACCCCCTTAGAGTGAAGCACAAATAACCAACAGAAACTGTTCTGGGTAGCCAGATCTGTGTGTATGTGCCAAACTGGATGAACTGCATGCTGTAAAAGGGAAACAGAAGGTGTTTAAGCTTCCTAAGCCTCACAGAAAAAAAAAAAAAAAGAAATCTGTTAAGGCACTGGCAGCATCTCATCCCTCAGTCATGTGCTTGCCTAGAGCTGTGTGGGATTGTACCATGTGGAGCAGGTACCTGGGCAGCACGATACTCTGAAAGGAGTCAGCAAAGGCATTAGTGAATTGCTGGATCCTGACTCTGTGAAGAGGTATTTGGAAGCTGTCACAAGTGTGAACTGCCAACAGGCCAGCAGGGCATGGCAGCAATGTTTAGGAGTGTCAGCACAAAGTGGTGGTACCTTGTTGTGTGGTGTTTCAGGGTACAGAGTGATTCTCAGCTGTGCTGAATTCAGATGGAGGTGCCAAAGGAATATAAAGGACAAAGTCTATTTTATGTATTTAAAAAAAAAGTCACTTGCTAAACAGCTCTGAGTCTTCTGATAAATAAGAGAAACTGTGCCATGAATTTACTCTTGCATTAGCATCAGGGCAAATGAGTCTTACCCAGTAAATGCTAAGGCAAGAGGAGGACTGCTGTTATTCATGGCAGCAACAGACAGGGCTAAAGGCAACTGACCCCCATCTCCCACTTTCTGACTGCCTCTGTCAAACCTCGGTGATGCTGGCATTGAGAGTGCCTATAGAGACAACTGGTGCTTTGCCTTTGGAGCTCTGACTGCAATCCAGAGGACAGGGCTGAGTTTTCAGGCACCTGGCTCAGAGCATCTCTACCAGAACACTCCCACTACACTGTGCTGTCATTCTCGGTTAAGAGCCAACAATGTGTACCTCAGTCATGACTATTTGTCACATCAGAAGAATTTACCCCTCCAAGTTTAGCTCCAACGTAGTTCTTAGCCTCTCTAGGGACAGGCAGCCTCCCACTCAGCCTGCCTAGAGGTGACAGGCATCTCCTCGGTCGCTCATCTTTCAGGTTAATGTGGTAAGTTAGACATTAGGATTTTGGGTGGAAGAGTTCAAAGGTCTGCAGAATTGACGAGATGGGAAGTAAACTGGTTAATGGTTGAATAGCGTATGCTGCAGCCTCAGGGCTTGACTTATTGGTGTCTGCTCAGAACAATTTAAGAACAAACACCTCCTGGTGAGGGACAGAAATCCTTTCCTCTTTGTTACCTAGGAACTGTTGATGATGCTCTTTATCTTGCAAGAAATGCCTTCAGTAATACCATTGAAGAGGACTGGGTTATTTGATGCTACAGAGCTGCTCTTTGCCTTACACTGTGTTCAGCTACATGGCTCTTCCCAAGGTAAACTGGGATGATTCACCCAGCAGGTATCCTTTCTTTTTTTAAAAAAGCAGGTTTACCAGGTGAGTGTGTGAAAGCTAATGTATTTACATTGCAAGAGAAAATATTAATTCAATATTCAGGTCTGGAGGAAATGGCTTCAATTTGCACCAGGGATGGTTTAGATTGGATATTAGGAATTATTTTTCATGGCCAAGCATTGGAACAGGCTGCCCAGGGAGGTGGTAGAGTGGCCATACTTGGAAGTGTTCAAATAAGATGTAGGTATGGCACTTTAGGACATGATTTAATGGTGAACATGGTGTTAGGCTGGTGGTTGGTCTTGATCTGAAAGGTCTTTTCCAACTTTAACTA
This sequence comes from Polioptila caerulea, assembly GCA_013397295.1. Taxonomy (NCBI): domain Eukaryota; kingdom Metazoa; phylum Chordata; class Aves; order Passeriformes; family Certhiidae; genus Polioptila; species Polioptila caerulea. The sequence continues at coordinate 2,283,387 of VYXF01008533.1, forward strand.
TTCTATGATTCTGTGATTGAAGAAAACTGTAATGATGTCAAGAGCCATAAATTGAGTAAATAACTAGCCTAAGGAAGTACTGTTTTTGAGGATTGTTTTATAATCCCATTCATTTCCAGTTGAGAGGTGAGATTTACGATGGCTGTTTCCCGCTCTTGCAGGTCAAGGCATGAAGAGCTTCACTCTCCCTACCATCAGGAAGTGATTTAAACATTCTTCACACCTTACCTAGCAGGAACACAGACAATGCTTGTGCTGCAACATTGCTGCAGTGCCCCTTTCTGAGTTTCCTTGCATCTAAACAACCCCAATGCTTTACAGATTTCTTCAAGAGTAATTTTTTCCACATTTTTTCTTTCCTATGACTGTCCTCTGGGCTGCCTGCAGAGGGTTTTCCCCCATCACTTGTTTCAGGCTGAGTAGTATGACAGATTAACACCTCTTCCATGCAAGTTAGGGTTCTGATTTTACTTTTCACTACCATGTCTGATGTTGCTGATTTGTTTACCATGAGCCTGTTAACTCTTCATGCAGTTGGTATGATTTGGCTTGACGTGACTGTAACAAACTGGTGATCTAACAGAAGCCTATCTAACATGGTTATCAAAACTGGGGCTTCAAATAATATATGTAGAATCAAAATATAAGAAGGTTTTTAAAATGTCTGCTAGATCTTTTAAAGAAAATTTAAATTAACAATCCATTCTTTCAGCTGGAAGGAAGAGCAGAACTAAGACATGCCTTTCTTCATTTACATTGCAGAAAGAAGATAATGACAATTTTATTTTTTTTTTCACTTGAAAAGGCAGAGGTGGATAAAAAAAGCAGATTGAAAAATGCCTGAAGAAGCTTGGGAGTATTTGACACATCATCCTTTTTAATTTCAGCTCACTCTAACATTAAGACACTATATTCCTGTGGATAAAGAAATAGATTAAAATGGGGGGTTGCAAAGATGGGTCCTTTGAAACCCCTTTAAAGTTAAAGAAAAATTAGATAACATTCATGCATATATCGTCTCTGTATATCGAGATCCTACTTCTGTAAAGGGATACCTGCACATTGGAGACTGTCTTAGGAATCAGATTTTCTGCTGTAATGGTTGAATAGATATCACAGAGGTGGCTCTTCAAAGTGCTGTTCTGGCTCAGAGCCTTTCAGTTTTTGAACTGAATATCAAGAGGCATTCAGCAGATGGACGGCCGAAGAACAGTTCAAGCAATCAGTGACCAATCTCTTTTCACCCAGACATCACCTTTGTAAAATGCAATTATGAACCATGAATCAGAACTATGGGGAACTGTGCCCCACTCTACAATACACACAGAAGAAGAGAACAGCCTGGCAAAGGTTTAGATCAGCTTGGTGATAATGCAGCCTAATCCAGGAATATGTTAAGTGTTGTGACTTCCCAGAAAAAAGACATGGATTGGTGCAGGCTAACATGAGGAAAAGTCTGACATAAACTTGGGGGAGCAGCACATGAAGGTTCACAGTGCCAGCTCCTGCCACAGTCTGTTTCAAAGGGCATAAATCAGGAAAAGACCTCTAGAGGACAGAAAAGAAGAAAAGAAAGAAAGGAATGCAGTGTATGGTCCCCCATCAGCCCTCACTCAACATCAGGCACGTGCAGGCGTTTTCTAGAAGTTGGGATGCACATGGTGAGTGAGACTGTGTTCAAACCTATGGTTTGGTATCAATCAAGTCATCATTTACTTTCCCCTTGCTTTTGCACCTCTCTATAGACTTCTCCCTGTTCCTTAAAACTATTTATAAAGCATGCTTTAGGTGTGAAACGATTTTGAAATAGCAGCACAAGAACATGGGTAGCACAGAACACCTAATTTGGCTATGTAAAAGCCTCAGGAATGATGGAGGAGAATAGTGCAGCACAACTTCTGGCAGGAATTGAGACCTTCTGTAGCATCTCTTTTAACCTCAGAATAAAAAAGGGAAATGCCTTATACTCATGTGCAGTGAAAAACAAACTGCAGCTGCAGAGTTTGTGTTCTATGGAGGAGCTGAGTTCATAATGTTAATTCTAAAAAAGGTGATATTTCACTAAGTGCCTGCAAATATGTCTCACTTTTAAGCTCCTTGATAGAAGGATTATCTTTGCTCAAAGATCATCCTTGTTTTTAGTGTGGCCATCCCACATCATGAAAAAAAGCATTAAGGGAGAAGCAATAACTGAGATAACATTCAGTTTTGTCTGTGATCTCCGAAAATAATATGACTAGGCTATTACAGCAGCTGTAATGGGGAATTTAGGAGTGATACAGAATAGAATATTTTCTACTCTGACACCACCGTTATATAACCAGAAAGTTTCTCATGTACGTCAGTTGTCACAACAGTGAAGTCTTTTACACTGTGGAGATAATTTCCTACTCGGTTACTTTTATGCAACTCTCGATTGCAATAAGGGTGAAGTTGGTATTATGATAAAAATGTACAGAGTAGCTAATTATACTGGTCTGAGCCATCCTGCAGCTGTTTCACATTGGTTTCCAGAGTCCAACTAACATTTAAAAAATGAATGCATATTTTATTATTTTTCCAGCAAATCTCTTTTAAAGTCATATTTTCTTTCTGGGCATAGACCACAGCTGGTTTTATAGGGTTTAAGATCCAAACCCTCCTCATGCCTCCACCCCCAAGCTGAACTTCCTCATCATATCAAAGAAAAAGGCCAATACAATTCCTGTGTCAGAGATTGCTGACTCCCTGCTATGGCTGCCCTACCAAAAGCCATCCATCCACAATCTTCACTCTCTACTCTTCGTTCCTCGTGCACTGAGCATCCCCCTGCTCACAGCCTTTTTCTCTCTCACTGGCACTGTGTATTCTGCCTTCTCATCAGTTACAGATGTGGTTTAATTTACTTATGTGGATAATTTTTATATACCAGCCTACATTTTATAACCATGTCGTCACACAATCCCACGCTCATTTTCATGTGCCAGCATCACTCTGCTCTAGTTGAACATCACCAGATCACATCATGTGCCTACTGAAAATGCTTAGTATAGTAAAATGTTTGAACAATCCCATGCACAGTGTGACTATAAATTGTTGGAGAGGAAAGCTTCTGAATTTATATCGGGCAAACATTGCATTTTCTTGATAACCTTTTAAAAAATGTACATTTTACTCTGAGTTTTAGCATGAATCTGTTGAAGACTCAGTTTCAGTATTCTGTCATAGAAAAGGAGTATAAACTATAACATCATATTGTTTGGATCAAGTAATATAGCTAAGATTAAATAAATAAATAAACTATCCAAAGTGCTCTCTCTGGAAAACACACATTAGTGCTGTTGAACAGCTATTGCCCAGTACTCATTTAAAAAGTTTTAGAGGCTTAAATGGCTTTGTTTATTGTAATCTTGGGCCTTAATTTCTTCTCATTCCTCTTTGTGCCATACACATGGAGCTATAACAATTGAATTTTCAAATCAAATGCCATAATTTCCGCCTGTGACAAAGCAGATTGTTTGGCAATACTAGGAAGCAAAGCTGAAAAGCGAATTAGTTGGAATATCTCAGTCCTTGGCTTTTCTTAACACAATACAGTAAGAAAATCATAGAGAGAACTTGAAATGCTTTAGGACAGAGCCTGAGAAGAGATATTAGCAAATTGCCATTTCTTGACATCGTCTGGAAAGTGCAGCGAGAATTTTTTGTGCTACTGAAAGAGTGATTAGTGACTATTCAACCCTCCATTTATTGTTTTTCAGTTAATAAAGGGATGGCATCAATACTATAAAAGTACAGTTTCTAACCACTGCATAAACCCTGAAACACTGGAATGTCTTAAAAAGCAGGAGGCTGTGGCCTTGTTACAAGTTTCCCTTGTCAATAACTCTGTTTCTCCTAAGAAAAGTTCTTTTCAGCTGAAGTAGGTTGGCTTGCCAGGTCATTGATCCTGAAAGCTGCTTAAAGTGAGAAGGAAGCTGTCCATTCCCACTGTTCACTGNGTACAGTTTCTAACCACTGCATAAACCCTGAAACACTGGAATGTCTTAAAAAGCAGGAGTCTGTGGCCTTGTTACAAGTTTCCCTTGTCAATAACTCTGTTTGTCCTAAGAAAAGTTGTTACTTTTCAGCTGAAGTAAGTTGGCTTGCCAGGTCATTGATCCTGAAAGCTCCTGAAAGTGAGAAGGAAGCTGTCCATTCCCACTGTTCACTGCAACAGGACAAAAAATAGAGTGCTTATTTCTCACAGGAATTTCTTGGGATTGTTTACAGCAGACATTATGAAAACTTTTCTAATGATAATGGCTGTGCAAGAGAGGAATAGTTTGTGTTGGGAGAAGCGATGTCTTCCTCCTATTACTGGGATTTCACAAGGTCTTTTCCAGAATGCTACTTTATTCTTCCTTGGGTCGAGGGTCAGACATGGATTATTAAGATGCAAATAAGAGATCACCATTCAAGAATTGTTCTGGCACTGTTATTTTTTATTTATTTTTATACAGCAATCTCCCCCACTTTCCCCATTTTTATCATGTGAATTTGCAACTGCATTTTTGTACACAAGCTCCCTAATGTTTACCCATGTAGAAATACATGTGAGAACACAATATAATTTCTGACAGTCGTGACTCATTAAATTATGAATAGATTTTTAGAAACCCAACCTCTTACTGTGTGATACTAAGGACTCACAAAAAAATTTATTCAAGTTGCAGCTCTAAAGATAAATATGCTTTCATCACTTATATGCTTTTTGTCTCCATGAAGTATCTTCACTGCTCGCATGACACATGCCCATCTTTTAGTAACATGGTTGTCCAACAGAAATTCCAAAATATAGCACATTGTAAATAACTAATTTAGGTTAAAAAGAAATTTAAGATCATTGATCCCAAATGTTAACGCAACACTGCCAAAGCCAACACTAAGCCATGTCTCTGAGCATCACATCTACACATCTACTGATGCTCCAGACCCCTCACCAGCTCTTTGGATGAGAATTTACAGTCCCATTCTAAACAATTTCCTTATTTTATATTCCCCTAAGTTTAGGGGATGGTCAGGTCTTAAATATGACAGTAGTATTTGTCTTGTGCCTTTTTTTCTTGATTTATACAGTGCCACAGGTACACTAGGACACTTCACTTGGGTATAAAAACCATACCATGATTGTACTGGTTGTACTTGAGAGCCTTGTAAATCTCTGCACGTGCCACCAGTAATAGAATGGGATGATGTGGTTCCTCAAATAGCTCACCCTGAGTGGCAGATGGGTTTGAAACTATACTATGAATTGCCTGAGAAAAAAAGCAGAGACCTAAATGTCCCAAAATGTGGTCCTACCTGCCCATTCCTGTCTAACATTGTTCCTTGTCTAAGGCAAGAGCAGTTGCCTGCCACTGTGGTTTGGCTGGAGCAGGTGAGATGACCTTCTCTGAGCATGTCAGAACCAGCCCAGCAGGACCTGCCTTCCCAGAATTTCAAATTGTGTTGGTATCAAACACAGCTGTAGTTTGTGAGCAGAGTCGGTAGCAGTCCACTGAGGGAGTTCTGGTGGGTCAAAAGTGGCTCAAAAAAGACAATAAAAGGAAAAAAAAGATGATGTGCAGAGAAGAGGAATAGCATTTAAGAAAGGATTGCTGGTTTATTTATTTGTGCAGATGAATACTTTCTTCTGTTTGGACTCTTTTGCATGTATATGTACATATATGTGTATATATATGTGTCTATATACATATATATAAAAATATATTTAAGTTCACTCAAAATCAAAAAAAGAATGTAAAATCCATGAAAGCAGATATTTATTTATGAGATTTTTAGTTGTGACAGATTACCATTCTCTCTAGAAAAGGAAATTATGCTTCTATGAAAATACAACTTAATATTTGGGGGAGTATTATTAAAGGGACTATTACTGTAATCTTCTTTTTTTTCTTTATATGCTAGTTATGTGCTTATTCAGGTCTTTCATTCACCAGATCTCTGGCTGTATGATTGAATTCAGTACTTTGGTCCAGATTGGCACTGTCATGGGTCAGAAGAAACTGAGAGAACCTTTAAGATATAAAACTCAGCATGAATTCAATGAAGAAAGATCCATACATTTTTTAACATATTTTCATTTCTAGTATCAATGTTGTTTAGTGTGCTTTTCATCCTGTAAAAATGTATCTAGAGAGACAGAAATAGATATATAGATATAAATATGAATATTAACATTGAATGATACCAATGTAAAATATTGAGTTCATTCCAATTGTGTGCTCACAGGAACAGCAGAACTTACTTTAAGAACTGTTTGTCACAAACACACCACAATCATTTTTCACTCCAGATATGTTTTAGCAAGACCCCTTGACTTTGATAGAAAAGTTACTTGGTAAATAATATAATTATCTTGTCCACCTCTGTATGCCCCATTTGCAACAGAGCAGATCATTTGTCAGCAGATCATTAGCCAGACATCCATGTGTCTGAAGTGAGCAAAGGAATATACTTTAGAATGTAAATATTAAAGAAGGGATTTTTTTAATGAGTTCAAATAACACATTAGGCATAGGGCACATGCCTGATTTAAAATCTGCACAAAGAACAGGGTCATGTCTGTCTCCCTATTAACTGGTGTCGTGAGTCACATTATCTGCTGCATATGTTGCAAATATAGTCTGTCTATGTGTCTACAACGTCATTTTATGAATCGACCTTGAATGGCAGGATGATTGAAAAATACTCACTTTGAAGACAGGAGGAATAATTTTCAGTCTATTCTGTTTCCTGAAGCTGCTTGATTTGGGGGCAAAATATTTCTGCTATATATGAAGTCACAACAGTCCCATCCTATCATTCTAATACCTGGTTAGATGAAATTATTTTCAGTGGCAGGGGGCAGGGGAGAGGGGAAAGAATATGATAGGAAACCAAAGGGAATTACAAAATAATTACAATATTATGACAACACATGATTAACTAACTCTTTATTGCTTGAATCAGTTTCCTTTTATTTTTAGATGCCAAACATCTACAAGTAAGTATAAGGAAAATTACAGACTTCAAAAAGTCCAAAAGAAAGACACTGGTCTTGCAATGGAGCTACTGCATAAAACTCTATAATGGTCTTTATGACCTTTTGTCTTCAATACAGATGTCCCAGCATCTCCTTGAAAAATTTTGGCTTCCCTCTGCAACCTGTTTTTTAAAAGGTGAGCAGCAGCAGAAGGAAATGCAAGCTAAAGCTGAAAGCCTCAGGGTGGTTACTTTCAATAAATGAAAGTTTTCTTAGAATTTCCTAATCATGAGATGCAAGGAAACGCCTTAATGGTGTTGTGATTTAATTTCTCATATATTGTGTGGATTTGTGTTCAATGGTAAAGGACCTAATTTTCTAGACTCAAGGGACTCCTTTATTTTGACCTAAATGTGTTTTGTGTTTCATGGGTCAACTGCAGCAAATTATTTCAATTTCTCTGGTACCTGCCTCACTGTAAAATATCTACTTGGAATCCTAAATCTGTGGGCTGGACAAGATCTCCGGAGGTGTCCAGTCCAACCACCCACTCCAAACAAGACCATCAGTCAGCCCTGGCTTTGCTTTCTGAGTCTTGGAAATCTTCATGGCTGGACCCTCCACCACCTCTCAATTACCTGTCCCAGTGCAGCACCACTGTCCTGATGGATCTGCTCCTCCTCTGCTTGAGTCCTTCTACTTTTTGGAATTATCATTAATTGATTAAATATTATTCCATATCCTGACTTTTCTTTCTTTCTCCCCGTGTTTTGTAGTTAGATAACTTCAAGGTTCCCTTCAGCATTGCCGTGGCTGTGGCCTTTAGTGGATGGCATGGGTAGATCTGTTGGGTAGGACACCTCAGCTGTTTCCTTTCCAAACACAAGTGGATCCTTAATATCCAGATATCAGATTTCTAAACTCATAACTGTGAACTAAACTATAGCACTTACGTGCCTGAAGATCAAAACTTACTGTCTTCTCTAAGACTATTTTTTCTTAAATTCATAATGGTCCAGTGTAAAATGCCAGGGTTTTGCATCTGCAAACTCAGTTTTGCTCCCTCTCAAATTAATGCTGATACTGGTAGTTACTTTGTGCTTTCCTCCCATCATATATCACAACATTTCAATAATATGTACATATCTGACTTACTGATTCATAGATGTCATGTCACTTTCCATCACGACACAATGAAATTATCCATTCACTATTATTTATATGTCATTGAAGATTAATATATTCTAGAAAAGATGCAGATGCCTCTGCCTACCTTTGAAATGCAAAAATGAATTGATAGGCACTTGACTTCAAGTGTTTTTGTTGAGTGTTTTGTCATGTCAGTGCAAGCAACCTCCCTTGCTGCTTCTTAAATTTAAGTATTACTTATGCATTTTTTTCAGCTTATTTTTGGTGGCAGTGAAAGAAACTTGTAATTATTCGTGAAAAGGAGCTTCTACTGAACTGTGTTAAAAAAAGTCTTCAGTCTTCTGTGCTACCTGGAATGAGTACAGTGAATTTATGAAGAATATGTTTCAAATTCCAGATTCTTAATCTGGAAATACCTATTTATAGATGCCTAAATCTTGACATCTGAACCTGTGAATACATCTCCCCCTCAGGCCATGTGTGTGTTCTAATTCCTGTGTTACCTCTGACAGTCCTGTTGATGTAATTCAGCTCTTTATTACCTCAAAAAACAGTGAGTGTCAAATTTCTAGATTAATATATGAAAGTGAATGAGATGGTGGAATGATATCCTCTACTCCTTTCAATGACTTTGAACAGTCAAACCCATGCCTGATATGAAATGGAATTTAAATAACAAGAAAATTAGGTTAAACACAAGCAAACTTGTTATCTCCATCTTGTCATTAGATAAGGCCATAGAAGCTCCTGGACTCTCCTTTCAACCAGCTGGAAGTGTGGGAAGTTTCTTCAGCTGGCGCAGGAATGATTGACAGTAAATCAGATATATGCACAGATGTTCAAGTCAAACACAGAGCAAAATCCAGAGAGAATTAAAAAATAAGGCGTTTAGATCATAAATACAGTCCTCTAATCTGTCAGGTTCTTGTTCTGAATACAGGAATCACAGTTCAAAATCAACCCTGAATGTATAAGACCAGGGCTATCTAAAAGGGATTCAATGTTTCAGAGGCAGCTGCTAGAAGGCAGCTGAGCAGCTACACTGACACCTGGCAATTACATTGCTCAAGTTGGATTAATTGCACAGTCTCAAAGAGTTGTGTCCCTCTTAGGCTGTTCTGTGGGAATGAGACTTCTTAGACAGCCTTAATGAAACTGGGTGTCCTAAATAAGTTTTCCGCTGAAATTGTCTTAAGAAGATTCTTTTATTTTTGTTAATAAATCTGTATATCTGAAATTTCACTGCAGGACTTTGTATTTTGTTTGCTAAAAACCCTATTTGTCTTTGCAATGCAAATTGAAGATCAGCAAAGAGATGGAATTGGCAGAATTTCAACAGATGAGGTAGTATTCTGACCAAAAATATCTTGCTGAACTCAAACAGGCAACCTAATTTCAACATGAAATTGGTCTCTATAGTCCAGGAATGGGACTGTGACAATTATAAGGTGAACCTTTATTAGAGCAACTTAAAGATGACTATGCATATAAACTGGTGTTAATTACATTTTATCTTTTAAAAGAGTTAGAAAATTACAGACAATAACTAGTGATTTGCTATTTTTCCTGAAAATATTTTAAGACATGGATGGGTCAATATTATGTTTTCAATATTTCTATCCAAACACTTTAATTTCCTGGAGAAATAGTTTCCACACTACAGAAATCTGCTATAAATAATTGCTACTGTAAACAGAGCTTTGAAATTATCAAAATAGAGATTTGGGAACTGTAGAGTCATTTAACATTGTTCCTGCTTAGCAAACTCTCTATCCTTCTTTCTTATGCTGAAAATGTCAAAACAAGATATTTCAACACTGTCAAAGAGCTTTTCTCACTGTTTTCAAAACACATTTTTGTCGAAATTGATGTCTTGCTTTTTAAGATGTTGATATAATAGTACTCTAATGGTAAATTGCTTTGATAAAATTTGATCTGTGCTTTATGGAGGTTTTGAGGAGATGTTAAAACTGAACTAATATCATACTGTTATACTAAGTTATACTGAACTTAGTTGTACAGATCAACATTGCAGTCCTGAACCTGTGTAATGAGAGCCCGTGGCACTGTGAATTGCACTTCTTAATCACAAATATAAAATTATTTCAAAGGTGAAACAACCTCTGGCAGTATGATCTTCATTAAAGCAGGCATTTCAGTTTGGCAGTTTCACAAGGAGAAATGATGAAAAATCTTGTACAAACCTAACTTTAGATGCTTTTTACCCAGCTCAGAATCCCCTTTAACTGTTTTGATATTGTAGAAACCTTTTTATTCCAGTCCTTTGAGAAAGGGCCTTCTTCCTAGTATAATAAATAAATAAGTGGCACCTATACTGGGCAACTGAAGAGATGTTTCTCAGATGTTTTTCTTATTCTTCTGTAAATCATGTTTGCAGTCACAGGAATATAGCTCTGAAATATTGTAGTTGTTTTCTGTTAATAGAAGTTTAAAATTTAACATTCTCTGTATATTGTACAAATACTTCTTCAGACATTAATATTTTGCTATGAAGATTTTTCAGAAGAGCTCATTATTGAAATATCAGATATCAGATACTTCAAAGTCTCAGATATTCAGAGTTCAGAATTCTGGTTACTCATTGGGGCTGGAGGAGTCAGTTCTAATTCTCTGTCTTGCACAGTGATTTGCATGTTTACAGCAGGGCCTTATATTTCATCTCAGGTTTATATGTTGGTTTAAGATGAACAGTAAATTCAGTAAATCATCCAAATGTTTGGCTACCGGGAACATGTTTGCCATCTGGTAGTTTAAAATGGATCTTGCATTGTGATTGAATAAAAATGTTACTGCAGAAGTGTGATGAAAGGGAAGCAGGAGAAATGTTGGGACAGTCTGCCATGATCAGGAATCCTCATCTCTATGCCATGAAGCTTGTGAGCAACATTCAGAAAACCACCTGAACATAGCATTTTTTCAAGGACTGTCAAAGACTTATAAGACTTACAGTCTCAAAGGCTTTCATCTGACACAGAGTGTATGCAAGCCTTTATTTTGCTGAATACTTCACCTGGCCATACTCAGATGTAAGAAGAAGTGGCTGCAGTCAGGTCTCAATCCCATTGAGAGCTCAGCTATCCTTCAGAAAGAGTTTTGCTGTGGGCTCCTTAAGTGGGCAGCAGTCTATTCCTCTACCAAGGCTGAGCACAGTGGAATACAGATGGTGACTCCTGTGGGTTTTGAATCTGTGGGGGTTTTTTGCATCATTAATCTTCCTGGACACTGATCCTTACCTGAACCAGTAACATGACCATCTGCTGCCCACCATCCACATATGACTTTATATAAGCACTCTTGATGTATTTTGACTCATGTGGTGGCATTGTTTGGGAGCTTTAAGGGTAAAATCTGCTGGGTTTCTTACTGGCTGTTTTGGGGCTTCATATGGCGTGTCATCCAAGATGACAGACCATTTAATAAACTGCTACAATGTTCACACAAGACTTTCTTTTCATCAGCCAACTGTATTGACTCTCACTGCCAAGAAGTGCATTGACATCCCCACCTTTGGAACTGCAGTTTTTAAACCTTTGCAAAAGAACTGGAATTTTTTCTCCTGTGCAACTTGCTGCTGATCTGATGTGTTTGGGTTTTTTTGCCCACCCTTTATGTCCGAAGAGAGAAAGCTTTGCTTAAACTTATATTTGGTTATTTGGCAAGAAATTTGCTTTCCTGCAAATTTCATGCTATACATGATACACCTTTAGCATATTCATTTTCATCAAAACAGTCCAGATGTTTCCATGTGGAAAAACCAGCCGCTCACCTTTCTATGACGTTGTACAATACATCTCTTGTCCTTGAGTTATTTGCATTGGATTATTTTTTATCAGAGCAACAATAGGCTGCATTTGTGTTGCCTTTTGGCATATGCAATTTTAAATCATTCAATATTTACTCTCTGAGTAGTGAGTCACTTGTCACCTGAATCCCCATGACCGAGGCCTAGACCAACCACCTGTATCCTGCATGGACGATGTAATTCTGACATTGTGAACATAACATTGTGCTGTAGTGATGCTTTTACCAACACTGTAGATCTTGGCCTGCAGCTGCATCATCTTTTGCTTGCAGGTTTGCTTGCCAGCTGGCCCTCAGCAAAAGGTTAGAAATGAGATACCAGTTCCCTCTAGATGAGACCTCCCTAATAGGATGAGTTTCTCATTTTGTGTGGTGAGTTTGGTTGCAATCTTGAGATCCAATATTCTTTGGTCTCAGCAGGCATTGTACATCATGACTAGGCACTAGCAATTATTAAAGACTATTATTTGCAATATTATCAGTCAGTTGGAAGAAAGTTGGGGGTCCCTGACTCCTGCTGTGAAGAACATATTCACTCCCTAGCTTTGAGCATTTGTGTTCTCAGCTGACAATCCCTTAACAGAATCCTGTTTCCTCCAGTTGTTTTTTCCAGATATGAAAACTAGCTTCTGGGTAAATTCATTGATTGTGTTTTGCTTTTCCCAGCATGAAAGCATTTTACTCATTTGAGGAAGAAAAGATCCCACTTTTGAGAGGATTTCATGCCGAAGCACTGTTAGCCTCTGGAGTTACATATGAGGTGTATCAGTGTCATAGCCAAAGGCTCAAACAAATACTACAAAGAGAAAGCAGAGTGGGAGCTCTAGTTTCCAAGCAGGAAGACCTTTTAAATCAGACTATAATTAGTTTTCTCCATTCCCACTGAGACTAGGACAAGAAATAAAGAATTTAATTTCCATATATGATGGTTTAAATTAGATAATTTTCCAATATCTATTTCTACAATATTATTTTTGTGACACTTGAGGCATATTTAGATTACTGTGCTGAACCGATTTCTGCAGTAATTCATGGAAGACAAGAACTGACTGTCACAAACTGCACTGAGCAAGTTGATTCAGATGAGATCTTCCTAGACGCTGCTGTGTAGGGTGGGGATGGTGCCTTACCTAGTGGTATTAAAGTCAAGAGGAGTCAACTAAGACCATGGAACTGACTAATTAACTAATTCCACTAATTAACTTTGTGGAACTAACCCACAGATGGAGAAGAAACTGTAGAGTAAACAGGCAGGAAGCACCCTTGGGCACCCTGCTTAGCAGTGCCTGGAACTCAGCAAAGGTGCAGTGGTGTGAAAGCACGTGGATTCAGTGAAATATGCTATTTATGCTGAAATTGCACAGGTAGTCTGCTTTGAGTGCTACTGACAGGTTGGGTCAATGCTGAAAAAAGGAGTTTAGGAGTTTATATTCTGCTTATGTGGCAGGGATGGGTATCATTTGCCCCACATGGCTGGGGTTTTTTCCACAACCCAATTCATCAATAATTTTCAAAGCATTATCTGCATTTTCATTTCTGAACATGCCAAAGAAAGAAATTCTCTTTAAAAATTCTTACAGGCTCAGAAAGGGTCAAGATAAAAATGTTTTTCAATTATTAAAAGCACATCTTAGCACCTTTAGCCTGGAATTGAACATTTTAATCAAATGGAGATCTGGGAAATACAACAAAAAATATATTTTTTGCTTACAAATTGACACTAAATACTATTTAGACCATAAGATAGATATGATAGGAAACATTGTTGATGCTTCTTATCTAAATCTGCAAGCACATTAGCAGTGTTTGCATTTACTCTCAGAAGTACACCTGCTGATTTATTCTGCTTAAGTTAGTCAGTGCTTTTAAATCAAATTATGTCCATCTAGTATAAAATCACTAATCTGTAACATGATAGTTTCTGTGCCCTCCTGCAGCAGTGACAATTAATAAACTGATTTCTATCTCGGACTAATTTTCAGTAAATGCAATGAGTAATATTAATGTCTAAGTTGTGAAATCACATAATAACTGAAAGAAAAGGTCAGGCCTTTATTGTAGCTATGAATTATATACTGAAGTTTAAGGCTATTTTGTATTTGGAATATATAAGAAACAAGATCATGTTTGAACTGACTTACTTGAACATTTCCACGTCTCCCAGTAAATCTGATAAGGACAGGATCCATCCAAGAGGAGACATGACTATCTTGGTTTTATAACACAGCTGCAATCCTCCAAACAAAGGTATTCAAAGTATTGGAAAGCTTTTAAGAATAAAGACAAGAACTCATGCATGAAAGACATATCATTGACTAATAAAAAGTAATTTAATGGCAGATTGGAAGAAAGTGAACTTCTCATCAAAAAGAAACTTGACCTGATTAGAAACTATTTTGTTGTTATACAGATCCTGCTTGCTGAGTACATTTAACCTTGGTACTTGGGTAACACTCACATGGGTGATGCTATGTCAGTCGAGAGCTTCCAGGCCCATAACATTTGTTTCTTTATTTCTCTACTTGTAATTGTGTCTTCAGATATAAGCTCTCCAATATGCAGGGCTACTGATCCCAGCTAGCAGAGCAGCCATCCTTCATGTTGGAGTCATAAAGCAGTAACACATCCACAGAGAAATTAAAATCTGATTTATGGTAATGCTTGAATGGAAGTAGACAGGATTTTTGGGGATCCAAGCATCCTCTAGTTAAGACCCTCTCTCCTTGTTTGCAGAAGGATGTAAAGCTGCATTCTGTAGGGCAATCAATAGGAGAGACAACAGAATTATTCCAGAATACTGAATGCTTTGTTTTCTAGATATTCTCATGACTTCAGTTAGTATTGCTATTACATGTAGGATAACTTGTACAGTGTAAATATTCATGATGGCAATTGATTGGAATAATTGATATTAAAAAACCTTAAGTGGATTTTAATATAGTTATATAAGCCCTAAATTTGGAATTCTATTACTAGGATTTGTTGGCAAATTACACCACTGGGGGTTAGTCTTTTGTTGTGCTAGGTTTTAAGAAACAGAAATTAAAATATTTCATGTTTGGCACTTCCTGGTTCAATGTTCCCTTTAGGAAAGCAAAGGCAGATTGGCAAGCTCAGCAAAAGACAAAGCTGTGTTTGCTGCAAAAACTGTGCTAAGGCTCTGCAGTCTTTTTAAGCCCTTTAAAAAAGAATTCCATCCTTTTATTCCTCAAGGAAAGTAAATTATTACAAGTGGGTAAGCAGTATAACAGGATCTGACGTATGTGTGTTGAGAGGAGGAGAATAAGCTTTTGCTCTTTAATATATTAGTGCTATTATTTTGTTCTTTTATGTATTGCTGATATTAATGTATTAAGTCTGCTCTTTAATGTGTTAGTGACAGACATTGTCACTAGACTTATAATTGACCCAAAAATGAAGAGCTCTGTGGAAGGAAACATGGGACATTACAGATAATGCAACTGGGACAGGGTAGTTAAATTGAGTTGTCAGAATTTGCAGCATTAACATAAATTTAAAGGTTTTTTTTTTTAATTAAATCCTCAATATATCTGAGCAAGCTGTCTGGGCCCTAAACTTTTACTTGCAAAACAATGGAATTTCAGTATCCACAGATGTAAGTATTCTTTTGAAGTCTGTTTTTAAAACCTTACCTCCTGACTGCCCTGTGGTTACCTCTATTAATAAAACTAGAGTTTGACGCTGCTACAAATCATACCAGCTGTGGCTGTCTGAGAGTTCTGTATAAAACCCTGAATACCTGATGGGTTGATACCATGGTGACTCTCTGGAGTATCATTTCTATCCTACTTTTTCCAGTTGAGGAGACTGAGCTGAAAGAACTTGCCCTGGCTTCTAGAAGGTCCAGGATTTAGATCCCAGCTCTATTGTAGGGTATAATTTACATGACAATCTTGAGCCATTAAATACCAGAAAAATGAGTTATAGCTGATATGAGATGCAGACATGAAAAATGTTCTATGGAGAGTTATTGCGGGAGCTGCAGAAAGAAACTGTGGTGCACAAATTAGAAGAAAAATAATTTCATTTCATTTCATTAAATATTTTATGTGTATAGCCAGTTTAGAGTGAAATGGATTTCTCTCCTGCTGCATCTTTGTTCTCAGCACAAAACAGTAAAGCAAATCTGTAGCAAAAATACTGGCAACACCATTGTCAGTTCCTGTTATACATCAGAACCAAAATTCTTTTCAGCCTTTTTAAAAAGAGTCACTAAGGATATGTTCCAAAAATGTGGAACATTATGCTTGGTTTGACTCTCACATTGCTGTCTCATATGTCTCCTTAACCAATGGATGGCCTCAAAATTTTGTAATGTAGGCCAGCCTGAAGAATGCCTGAAGAATGCCAAATTACTCAGGTGCTTCCATCTGGTCCCTGTGGCATGTTCAACATGTGCAGGCATTCACCCAACCTCATCATCTTCACTTTCACTGGTAGCACATGACAGAGCTGCCAAAGTTCAGCAGCAGAGATTACAGCAGTGACTCTCAATTCAACACAAGGTTGTGCGATGCAAACAGCAGTATGCATAAATAAACACACACCAAAAGTTCACAAATTCTACACGCTCCTAATTAAAGGTTATTGTTCTGAATAGATGGATGGTTGTCAAAAATAAATTTCAAGCTGACTATATAAGGTTTTCCAATCATGGACCAGTTCAGTCAGTCATTTAGAAAAGTGCTGTACATGATTGTTTTCATTGTGATCTCATCTGAATAGTCCAAATTTTCAGGATTGCTTCTGATGACAATTTCAATAGTGTATATCTGGAACAAGGCTAATTGGACTCAGAATTGGTGCTGTAGGGTACAACTATGAAACTGAGATAAGCTCCATTTAGTCAATAAATACATTTTGTTATATCCTTTTTCCCCTTAAAGGAAACAAAAGTGATGCGAGTCAGAGGCTGCATGGTTTCATCCACTTGGCAAAGCTCCATCTTATCTCTGCATTGGCAGGTGTATGACTGAATATAAAGCAGAATAATTTACTGGTGCTGACTTACAAGTGTTGCATTGACATCAGAGAAAAATCTCCCACGACTAGAGTTTGCAGTCAGAAGTTACAAATGAAATTGCTGAAATTCTTGTCTTACACTTGAAACAAGACAATTAGCTTCGCTCTTCCTTTTCCTCTCTAATCTGGAACTATGTCTGGTACTACTTTATCTCTGAATTCAGGAGGACATACAGAAATGTGACAGTTGCTTCCTCATTGCATCCCTATTTCAAATCTTATTTCCTTCTCTGTTTACATTTTTTCTGGATTACTAGACCAACAGCATTAAGCATAGTTCTTCCACTAACACAATCCTGCACTCAGCACAAGTTAAAACTTCGCACCAACCATCCACAGATAAAACAGACAGTGCAGTCAGTTGGAATCTGGTAACCCACAATACTTTGACAATTAAGATGAGTCTAAGATACACAAATAAAAATATTTTATTAGAGAAAAGGAGGCTGAGGGGAGACCTTATCACTCTCTACATCTGAAAGGGGATTGTAGCTGCCAGGTGGAGTCAATCTCTTTTTCCAGGTAAAAAGACATAGCATGAGAGGACATGGCCTCAAGTTGAGTCAGGAGGGATTTAAATTGGGTATTAGGAAAAATTTCATCACAGGAAGCATTTGAACACGTTGTGTAAGGAATTGGTGGCATCACCAACTGTGGAAGTGTTTAAAAAGTATGTGGCTATGGCTTGAGAACATGGTGTAGTGGTGAATACGGTCATAGTGCTTAAGTTGATGTTTTGACTTGATGATGGAGGCCTTTCCCAGCCTGAAATATTCCCATTAGTAAAATATTTAGATTGCAAATATCCACTTTTCTGTAAGGATTTATTTTTTTCCAAACTCTGTACCATNCCAACTGTGGAAGTGTTTAAAAAGTGTGTGGCTATGGCTTGAGAACGTGGTGTAGTGGTGAATACGGTCATAGTGCTTAAGTTGATGTTTTGACTTGATGATCCTGATGGAGGCCTTTCCCAGCCTGAAATATTCCCATTAGTAAAATATTTAGATTGCAAATATCCACTTTTCTGTAAGGATTTATTTTTTTCCAAACTCTGTACCATGCTTTTTGTTTTCCATTTTTCAAGATACCTCTTTGTGTATGTTGCTTAAAACAGGATACAATTTCATTGCTGATTCTCTTCTGATTCTTATGCAGACAATTCCTGAAGACCAAGCATACCCCATTAAATTTTACTTGCTTTATGACCCAATGTCAACTCCTCTTTTCCTATCAAGAAATAGCCCGGGTTTTTTTCTCTATTTTTTAATGCAGCTCCTGGATTTTTGTTTCTGCTCATCACAATTTATTATTTTAGATTTTAAAACATTTTCTCAGGTTATCAGGTTTACACTTAACAGAAGCTCTATCTCCCACATACTCACAGCAGCCTTATTTAAGAAGATGATCAAGAGTATAAGCACATCTGTATTTCATTATCCAGGTCCTTAACAGAAACATTAACCTGAAGTGGGTGTAACTATCCACCAAATGGGACAAAAAAAAAAAAAAAAGGCTTGGCCTTGTTTTTTTGCTGAACCTGCTTATTTCTTTAATTGTTTACCAAACAGTAATGAGCCCTAAACCTTGCTGACCTTGCTGTTTTGTCACCCAGGGCTCTGCGTGTGTCTGGACCTACCAGGTGTGTTTTCTCTCAAATGACCTAAATTCAGCTAATGCACCTGTCAACAAATGCAGGGCCCTTTGGAGATTGCTGCTTTTACTTCCACCCTGCAGAGCACCTTCTACCTCAGCTGTTTGTGGCTGTCCCAGTTGGCCTCAGGAAACCTGCAGCCACTCTCCACAAACCTTCTCTGTTTGCATTCTTAGATCAATCTGGCTTGGGCAACACTGGAGCGTTCCTGGGAGATTTTAACAACTTTTTTGCATGATCCCCTGGAATAGATCTGCTCAAAAAATGGAGAACAAATTTTGCCACTGAGAAATGTCATTTAGCAAATTCAGAAAAGACAGCTTTTGCAACTGAAAAGCTTCATACGAGTGTATCCGTTCTGATAAAATTCTGTATAAAAGACAAGAGAAAGGATTCTTTCCAGCTCATTTCATCCTTTGGCAAAATATCTATTTCCTATTTTGTTCCTTCAAGTTATCGTTTTTACTTCCATTTTCTGTGGTTTTAGTTTATTGAAATAAAGTTTTTTGCTGGTTGTGAATCGCTCTTTCTCTGTGTTTTTAATTTTAAACTTTTTGCAAATATGTTTTTTTCTTCCCAAATTAAGAGCAAATACTATTTCAACTTTTAAAAATTTTCAATGGAATACAAATTTCTGCTTCCAAGCACTTTTTTTGCAACCACTGATTGGTTCTATATTTCCTTTTTATGGCCAGAACACTCTGGGCATCATGGTTTCCTCTCCACGTGTAAAACTATCAGTGAGAACATCTCAGATTGTCAGCAGAGGAGACACAATTCCAGAGATAAAAAGCCATTCCTTTACTGACACATCTTGGACTGAAAATTAAGGAATAATACAATTTGCAGGTATAAGATTGCCTCATAGAGATACTGGAGTAACATCATCATTAATATTTTACTGGGCTAGACAACAAGGTCCAAAGATATTTTAGTTACTGTGGAGGCTGTGGATGTGATTGTATTCTGGCTCTGTGATAACAGGACAAATGGACAGGACCTCCAAGAAGTAATTCTAGGGCAACATCACTGTGGCTTTATGTTTAGGAACAAAAAAATCCCCTATTTTTTCCTCATTCTTTGTTAATAAAAATTCTCTGCTCAGCCCAATGACATCTAATTAAAGACGAGTAAGAATAGTGATTATAAAATAACTGCTTCAAAAATCCCTCTCCCCTTTAAATTTTTTTTTCTCTACTTATTGTGTTATGACTTTAGTGTTGATTATGGGGGTGGGAATTAATTTCCCCTTTTTCCTACATCTTTTATGTGCCTGTAGTGCAGATTCCCAAAGTAATAAAAGAAAAATACAGAGAAAATCTGGTATTTTAACCAAATTGCCACAGACATGCTGAAAGTGTCCATTTCTTTTCTGGCTATATAGGGGCTGCCAGAACTCCAACCCAATTGTAAAGAACTCCCTTTGGATACAGGAATTCCATCTTCAATATAAGAAAAAAGCGTGGTAGCTGATGAAAACACCAAGTCTGACACATAGCTCTGAACCATTTCTCACCTTGTAAGACACATAAACCACAGCCAGATCCCACACCTCAGCCCAGCCCTGGTCCCCAGGTCCCTTCAGATGACATCCAGTGATGGGTGTCCCACTGCTGCAGGTGTGGGGTGTGTTCTGCCCAGCCCTGGGATGTATTTGGAACAGCAGAGCTCTGCTACGAGCTGAGTGAGAGTCCTTCCCTTCTGTGTGGGCAAGGAGACCAAGATGTCACTAAGTGATAAATAACAGGCAGCTCTGGAATGGACAGAGGTCAAAGCTGCAATTCTGGAATAGAAGGAAAGCTGCATGACAGAGGATGTGCTTTACTGGTAATTGTGGTGTCTGTGCAGGGTGGAGGATACCCTGAGAGTAGAAAACTGTTTTGAAAACCCTATGCCAAACAGCTTCAATATCTGAAAGAAGAAACACATCAAAACTGAAAGAGAACCTCAGATTTGTCTTAACATGGGCTAGTTTCACTTTGAAATAAGAATTGTTATGAAGATTGCTACAAATACTTCATTGAGCTAATGACTGAGGCCAATGATTTCTGTCTCCGTTTCTGCTAGAGAGAGATTTTTAAATTTAATTTATGCTGATACTGTTATTTAGTCTGTCATGTTCTTACTGTAGGGAACAACAAAAACATCTTTATTGTTTCAAAATTTTAGTTGTCTTTGAAATAGCTGGTGATATTATCATCCAAATGCAGGCACTTCTGTTTCTCTGAGGTTTTTATGGGAACAATAATCAGAGATAAAGCCATTAAACTGCCAGCCAGGGATCATTTGATGGCATATTTGTAAGTATGATTATGAATGTTGCAAATAATTCCTTCTGGATTATTTGTCAGATTTGTGCTGCTGTGTAATGTATAGAGGGAAGGATACTGCAGGCAGCTGTCTGTTACCATAAATTAATTTTGCACTACACTTAAAGGAAGGATTGGCGTGACAATGCTCAGAACAGAGTCCTTAATTCATGGCCTTTCTCTGCATAGTTTCTCATGCTGTAGCTTTGATGGAGAGAGTTGTGTAGTGATTTCTTCAGAGGTAAAGGTAGCATGATAAGGAGTGAACTTACAGGTATTTGTGCTTCCTTTTGTCCTGCAAATTGAATACTGAAGTGTGGGGGTTTGGTGGGCAGCATCCAGCTCCTCTGCAGAGAGGGAGAAATATCCCTGGCAGGATTGCTATGACATGGGTATTGGGTTAAATTAAAAAGACTTTAATCCTAATCTTGGAAAGTTTTTATGGGTCTGCATTAGGGCAGCCAAAAGGTTGAGCCAAAGGTTGTGAGAATATGACATGGACAGGGTCACGCTGACTGACACAAGAGTGAAAATACTGATGGTTATGGTTACTGACCATCGGACTTACCTGCCAAGGGTGGCAAAATCCATGTGCTTTAATATTATTTAAGTTGAAATCAGAGGCAAAAACACTCAGTAGGAATCACAGTTTTTAATTTTTACTTTCCCTTTCTCAAGGAAATTCCAAATCTTCCAGTGGCTGTACTAATGCTCCTGTTTTTCCTTCCCATTCCTCAGTCTGGCTGTAGCACAACACTGCTGAAGTACCCCTCTGGGAAGCACCTGGGGCTTTGGTACTTCAAAGACAGCCAGAAAAGTCTTAGCCCAGAGCTTAGCCAACCTCAGGGATGAGTTGGAAAACTTCTGTAGATACCAGAAACCAATGAAGACAAGGGGAGGAGGGGAAAAGAGGTCCTGCAACAGCAGGAGCTGGAAAAGTGAAGAGCAACAGCTCCAAGTGCACAGATGAGCCCCTGTCAGAGCTCTCTCTGGCCAGGTGAGGAGGTGGGAGGAGGTGATGTGCCAGGACCTTCCTCCTGGGCAGCCTGCCTCCCCTTTCTGTGCTCCCTGCCATCTCCATCTGACTCCCACCACAGGGTTACAGGAATTTCTGCATTGGGTACCTGTGGCCAGAAAAGGTGGTACATGAATTACCCTGCTGGGTTGCCTTTGGTTTATTTTGTCGCTTTAATGAATGGTTGTTCCTGACAGATCCCTTCATATTACCATATTTTACCATTTAGAGATTTTGTGCTGCCCAGCTATTTGAAGAGATTTAATGGTCTCCTAATTCCTTGGAAACTTGTGAAACCACTTATGAAAAGAAATCTGTTTCAAACTGCTTTGTGCTGGAATCATTCCATTTTTTCAAAAAATATGGAGGCTTCTGAGGTCTCTCTTGAGAGTCAAAAATTATAGATTTCAGCCTTTTGAGCTTTGGAGGCAGAAAATGAATTTGGATGATATACATCCTGAGAGTTGTTGAAAGTCATCTGATGGCTATGACTCCTCCTCCAGCAGTTTAAGGATTCTCTTGACTGTTTTTATTAAAAAGCTCGAAAAATGAGAAAACAAAATACAAACAAATAAAGAAGAGCAGATTTATTTGAGGATAATAATACTGTTTTCACTGCCAAAAGAGACCAGTCTAAATTTGGGGCCGGAAAAACTGAAGTGGAATTTTACCTCCATTGACAAATGATCAAGGCATGTTTCCTCATTTTGCGTTCTCTTGATTGCTGTTATCTCTGATGGTATTTCAGATGTCTTTTAACTTTGAACTTTAAGGTTATAAAATTCTTCTTTTCCCTCTACAGACATTGCCTCCTACTCCTTGTTTAATCTTAAGTGCTACTTTTATTTTTCTATCTACACCCACATCCAGGAATAATTTCCCTATCTGCAAATGTGGTGGTTTTTTCCATTTTTTTTTTCCACTCAGCTGAAACTTTCAATAAAGAAAGACAGCATAACTTGTGTCTTTAGTATGAAATTAGTTTCATTGTCTTGAATGATTCTTTTGTGAAAAGTGTGGTGAAAAAGTTTAGTTCTCTCCTTCACACATTTTCACAGTGTCTTCACTGTTGCTCATTCCATAAATGCTAAGTAACAGAAGTTCAGCATGCCTGCTCCATATGCTTCGACTTCTGCCTTGAAATGCAGCTGAGAATATGTTCTTAATCTCCAGTGACCATCTGTGATTCTGCAAAGACTTGTTTGCACTTATTTTACTTCATGCTTCTCCAATGGTCCAATTAATTCTGGCAGAGTCTTTGCAGGACTTGGGCCCATAAGATTGATTTCCTGGAGCACTATTTTGGGGGTGATCTTATGACATCCAGTAATAACTTTGCCACTAAGAATAGGACTCATGTGAACTAGGTGCTGTTCAAACTCAAGGTGACCCCTGCCTGATTCCCAGCATTTACATCTAATCAGAGATTAAATATAGCAAATGTGGAAAATAGAAAAGAGGAGGAGGGATGAAGGAGTGAAAGCCTTGCAGAGATCTAGTATTGCATAGAAGTCTGAATCACCAAGGTACTTCTTAAAGATGGGTTTTTAAAGGGCAGTTAATTATGAGCCCAGTTTCCACTTAATTCCTTTTCTTTTCCTGGGTTTATTCTATTTATTTTCCCCACTTCCATAGCAATAATCCCTAATTACCCATTACCAAAGAGTCTTTACAGAAATAAGTGTTCAAAAGACACACTTCATCTTTGATGAATTCCTTTAACATTCGAGCACATAAATGACAATCTCATTGAAAACTCTTCTGAATAGACCTAGATAAAAAAATATTTATAAAAGCCTTTCTGCACTTTCCAGATGAATGTAAAGACATAGAGCAAACAGAAAAATATTACAGATCTTCAATTCTTCATATTCCTTCTGATAATTCCTTCTTCATAATTCTGACAGTCCTATATATCCAAGAGACAAGATAATGACAGAGAAATCAAAATGTAAATGTTTAATAATGAACATATTGTGTGTGGAGTACAACATACTACTTCAGGCAGAAAATGAATTCTTTCTTAAAAGTTTTTACTTACAGTAATATATATTCCTATATATCCCTATCAGACTACCTCCAAAGGAGTTTGCCATTTTTTTCTTTCAGAGCTTTGAAACTTTTTTGCAGAGCCTAAAATATAAGGTGTTTACCCCAAGTTTCAAAAGTGAAAGAAAGCCCATTGCTAAAAATCCAGATATATAAAAAAATTCTTGTCGTGTCTTGTTCTGAATAGAAAATTGACTCAAACAAAGTTAATTTACAGGTCTACCACAGAAGGTCTTTGTAATAAATTTTGGCTCACTTCATGACACTAACTTTGCTAAACTTTCCTCATTATGACTGTTAAAATGTATCATTTATTTAGAGTGGATAGAATCAAACAAAATCTTAATTAGCTGAAAAGTCTAAAGACAGAATGCAGTAGATCTCACTTATTTTTACAGTAATAGATTGACTCAATTAACTCAGAAATTGCCCTACAAATGTGTAGTAACAGCTGTTCTTGTAGCTGTACTAAGAACATAAGAGAACAAGTATAGGGAGATTTAACAGGTTTTATTAAGCAGCCTGATGCTGATATAAAAAGCTTTCTGGCACAAGTATTTTCATGATATTTGACAAAGAAGGAACAAACACAATGCTAACCAAAAGTTAGAGACAACTGCTCATATTTTAATTTAACTATATTAATGCAGTAGATGACAAAACAGAAAAAAGGAGTAATCAGCTCTTTTGGAGCTGGCAGATAAGGAGGTGACAGACTCAGTTTTGGGGGAACAGCAAGAGGAGAAGTCACTTCCACAGGCAGAACAGAATTATCAAACAGGGCAACAGAGAGCAATACCATTGTGGTTTATAAATCTGGTGTGATCTGACTTTTTCAAAAAAGCACAATCTTCTTCTGGTCCAAGTTATACTGATCTGGACATAAATTATAAGTTTTAACAAACTTTGTAGAATTCATACCAGTTTCTCTATTTCATTAATATGGCAGTTTTTCAACTGAAAATCTGGCTGTTTTAAGTTGATTGTAATTTTGGTAAGTTAGTTTTGATACAGAAGGATGGTAGAATGGTGTTGACATTGTAATTATATTTTTGATAGAAATCAAGGCTTTTGATTCAGACCTGGGGTGGGGTAGCCCTGGATGTAGGGACAGGGAATGAGGGGCTGGAGAGACCTGCCATGGAAAGGGACCTGGGGGTGCTGACAGTGGCAACAAAACATGAGCCAGCAGTGCCCTGGCAGCCAGGAGGGACATCCCTGTCCTGGGGGCATCAGGCACAGCACGGCCAGCCGGGCAAGGGAGGGGTTGTCCTGCTCTGCTCTGGGCTGGGGCGGCCTCACCTTGAATGTTGTGAGCAATTTTGAGTACCACAATATCAAAGACATTAAACTATTAGAGGGTGCTCAAAAGAGGGCAACAAAGATGGTGAAGGGCCTTGAGGGGAAGTTGTGTAAGGAGAAGCTGAAGGCACTTGGTCTGTTCAGCCTGGAGAAGACTGAGGGGAGACCTCAGTGCAGTTAGAACTTCCTCATGAGGATGCTCCGCAGTGGACTGGCAATGAGATTTACATTAAGATAATTAGTTCTAGGGAAAAAACTATTTTCTTTCAAGGTAACAAGTATAATTTTTGAAACATGTGCTTCTCAGCTTGTGAAGTGGCTCCCTTCACTTTGTTCTAATTTAATTTCCAAAATAGGGGGTTTATGGTCTATATTTTGTCCAGGTGGTGAAGCCACTGTAAACTGATTTTTGAGTGGCCATGAGCAGGTTGCAAAAGATGTACTCACTACTGGTGTGGAGGTGCCACCCTTACATCCTGAGCAGTATGTGGTATTTTAAGATGCATAAAAATTAAGGAGGATTTCAGTCTTTTCATCTCACAATGCCAAATGCTCATGATTTTTGCTAGTGAGTTTCTACTCTGATCCCAACAATTTATATTATAATTTTTCTTGTCTGTGTCTAAAAAATATAGATGTTTCTTTTTCATTTAGTGAACAAGGTCATGTATAGCTCTTATTAATACAATTTAATGTAAGAGACTTTATTATCAGATTCTATTCAGCCTTTGCAAAAATAGGGGGGTTTTGGCAAAATAGGTATAAATAGCTACAAAATGCCTTGTCCTTTGTATGTCTAAAACTGCCATTAGTATGGGATTGATCTCATTCTGGGATAAATATATATAGATATTTGAAAGAGGTAAAAAAGCATTATTAAATCATTACAATTTAAAGGTGAATTTTAGAAATTTAAAGGGGGCAGATCTTATCAATTTTTTAACTAGTCACAGCAGTCGAAGTATGCTTTATTCAGAAGAAAAATATTATAGACTCAAGACAGGATGAGTAAGATTGGTTGATGTATTTCTTTTGCCATGCAAGACCACATCACTTTTAACAAGTATAGAGCAATGATTTATATCAGAACCATCTACTAAGAGTATAAGTGCCTGATCTGAAGAATGGACAGATGCACAGAAAAGAGAGCATTGGTGTTAGTTTAGTGTTCCTTCCTAGCACTCTACCTTACAACCTGTGGAAAAACTGAATCTCAAGATAAGTGCCAAATCCCCTTGTGTTTTGGGAAGTTTCTTTGAAACACCAGCACTTACAGGTTGTGTTGTGCTTTGAAGCAGGAACATTGATATCCCATCTGGACCTAATGCAAAAGTCTGAGATGATTTTTCCTGCTCTCTGGACTGGAACTGAAACTGTAACAAAGTACAAGCTGTGAAAAGAGGTTACTCATAAACTGTTCACTTCATATATTTTGAAACCCTCTCTTGATCAAACATAATAGCAACTTTACTGCATGTGAGAAATTTGCATTGCAAATGGATATAACTGTAAGGCTAGGAGCCAGACCTCCTACCCTGCCCTATTCCTCCTCACCACACATTTGGCTTGTTCTTTAGATCTAATGAAATGTGCAAAATGAGCATGACGGTTCTGCCCTTTGTTGATCTCCAGATTTTCATAAGCTAGAAAGGTCTCCAGGGCAGGAATGGTTTTTAAGCAGCCTCTAAGCTTTTTCTGAATATGTATAATTAGGTTTGCAAAGTTTCTTGTGTTTTAAAGTCAGACATAAATTTGTAAGCTGATTTCCATTCAACTTTAACAAAATATTTCAGCTTGTGCACAGAGGAAAGCAGAAAAAACCCATGAGATCAAAATGAATTAGAGTATTAAAAACTACTGAAAATTGACTAAAATTTTTGAAATTTTGCCTCTAGTGTGACCAATAGCTGCTATCTATTTATCAGTGAATTGTCTCAGCATGTGCATGCAGTCTGTGTGTCCATTTAAAGATATTTCATAGAAGCTGTTGGACAGCTTTAAGCAGTGATTTCCAGGCATCTCTTGATTTCTATCTTTGCTCCACTCCTGCCTAGTCCTTATCCTCTGCAGCCTGGCCATGGCCTTGCTCTCCTTTGTTTTCCACGTAGTTTTGACTATCCCATCCAGTACCTTGCTGAGAGCAAAATGTTTGTGATAACTGGAAAAACTTGTTAGTGTGGGCTCTGATCCCCACAGCTTCCCCCAGGGCTGAGTGGGCACAGGGTTTGTTTCCATGAGTAGGTTCAGAGGAACTCTGGATCCTCTTCTTGTTCAACCTGGATGTCCATGTGGCAGCTCTGGGGGCTGTGCTGATGTGTTAGTGCCTCCCCTGAGCTAATCCACAAGGCAGAGTGATGGGATGTGTTTCTTCATGCATGCCCTGTCCTGGTTGTGCATGGCCCTGGTTATGCCCACACAGCTTGTGGCCAAACAAGGCAAACCCAGTGTCTGCTTTCACCCATGCATGTTACATTTGCCACTTAAAGGAGATATTCTACAAATGTCTTCAGATCTTGAGCTTCACTTTTTGAGTTGTAATCTTGGTCTCCTTTCTGAAGGCTAAACTTTGGCAAAGGCAACATACTGCTTTCTGATGAAGTGGAAGGCAGTTTCCCTCAAATCATAACTTTAGCTTAATTGCTTCTGAAAAATGACACAATGTGTTGTTATATCTTGCAAGATATTAAATGATGTGGAAAATCCATTAGAGATCCTGCTGAGATGTGGATAACATCCGAGGACCAAGTAAGCAGTTCTGTGTTTGCTAATTTCCAAACTTTGAGGCAGAAGCTTTAAAAGCATTAGCATGTGTGGTATATCAGATAGCATTGCATTTTTATAAATAAATCAAGCAGGCTGAGGCCTTTGGGCCAAAGAGTCATTCAAAACAAGATGAAAATGCTCCCCTGTACCTTGATCTGTCGTCCACATCGGGGTAATTTAAACTTTCAGGCAAAGAGATTATTGTGTATGCCCAGGCAGCACAAAATCAAGCTGAATGTACAAAAGAAAAAGACTTCAATATGTGAGTATCCACCTGCTCTCTTCCCTTCTGGTAGAAGATGGCTTCTAGCAAGCACTAAGCTCCAGATCTGAGGGAAATGCCAGCTGTTATCTGAGAAAGCTTTTAACTTGCAAAAACAGGTATGGATGAAGGACTTAAAATGACAGCAAAAGCAAGAAAATAACTTTGCATTGACATGCCTGACTTCATCAAAGGGTGCCTAGAGGATTTAGAGGCAAAAAATATTATTCTCAGAACCCAGGCAAGACCAAGCAACATTTCATTTAAGTGCTGTGACAATTTCTTTTTGGCCTGGCTCTTGTGATCTTGCAAATTTGTTACAGCACCAGCTGAAAAAGGGTGTCTATACCCACAGAGCAAAGCTCTTGCAGATGTGTAAGCATGATTGAAAATTCAGGCTGGCTGGGGTCTGAGCTGCTAGTAATGACTGGGGTAGGGGGGTGCCTTCTGCATTTCTCTTTTCTCAATTCTTCTGCACTTCTCTTTCTGTGGAAGGGAGATGAGCAAGGGCCTTTGCCAGGATAAAGACAGGGTAGCCTAAACCTCTGCTTTTTAAGTTGCTTGGTTATGCTTTGTTTGAGGTACTTTTCCTTTTAAATTTTTTTTCCCACTCCATTTTGTCTCTTGCTTTCCATGGCACTTATTCCACTGTGCATCCACCAAAACATCCCTCAAACTGTGCCTTGGTAATCCATGCTAGATAGAAATACAAAGGAAAAGATTTGAGGGGAGAAAGGACAGAAGTAATGCTGTGGAAGAAAATCTCAAAGTGTATAATATGCGTTTAGAATTTTTGAAGGATAAATGAAGAAGGAGGAAATTGGAATTAAGATGCTGAAAAACTTGAAATTCTTTTTCACAAGGAAAGGGATAAGATAAAGCAACACAAATGAAATGTGTAACTTAGCAGGAGTCCTGTCTGTGTCCTCAGCACTTGTTAATTTTGTGCCTGATTTGGCAAGCAAATATGATGGGCAGATGTTATGAAAAAAGTCACTATTAAGATGTCAAAAATCAGTTTGGAGCTGTCTCCAGCTTTTTTTTCCCATTGTAAGCCCTCAAAGAATGGCTGATCATAGCCTCTGCAGGTTATTGACTCCAAAGAGAGTGAATTAGCCTCCCAAATCTGAGGGTGGCCCAGGAAGAAGTTTCATTAGAGTAGGAAAACACTGATAAAAATTGTCACTGTACAGGCACAATGAACTTCTGAGTAGGTCTCAGCTTGCTTTGAAGCAGCAGAAATTTATCTGATCGCCTCAGCCTTGAGCACTGAATATTAATTTCCTCAATTAGTTTTCCTTCCTGCAGTAATGCTGAATATGAAGGAATCATCACACACCCAGTACCCAGGAAACTCTTTGAGAAACTCCTCTGTAAACAATAATTCTTAGTGGTAAAAACACTTGCAGGATCCAATTTTAAAAGAAAATAAATGTGTTTTGTTTACAAAATCTTGTTTATCTTTCCACTATGCATGTTAGTGTAATCATTTTTACTCAAGTAGTTATTAACTTCCAATGGAGAGGTCCCCTTAGGCAGCAAAGTATTGTGTTATATCCTTTTTTTTATCTTTGTCATTGGTGATAGAGAAAATCTCAAGCTATATTCAAAATTTTTGATTTTTCATGATATGAAATTTTGAACAGTATGTTCAGATACGCAGAGTTTGTCTTGCTTCTGACAGGACAACACACCCCAGGGGAATTAATGGGAAATATGCCTTGGAAGAATCAGAGATCTCTCGTTTCAGGCTTGTGGCCCCAAAATTGTAAATATATTTGAGGATGGTCACTGATATGAATTCTGAGGTGAATGCTGAGCTGGTGCAACAGTTCAGGTTTCTGCTTCCAAAACCTGTCAATTTTGTGTTTGCTTTCTGTTCCTTATGATTTTTAGTCCTGGTGCAGTTGCTTTTTAGAACATGGTTCAGAAAATAATTTCTACTCAGTATAAAATAATAGTACTAATTTTGAAAATTATAAAAAACAAGTACTAATCTACAGAGAATGCAGTTACTGTAACTGACAAGGAAGAAAGAATAAGTGAGGATACAATAATAGTGTTTTCAGTTTGTGTTCTTTCTTCCAGGCAAAAGTGGGATCATGAGCTCAGTGTAGGACCTTCATGCCTATTAAAATTTAATGAAAAACAGGATGCTCAGTCATTTCTAAAATCCTAACTGCTTTCTCTCTTTTTGTTTTTTTTGTTCTCTGGGCCTTGTGAAATCGTTGCCTCCTGGCAGCTTTGTGCCTGGTTGCTGTGATATCACCAGATAATTTTGATCACAGAGGCAAGCAGAGCCCACTGGAAGATGTGGGGCATGGGGAAGTGGAACAGGGTCTGGTCTTGAGAGAGAAAGGACCAAAGAAATGTAAAAGAAATTGTCCCTGTTGCTCTTTTGAATAATGAGAAAAAGCAAAGCCTGCCAGCTTTGACAGGCTGAGTGCTGGGAGGCAGGAGCTGAGGGGACATACAGAGGGAGATGGTGTAAAAGCAGCAGGAATGTGTCACAGAAAGTCACTAGTAATGACACATCAGGCTGAGAGATGCCTTTTCACCAGGGCATTTCTAATGGGGCTGCTAAAGGGTAAATGAAGGCGCTCCTTGGTTTTCCAAGAGCCAGCTGGGAAGCCATGGAGCAGCAAACTTGGCATCGTGGGTGCTTCACATGGTCTCCCACCAGAAGCCTTGGGTGTATCTGTCACTCCATGAGGGTTGATATGTCAAATTGTCTCTTGAGTGGATACTTTGTCTTCTAAAATTTGGTTAGGGAAGTTCATCCCTGGGTTTTATGGCAGGTTGGGTGATGCCTGACATCAGCTTTCTGGGTTGACAGGGCAGTCTGGGCTGTGTTTTAATCCTGGTTCCACCCCACCTTTAATTCCATTAAAACCATTGCCCAGCTGAGAACAAACAACTTTTAAGATGAAGACACAGACTTTAAGAAAGGCAAAGAATCCCTTAGTGATATTTCCTGTTTGGAGAGGAGAAGCTGCCACATGGATCATGATCAATTAGCCATGAAGAGAAACATTTCAAGCCCTGAGAAAACAGCAGTGTTCTGAACTGGGAAGTAGAGTGGTTCAACACTGCTCTGTATTTAATGACAGTGAATTTATTCTGCTCAACTTTCTCCAGAGATTATAAAACAGATGTTCAGTCATAAATATCAGAAACAAACATCCTCAGAAATGAACAAAACAAGTACAATTCTTGAAGGGATAGTTTAAAATAATGTAGACTCCATCCAATATATGCTTTATTTCTGCATCTCCTTTCTTTCTAGCATTTTAATGTCTGCAGAGAATAGCAAGCAGAGTGACAGAAGGCAGCAACCACATCATGGTTCTGTCTTGGTGTCATGGCTAATAAAGCAGTGTTTGACACTGGGAAATTCAGTTTGAGTGAAAAACCTCTGCCTGCATCACCCTTCTCTTCCTTGCATTTTTGTTTCTGAGGATTTAAAGCATATCTCAATAGTATTTACATGTCAAGCTTCTTTAAAGACGTCCTTTTTTTTTCCTAAAGGTAGGAAATTATTTTGGTTATTTGCACATAGGCGCTTTCCACTATAGCTGTTTGGTAGACATGTTTCTAATCCTTCTTGATGTAAGAAGTTCTTCTGGCAATTTTCCAGTGTTATTGTATCATACTATGAAGAATACACTTAACATGGGCTCTCTCCTTAGTTTCTGAGAAGCTGATTACTTCTTCCTCCCAGCCACATCAGAACAAAAGAGCTCTATGGAATGTTAAGTGATGCTGTGTTCTCCAAGAAAAGCCTTAGATTTTGTATACTGTGAAAAAATGTCAACATAAACAAATTTATTACATTCCTGCTCGTTATCTAAATCCTAACACCACTCAGGATTTGTATTTCTCTGCTTCTGTGAAAGGTTTTCATCTCCATCAACAGATCTGTTTTATTACCAAACATGCAGGTTGGTTCATAAAAATGGAGCAATAGACACTAAAAGATGATAGTACCATTTCATGTTGAAGAATTGCTCCCTTTATTACCAGACACATTCAAAAACTCTGTACTTTCAGTAAGATTAGATTGTATTTTGAGCAAAAGTTGTGAGAGAATGCAAAAGATCAAATATTTCCCCAAGAGTATATGCCATTCTTCTGAAATAGTCTTCATGCAGGCAGGTCAGTGAAAAGGGTCTAGTGAACTTCAACCATATGAATTCACCCAATACAGAGGGGCAATCAGAAAGAGTTATGATATCACAGGTACTACACAGTTAGTCAGAAAATACCTATGGCATTGAACAAATCAACTTAACCCTGGGTCTGACACCAGGAAAGTCACTGCATCCAATTTTGGATGCATTTCTTCCATTCCTTCCATACCTGGATACTGCTGCGATTTTCTTACTTTTTGAATGGACTCCAAACCTTGTTTGGAGACTGCCTGGTTAGTGCTGTCACAATTAAGAGCTGTAATCTGAATTTCTTGGATCTTGAAAATCTAAGTGATGTTTCCAGAAAGCATGCAAAGTGTGACTATTTCCCCAAAATTTTCTTTTTCATTTATGAAAATTGTATCATTCTTAAAACCCATGGAAGCTTCTGATGTGTTCACAGCTCAAATCTGTACAGGTGGCACATCCAGGGCTTGAAGTGAGCCAGGCAGACAAGGATGGGCCTGAGGGTTTCCAGCATTTTCCAGAGAGGAAACAGAACAGGAAAGAGTGCAGGAGGATGCCAAACTTTCCATATTGGTCCTTTGGATATCTTGTACCTCCCCTTCAAAGTTTCAATTTCAACACGAGAAGCACATGCTTGGAGGCTTCACAGTCATTACAATTCAGTATTGTAGGTAAAATCACTCAGCATTGTGGCCAGCCAAATCCACATTTCAGACCTACAAAACCACCTGTGTGCAAGCAAATATTAACAGCTTTTGCATGGAAACACAATTGGCTTACAAGTCCAGAAAGCAGGTAAAGCTGTGTGTGCCCCTTTGTACCTGTGTGAGGGGGTAAGGGCAGGATGATTCCCACAAAGCTCAATTCTCAGCTCCTACAAGACACAAAATCTTCTCTCCAGGACACTCCTGGTAAGTGAGTGTCCTAGAATCAGAGCACAAAGCCCCAAAGCAGTGCCCACCCCGGGGTCAGCTGAGGTTGCTGCAGTGACCCCAAATAAGCTTTGCCTCTTGGCAGCACAGGCAGCAAACTTGCTGTGGGATCTGCAGAAGCCAGGAATGAAGTGTTAAAGGAGGCACTATCTTGTTCAGAATTCCCAGTTAAAGTAATAATGAAATTAAAGAAGTCATTTCTCTGAGCCATAAAGAGCATGAGCAGATGACCCCTGGAGAAAACCAACAAATAGGCCCTGCCATTGGCTCATTCAGAGGGGACTGAACATTGATGTTGGGTTACACAAGGCTTGAGTGCCCTTTAGTCTTTCTTCTAGGACATTTATTTGAAGTTATAAGATGCAAAAGAATTTTAGCAATATTTGTAGTTTAGATTTGGTGCTTCAATGACATATTTGTATCTCCATAAGCCTGAGCTCTTCCATCTCCCTGTACATGCACAAAGACACTATGGTTCTAGAATCTTTCCTATGTGTCAACCAGTCCTGGCTGTGGTCAGAGAAGAAAAAAAAATCAAAGATTATAGGGAGAAATAATCTAATATTCTGTGCCATGCTTTGAAGAAGCAGCACCCTCTTAGGCCCAGGCCTGTGCTTTCCCCAGGAAAATGAAAAATCTTACACAGTTTGAGGGAATTTGCTAAGAGTTTAAAGGGGGTTCTTGAATGAATGAAACAATTTGAGAGAAGCAGAGGTCAGTTCTTGTGGAACAAGTGGGATTGCTAGTGAGGGAGGGATTGATGCAGCTGTCAGCTTCTAAGAGACAGAAGGGGACAGAAGCACTTACTGCCAGGGAAGCAGCAAGGAATTTTCTCAGTGTGGTTATTGTAGCCACATAAACAAAGTCTTCACTGAATTAAAACTCCTTTTCAGGAAAATTGTTAATTTAATTCTTGGTTTTATCTTTTGAAGACTCTACCTGTTCAACTTAAAAGCAACTCTTCTGCCTCCTGTCCTACCCTGCATGTTTCTTTGTGTTTTACCTTGCCCATTACTGTTTGATGCTTGCTATACATCCTCAGCTCTATTAGAGTTTGCTTTCTATCATTCCCATTCCTGGAGGGAAACACAGGACTGGTATCAGAAGGTGCAAACAGTTTCTGGTTTTAGACATTTGTGCCCCACTTCCTATGCTGCAGCATCCTGTGGGGGGTCTCTGGGGATCTGCTCAGGCAGCCTGGGCTGCTCTCTGCGCCTGCAGCATCCAAGATCCTCTCTACTGTTGCTGCCCAGCTTGGCTGGATTAAAGGTAGCATGAGAGTTCTTGCCTGGGCTGTTTTTACACTTGAATTTGTGATGTAAACAGGCTGTGGGCAAAAAAACACTTGCATGGGCCAACTCCTCCTCTTCCCTCTGCAGAAACCTGTGGTCACATCCCCACATCCACTTGGATCCACTTTCTACAATTCCCTCAAACTGGGGGCACCATTTGCCTCCAGAACTCATCTTGACACCTCTAATGTTAAGACTTCTCTATAGAGAAGTCAGATTTCTGACTGTTCTTCAGATTGGGTCACTGTTTTTATATGCTTTTTCATCATCTTGCTGGATTTTTACTATTTCACGTTTTAAGTCTCTGAAAAGCATTCTTGTAGAGGCAGTCATAATAAAAGGAAATGGCAAAAAATGGGCTCCCTTTTCTTGTCCTTCAACAATCAGGACCACTTTTTCAGAGAGAGATTTTCTGTCTCCTCTGAAAATGTTTTAAGTGTTGCCAATTAGTGACCTCAATTCCTCTCCTTGACAAGAATCTCCCCTTTCAGGAGGTGACTGTGTTGTGTCTCGGTTACTTATTTTTTCAAAGATTTCAAGACACATTTTAGAATGCATTTTCTTGCTCTAATTACCTTACAGGAATCCTAGAGGATTTGCCTCTTTCCCAAGAGGCTGCTGAAGGTTCTGATGAATTTCAAATGCTATTATTTTTGATAGACAGAATGGCAGCATTTGAGTGAAAATCAGTTAAGAAAAGGAATTAAAAATGTGCTGGTTCATCAGAAGAAATAGGAAATTAAAGATAAGCAAAAGATGAATAAAATTAATAAAATAAATACTTCAATTTCCTAAATTCAAAGAAAAAAATGTATTTTTCAGAACTACCTCTCCAAGGTCCTATCCTGCCAAACAGGGATAAATGAATAAACCACAGCATTGAAATTTTTCCAACATATTATCACATCAAATAATAAATGAGTGGTACTGAATGTGGTCTTAGATGAAGATAACAAACTTTCATAATTCCTAGACCTTAGCTATATACTGCAGGTTGGCAATTATGATACTACTGCTGATATACACACCTTTTCCTTTGCATTAAGGGATATATTTTTGATTTAATTTCCTAGAATGATGTGGAAAATAGATATGGTCAAAAACTTGAAAATTTATGCAACAAACTTAGTGGAGATTTTGAAGGAGCTTGATGCAGGAGTGTGAAATAATAAAATAATGATTAATTTCTTGAGGTCTTGTTCTTGTGAAGGAAGTGCCTGCAATGGAAGTGTAGCCTAAAAAATCCTAATGCAGCCAGGTTAGCATGAGACAGCCTGTTCCAGTGGGAGAATAGCTTGTAAATGTAATCAATCTCAGGAGTTAAAGATTGTTTAAGGATTTATTAAAGATCATCAAAGTCTTCTGAGAGTGGAACATGATGAACACCGCCAGAGCCTCCTTAGTAGGCCAATTCCAAAATAATTTAACAACTAATGCAATAATCCCAAAACTGATTTAAGAGAAAGGCTGTAATGAACACACATCTGAGATGAAGTGACCACAGCAAGCCATGTTGCTATCTAAGGCTATCTAAGAAAAAAACAGCAGTGAAAGGTGGATCTCAGGTTGCTTCCCATTGTGAAATAAGAATCCCATTTTAGTTCAAATAAATAGTGCAGAAGCTTGAAGAATTTGATGCATGAAATGGGTAAAAAAGTGAAAAGTAAGACACATGATAAACAAAAGTGACACAGATTTCGTCTTTTTTCAATTAAGAGAAAGAGAAGACAGGGGCAGAAGTGGCTGCCAGCAGCGACATCCTCACAATGAGACTGAGCAGCAAAGCCCCACGATGCAGCTGATGGCTCCCCTTTGCTGTGGCTGTGTCACTGTCATATTCAGGTTCTATGTAGGGAAGACTGCTGTGAATTTAAAACTGGCTGAATCACCTGTATTTGAAAAAAAACCCTGATGAATTGCAGCCTTCATAAAATAGAGGGAGAATGTTCTCTTCAGACTGTTTATTATTACTGTTCCCATGCTCAGATCCTTCTGGACTAATTTTTATTGCAGTCGTAGGGCTGCTTTTAGTGTTAAGATCAAAGGATATAAACAAGACAAGGAGAGGTCGTAGTTTTTATTAGACCAACTGATATTGCCGGAAAAAATACACCAGTGCTCAGGCACACACTCAGGAATCCCTTTTCAGTCCTGAAGTAGAGAAGATAATTCTCAAAGGTAACTGCAAGTTCTTGCATTGCCTGAAATAAACAGTGTCTGGCATCATGACACTAATTTTAAGGAACTTCAAAGTAGTTAGTTAAGAAGGAAAATAGCAATTTCAGTAGAAAATTAATGGCTACCAAATATGCTTACAGCTGAGGAAAATGGAAACTTGGGTCAATCGAGACATACCATATTATTTGTTTTTATGTGAATTGTCTTGAAATTTTTTACCTGATTTTTTTTTCCAAATAAAATTGATTTTCTGTCTCACCAGTGTCTCAATCTTATTCTTACCCATCAAGGTGAGGTTTTCTTTTTTCTCCTTTGGTAAAGATGACTTTAGGATCTGTGTGAGGCAAAATATCATTAAATAAGTCTGAATTTCACAAAAGTGAAGACCATGATATGTCTTTACCATACTGCACTACCAGGTGAGTAATACCATAACATTTTGGGTTTCCTAAGGATATTTTATAAAACACCCCTCCAATCTTGTCCCAGCTTCCCACCACCTGTAGTCAAGGCTTTAACCAGGTATGACAATGACTTATCAAGCTCAGTTTTAGCTGGCAAAGATGAGCGAGGAGCAAGGACATCTTCAGCTAAAAAAAAGTGAAGGTAAGGCAAAGACAAGTAGATTTGTCACTGGCATATCAGTCTACTCCAAATGCTACTCAAAATGTGTGTGTTCCCAGTCATGTGTACTGCAGTGTATGTAGAAGGCAGTAGATGAACTGATTCTGTTTGCTTGGCAAAGGACTTTGGAGAGTGAAAGGTTTGCTGGTGTGTGGTTACTGATAATTAACTTTAATCTTGGTTTAAATTATTTATAACTGGTGTTACTCCATGGATGTCACTGGACTTACTCCTGCTCCACAAGGCTCTGTCTTCAGACATAAATATGACTGTGTAAACCTGCAGTCTGATGCAACCAGTACTTTACACGACCAGCTCCACTAGGACTGGGTTTTGCTATGGTTAAAAACAGTAAAAGAAAGAATGTTAATATATTAGACCCTGCTAATGGGAATTTAAAAAAATTAATTGTCCCTGTATTTTTTTTCACACTAACTCTGATGTTTTTGTGTGTTTTGTGTGTGTGCATGAGTAGGGGACAGAATTTTATGGATGTGTCTAAGTCAGGAATTTAGAGCTCTAGGTGAGTTCTTTTAGTTGCAAATTTGGTGTTCATCCCTATTTGGAGTCTGGTTGTTCCCATCTGGACATGATGTCCCTTCTGGTGGAGCCAGGGCTGGCTGTGGGAGTGGGGAAAAGCACATCCAAGAGTGACTTCCTACACAGTGCAAGGGGGTGCAGAGGTCAGCTCTGTCCTCACGGGAGCTGGGCACCCAGGACACAAAATTCACTGCCACTTCAAAAGCTCTGGGAGCACCTTGTCTTTGAGCAGCACCAAATCAAGCCCTGCTCTTTGAGCAGACAATGCAATTGTCCCTCTCCCCTATGAATTCTGGTAACATTAGGCATTAGTAAATTGAAAATTTAATAAGCTCTGAGTTTTTTTTCTCTCCTATGAGTCTGAAGTTGATACATTCAGAGGTTCTAGTGTCCTGATTTATTCTACTCTCAATAGAAGGTGTATCTTACCTGAATTTGTATTTTTAGTGTCTCCAGAAATTGAATTCTCGTGTTCTTTCCTTATCTTATTTTTTATTAGTTTGCTTAATGAAAGATTGTACAAGCCATCTTGTACCACATAATTCATTAGAAGTCTCAAAAAGTAGTCCTGAGGAAGCATTAAACTTAACAGATTTTCTAGAGTCTTTGGAGTGATTCCACCAAATGCTACTGTTTAACCTACTTATTTGACATCTCTCTTTTGGACTGTGTTAATCTCCATTTAGTTCTTGTCTCTTTGTGCTATTTATTTCTAATTTTGTTTTGTTTTTTTTTTAATATATGGAATTAAATAATATGATCATCACTTTAAATCAAATATAGCTTGTTTTCAGTATCAGTCAAGGCCGTCTCCAGGAACCTATTTAAATGCAGAGGGAATTCAGCTATTCATAACATGTTTGCTTCTACAAGCAAATCTTGCCAAGCTGAAGAACTGTGAGTTAAGCCATATGGTTTTCATAAAACATGGTGACTTGAAATTTATTTCCACTTTACAAAACAAAAATCCGTGCCAAAGCACTGTGTGTGCAAAATGCAGCATCAGGAAAAATTTGAGTGTGGGACTCCTGGCCTCACACTGCTTGGGTTCAGCATTTCTGAGGCTCAAGGTGAGTTTTTACAAAGTGCCAGCAGCAGGAAGAGAGAAACTAACAGCATAAAAGTTCCAAAATAAAATTTTCTAACATGACTAATGAATGTAGCTAAACACCCTTGAGAGTTTAAAAGTGAGGTGTGTTATATGATTCTAAAAAAGCAGGTTTAAACCTTTTTGAAACTGTCACTTTTTGAGGGCCCCAAGTAATGGTATATTTTTAAGGGCCTTAACTCAAAGAACCAGTCCAGAAAATAGTGCTTCAGTGAGCTACAAAGCAACCCAGCCAAAGGTGTGAAGTGTTGCTTTTAGCATGAGTGTGGAAGGAAACAATTTCTGTGTGTGACAGACTTCAAGGCATCAACTATAGAGGATAGTTAGGAGTCCGATATTGTCCTCTATATTCAGGTGTTGAAACTGGATTTAGAGTTCTCAGTTTCAGTTGTCTGAGCCTCTCTAAGACTTCATAATTGAAATTTACTGCTCTTTAATGTTCTGGCTGATCTGAATACAGAGTTAAAAGTACATAAGTCTAGAAGGGAAATACTAATATTTTGGTTTGGCTGTTTGCATTTAAGGCTGCTTTTTCAGGCTTCTTTCTCTTGTATAGTCAGAAACTGAAATCACTCTTATATGACCTAAAATATTGGTAATCTCTTCTTATTTCATAAGAAATGATGAAAGCCTGCAATCCCTCTCTATTGTTTTTGTGTCTTGCAAGGCCTGGAAATTTTTACTTTGTATATAGTAATCCTACTTGCAAAGCACCTACAACTGCATAACTAATAAAAAAAAAAAAGTGTAATATTTTAGATTTCTTGAATAAAAAAAGTAAATATCATGTTTATGCTGAAGCTGATTGCAAGAATTGTGTTTCTGGAAGTCATCTGGATATAATGTCTTATGTTTCATAGTGCATTGCCCCCTGTGAGGAGTTGAGGCTATGCCTAAGTTTGACTCTGTTGGGGATGACGACAGTGGGTCAGAAGAAACATATACTGATGCAAAAAATATCTTGTGAGTTTGGTCTGTATAACAGACTGTCTAATCTATGCATACTGATGAAAATTAAATTATATAAATACCTTTGGTCTTAATTAAAAAACACAATCAATACATCTCCTCTAGGAAGAGTTACAATTAACTGGGCTCCCAACACAGCAGTAAATTTTTGTATCCTTTGTCAGCTCCCTACATGCAAAATTCAGGTAAGGGTTTAATTATCTAGTGTCTTGTAAGGCAATCAGACAATATAGGAATGAAAACTGTAGAAAATGTCACAGGAACATTAATAATACCCAATGCAAAAGGTATTTTAATAATAATAATATTTAACAATACACCAAGCATGAGCCCACCCTGTGGGCAATGAGAAAAATACATAAGAGCTGCTTACCCACCAGATCCCATCCCTCCGCTCAACTTTGGAAACAAAAACACCTATGGACCCCAGAGGGGAAGATAAAAGAAAGAAAACAAATGTATACCAGGGAAATTAGTGTTCTTCAGGAAATTCCTGATTTTCCAGTGCACTGCTGTTTCAGGAGTGTGTGTGGTGAGAAGCTGCATGCATGGTTCAGTGCACCAGTAGCTTTCACTCCTGAGTAAAACTGATATTTTTGGTGCTGAGCCATTGGTCAAGTTCAGACATTCTTAACACGAGTGCATCTTTGAAGAATATTTTTTTGTGTGTGTGTGGTCCTATAAGGCTATTTTGAAGGTTTAATCAATAGGAGTTGAAATCAACTCTAAAGTGACTAAGGGCAGCAAATGTCGGCAGAAAAACTGCTGAATTGAAAGTGAAAATATTCTGTGCTCTCTTCAACACCTCCCCTTGCCAAACTCTTAATATTAACAGGGATCTGATTAACCCTGGATCTGGTACTAGGCTGACACAGGAACAAGGAGTTCAAGAATTAGACTTGGTATTGAGTAAATTTTACCTGAATGTTTGGTTGCCTAAAACTTCCTTCAAAAGTATTCAAAAGTGTATTTATTTTCTTGCAGTTTATTGGGTTTTGGATATATCTATATATCTATAGATATATAGATATATAGATATATAAAATACTGAGCATTTATATATATCTTTTGAGCTGACTATATAGATTTCTGATAGCTCACATGCAGGCATCACCTTCTACTTGGCTGTAATTGGTGTCCTTCTTTGGACCTGCAAATTATAAAATTGCAAATACAAAGCTGGTATTTTCATTTGTAGAGCAGCCTGAACAAGAATTGGAGGGCTGGCCTCAACGTCGTTTTGCATCCTTCCTTTCCTGAACAGATAAAAAGTTATTTCTTCCTTTTCTGTCTCAACAATTTGTTACCAAAAGGAAGCTGAATTGCAACTTGATGCCACCTTGTTAGAAGGTTTCTGCTCCTAATAAAAACTGGCTTCCTTCCAGTACACATTATCTATGTATAGATTACACTTGAGAGTAAATTTCAAACTACAGTTTTCTGCTGCTTCACAGGAAGGAAGAAATATGTCTTTCCACGAAATATTTCACTACCTGCAGAACAATGTCCTTAGTTCACTAAAATAATCTGGGGACTTTAAAGTGGCCTACAATGCAAAGCAAACAAAAGCAAAGATGCTGGTATGTTACCCAAAATTAAGCTGGAAAGATCAACCGTGATTCATCCATTTCTGGACAGAAACTTCCTCCTCTTTTCACAGCCAGGTGAGGTCAGAGGAAATGGATGAGCTCAGAGGAGATGATTGTTCCTCTGAGGACGTCTGACACTTCTATTAACAGGGACAGAGAAAAGCAGATACAAGAGGAGCCTTCTGCCCAATTTTTCCCTTCCTAGAGGCTTCTGCCAGCTGAGCAGAAGGGGTGCTCTTCACACGAGCTGTTAGGCAAACAGGGGCCTAGCCAGAAAGAGCCAGTGCTCAGGGTTTTGGATGGAGTCCCTTGAAATAGGTCTTTCTGCAGAGGAAGCTGCTGATTCTTGCTCTTTGGCATGAATCAGTCATGGTTCTGTTTCCACCATCCTTGTGCACATTGTTCTGAAGCTCTCAGTGCTCCTGCTGCCACAAGGATAAAGCAAACACCACACTGTATGCTGGCTTGTGTGGGTTCTGCATGGTGCCAATGTTGCAAAGATCCAATTGTGTCAAAACCATAAAGAAATGGAGCTTCAGGGACAATATACTGGTAATGAGTTTTTGCATCCACCTGACAATGGGATCTGTGACTGGCTGTTTAATTTGCTGGCCAACATTAACTGTAGAGGACAAGAGATCTAAAAGACATGAAATTCCTAAAAGTTCTGTAAAGGTCAGCCTTTGTGGAGGGAAGCATACATATGCTTATGTTGAAAACACTGCTGAACGTTTTCATTCCCCATTAGACAGGGAAACATGTAACTTTATCTTCCACATCCAAATCCATGTAAAATTAACCTTCATACTGTTTTCTGAGTGCCTAAGCAAAATTTATATTTTTAAATCAATCCCAGTAAATTTTGACCTTCCAGATCATACAGAAATATTAGGAATGTTGGGTTTGTCCTGTATTTTCACAGATCTTCCAAGTCTGTGTGGATTTGCCTGGCTGCAAAGGGTGTGGAGCTCTGTCAGTGACAGCCTGTGGTGTGCAGGGCTGCCTGTGCTGAGCAGAGCAGGCTCCGTGGTGCCAATCAGTGAGTGCCCACACGTCAATGGAAGCACTCTGCTGCTGCACTCCCTGGGCATTCAGCTGCACAGTTGGCTTCATCCTTTATGCATCTCTTGTCAATGCAAATTCTTCACAGCACTGAGGACTTTTAATGCCATTATTTGTGATTCAGCCGTGCTACGAAGACTAACATTGCAAGCCCCTAAGAACTAACTGTGATAAAAGCCCAAATACTGTGAAACAAGAAGACACTATCAAATGGGTTGATTTTATTTTTTTAAAGGAATCACTCTCTGTATGATCCCCATGTGTGGTGTTCATGTTGCGTGGAAAGAAATGAATTCTGTATTTATTCAGGTCACTTAAAATGCAGTTCTTCTTCCCCGTATGTAATGATTCGTTTTTATTCTACCCCGTGCAATTTTGCATCTGCTCCTGTATGGGACAACCAGTCTAGACTGGCCAAGTTAATCCTGGCAGAGGATAAGCTTGAAGGAATTACTTGCTTGCCTCAAAGAAAGATAATGAAAACAACTTCAAGAAGTACTTGTTACCTGCCACTCCTCCACTGGATAAGACATATTAGAAATGTTGTAAAACAAGTTACTCCCTTTGTGAGAAGGAGAATTAATGAAGCTTGGTGTCCTAAACACTCAGATGGTAAATCCACTTCCCTGCTGTAAGACTAATCTCTCTTCACTATGGAAATACCCAACACTTATTAACCTGATGGTCCAGTGCTTTCCACACTTCCACTTCCCCTCTCATGTGCCTTGAAGTGTTTTCCAAATCCTTCTTGCTCTGTCAGGCTCAGTGCTGTGACCACTG
This sequence comes from Polioptila caerulea, assembly GCA_013397295.1. Taxonomy (NCBI): domain Eukaryota; kingdom Metazoa; phylum Chordata; class Aves; order Passeriformes; family Certhiidae; genus Polioptila; species Polioptila caerulea. The sequence goes on from VYXF01008533.1 coordinate 2,326,968, forward strand.
CCCTGCAGAGCCTGTTCCAGTGCCCCCCCACCCTCTGGGTGAAGAACTTTTTCTGAACATCCAGCCTAAAGTTCCCTGACACAGCTTCAGGCTATTCCCTCGGAGCCTGTCACTGTCACCACAGAGAAGAGATCAGTGTCTGCCCTTCCTCTACCTCTCTTGAGGAAGTTGTAACTGCAATGGGGCCTCTCATTCTCCTCTTTTCCAGGCTGACCAGACCAAGTGCCCTCAGTCTCTCCTCACATGGCTTCCCCTCCAGGCCCTTCACCATTTTTGTTGCCCTCCTTTGGATGCTCTCTAATAGTTTAATGCCTTGTATTGCAGGGTCCAAAACTGTCCCCAGGACTCAGAGCAGAGCACCAGCCCAGAGCAGAGCAGGACAATCCCCTCCCTTGCCCAGCTGGCAATGCTGTGCCTGATGGAGAATGCCACTATCACACAGAAAGAGAAAATGAGAGTATTTTCCAGTACTCAGGAGGGCTGCAATTTGGGGTGTGTTTGTCAAAGGAGTGGGTGTCCCAAGACTTCAGGAGCCAAAAAGAGGCAGAAGTCAGTGTGTTTCCATGTCTCCTGATTGAATGCCAGAGCTGGCAGGGCTGCAATTGGAATGCAGACCTGCATGCCTCAATGCTCATGGGGATGGCAGTGGAGGTGAGAGTGAAATGCCTCTCCCCCACCCTTCTCCCTCTTCCCACGGGTAGTTTGCATCTGAATAGGAGTTTCCTGAAACTGTGTGTATAATCTGAGCTTCCTGCATGTTGAGGTATAGAGACAGATCTTCTTCACATAAGAAGGAGATTTAGTCCCGTTGATTTCTTGTGGCTATATCAATTTACTCCGGCCAAAGATCTAATCTGCTCCTTCCAGTTGTGCCTGTTTAAAATTAAGAACTTTTAGCTTTTTATGTTGTATAAATGAAAAAATTACAGTGAAGCAATCTAACAGTCAAAACATTTTTATATCAATGTATTCTGCCAGAAAACACCTTGTTCAGAAATTGGAGGTATACGGTATTCAAAATATTTGAAGAAATAGCTATTCCAGTGTTGCTTGCAGAAAAACTTCCTGCAGATCCAGGGTAATTTTGATTATAGAACCACAACATGTAAAGATAGTCATCAAAGAGTTATTTTTTTAATCCACTCCAGGAACTACAGGGGACTTTTTATACTTCCATATGAAAGCCATTCTCTCTCTACTACAAATTTATTTAATTGCAGTTCACTCTACAAGATGTTTTGTCCTGCTGTTTTTGTTCTGCTCTGGTGCATGGCAATCTCGTTTATATTTAGAGACCTCTGGGACATCTAGATCTGCAGGAAAAATCTGTTCTTATGTGTATTTGGATCTAAAACACTGCTATGATCCTCTCTAGTCTATTGAATAGGTCAAAAGAACTTCAAAAGATGCCCCAAAAAAGCAAGTTTGGATAATCTACATCTATACAACTTTCAACAGGATCACTTCCAGTGACCTATTTTTTTTGGAAGTTCAAAATTATTTCGATATTTCTAAACCACTAGCAAAAAGTCATTGCAGTCATTAGTAGAAATCCTATGAATATTCTTTAGAATAACTTCTGATCAGCTAGTTTGGTCCCTTCATTTTTTAGTACTTCTCTCATGAGGTATCTTATGCAAATCTTAGCAGTGATGAGTCAATATTTTCTTCTAAATTGTTCATTAACTTGTAAAATGAAGACTAAACCCAGTCCATTAAAGAGCTTACAGGTGCTGCCCATTTGATTTTCTCTTTGTAGTCATGTTTCAAAATAAATGCAGATAAATAATTAGCAGATCTAAAGAAAACTATTTCTCACGAGTATTACTAATATTTTGTTGAATTATTTTATTAAGACACAGTAAATATTAGTGTTTCAGTAAAGTGCATAACAACTACAAAAGCTCATTTAAATTATCAACAAAAACACTGAGCAAATCATATTGGACTGGCTGATAAGAAGTTAATTAGAATTTCCACATTTGATAGTTAACTACCAGGATATGAGCAGCTGATGGTCTAATTTGACTTTGTATTACCTTGAAAATTCTTTATCTGCAGACTGCACTTTCCCAAAATAATCAGTGTATTAAAAAAAGTTTCTTGTTTTGTATTTAAAGTACAGAAGTCAACTGAGTTCTGCTAGGATACATGAACATAAATAATACTGTAAGTTACAGAGGAAATCAGATTTTCCACAGATAAACAAACATAAATATTTTATATATACATGCACAAGAAAACAACCTGCTTATTGGATTAAATGTTGGTCTGAATACTTCTGAATACAGTTTGTGTCTCATAGGGCAGCTGCACAAGAGATACCACAGATCAGCTTTTCCCTGTGTTATTAATTTTTTATAAATGTTGTGACCATGTGTGATTGAAAGTGATTTCATGGTAAAAAAAAAATAAAAACTACAGAAAAGAGCAAAAGTGCCCAGTGGTTTATACAGACACAGCTGTATCCATGCAGTGGTTAATTCCACTGCACAGATATACAGATTAGACATTTTTCAAGCTATAAAGCTGAAAAAGCTGAACACTCTTCTAATTTCTTCATATGCAGAAGCTTCAGTAGAGTTATTATTATCACAGGTTCAAACCTTAATATAAGAAATCACATGGTGATTTGAAGTTTTTAATTGAAATTTTTGTGGGCCAGGTTTAATAATGGATTATCTGTTTTCTGTCTCAAACCTGTTACATCATGGAATGGAAGGAAGAAATACAGCTGATTTTACACAATGGTTCTACAAGAACCATTCAATCTTTGGATCTGAAAGACAGGAAATATTTTTAAATGTCAATATTATCTATTTTTTGATATTATTCCTGTAGTATAGAGACAATGCCTCACAAAACTTTCTGATTCTACTTCATTGCTAAAAGCCTACTCAATTTATTCAACATTTGTAGCTTTAAAACAAACTATTTATGCAGTTCTGGAAGTAGCAAAAACTGCTTTGCTATCAAAGGGCTAAAATCCACCATTATTCATGTCAGAGTCCCTCCTGGGGGCAGTTTAGTTGAAATTGATGGAACAATGAGAGGAAGGAAGATGCTGCCTTTAACAAGAGAAAGAGGTACACTGGTTTTTTTTTGAACAGACAATGCCCACCTTTCTCACCAAAACTGAGTCTACGTCTACAAATAGCTTCTGTAAAAGTAATGGGACCTCTGGGATTACTTCAGGAGTGAACATCTGTGCAATGTGATAAAAATTAGGGCAAATTTCAATCAGAGTGAAAAATGCTTCTTGCAGTTTACAGCACATGAAGTACTAACTAGTAAAACTTTGCCTTGGTATGTGACCTCTGCTAACGCTGGACTTGAGTGAGGATAGTACTGCATAGTTTCAATGGACAGCTTTAAGAAGTTTTTGATGAAAGATAGATATGATCATAGGGATTTATATAGTATTGTGCATGCTACAGTGTAGAAGAATAATTCTCTGCCAAAACAGGGCTATTCATAAGGATTTTTTTTTGGTTTTTTGCAGAAACAAAATAAAACAAAAATAAAATTACAAACTGTGAATCTGGGCCACTGCATTTTGTTCTTCCAGGGTGTTTGTTATTTTACCTTGTTTACTCCCCTTTTTGTATACTAATGTCGTCTCGAGTCAAGCAATATCTTTGATCTTGTGCTATGTACACAAAGCTTCCATCTTGTTGGAGAACTACATATTATTAAAATAACAGCAAACTCAGTATCCACACACAGACTAGCTGTTACTTTAGACATTCTCTACTGCCATTATTGGCTAGAAAATGTTGAATAAAGTGATTCCAAAAGAATTATGTCATATTATGGGTTCAAAAGCAGAAACTCCAAGGGTCTGTGGGGCTACCCATGCTGGCTCCAGACAGACTGGAAATAGAGGTGTATTTTGTCACAGGTACAGGTTATGCTGTCTTCATGCATGATGAATTTGGGTCCTGGGATGTATTCTTCTAAATGTTTGAGGTCCTGATTAACCCAGTGCCAAAAGACTCTCTTCACACAAGTAAATATTGTTGTTTAGTAGAGCTTGCATTTGAAGTGTTTTCTACAGGTACATGACTTTTATTTCCTCTTGAGGTTCCACGCAGAAATTTAATGTTATTTTACTGTCTCTGGCTTGTGACGACAATTCCAATAAAATTGCACATTTTATTCCAGTATTTTCCATTTTTGCAAGTGTAATAAGACAGGAAATGCAGAATGTGAGACAAATAGATGTAATTTAAAGGAATTTGATTTTTTTTTCCATCTTGCTTAGTCAACATAATATAAGGCAAATTACAGAAGGTAAAATACATTAGAGAGGAGAAGGCGGGAGGATGATAAACCTGCAGTTTGCCTTCAGATTGGTTGTGTCAAGTTGTGTATCTGAACTGCCTGATAGGTTTTTGATTAAGGTGGACTCTAATGTCTTATTCTCTGTCTCAGAGGGGCAATTTGCAGGAAGAACTAGTAATCTTTGCCTTCTCTGTCACTTACCTAGCACACTTCACAGGTTTTTAGCAATCTGAAATTGTATTGTTTAAAGAGTAGGAGAGGTGATTGTTTAGCTTGTAGTAGCTGGAGTTTCAGCACAGAACAGTAAATATCTGTGCAAAATAACTGTCTGCAATCATTGTTGTCAATGCCCTTGTCCCTGGGCTGTTCAAGGCTTCAAACACAAACTGCAGTTTGTCGTGGCAAAGTGCCTCAGCAGCATCCTTTCCAGAGTGAAAACCAGCTTAGCACGTGTTGTAGGATGAATGTTTGCACACACTGAACGGGACTGCCTGCTGTCTTTACACTGTGAGGCTCTTGCCCACAGCACAGATATCACCTTGTGAGCTGAGGATCTGAGCCATTGAGTTGGTACCTCTTGGGAGGTGAATGAGGACCTCAGAAGCACAGAGAGGGAGTGTTAGGAGTGCGTGAGGGACTGATGTGCTTGGGCATGTCTTCAACTAGTGTAAGTACAGAATAAAAGCGTTAACTGGCCTGGTAGGAGTTCCAGATACTCCTGTACTCTATCTCTAAAAATGGCATTAGGTGATAACTGTGTAAGGAGACCATCAGAGCCTGCCCTTTATCAACAGACCAAGCCTTCCATGCTTCTCTCAGCACTCAGGATTAGGAAAGTTAAAAGGATACGTCTTTATTTATTCCCTTAAGCATTAGACTGCAAGTTTGCCTAATCCCTCTAGGAGATGTTGATGCCATCTGTCACCAAGCCTTGTCTTGCAACATGCTCCAGACATTCCTTATCTATTGTGTAAACAGCATTTTTAGCACAATATGTGCTTTAGGTAGACATCTAACCAACTTTAATTGGTGTTCCCTTACTCTGCTTCTGAGAGAGTTGATATATCAATCACTTTATCAATTGGTTGGTAAATCAATTACTTTCAGGGTTTTGTAAATCTCAGCAATATGGGCTTCATCCTTTTTATCTGAAACTGGAAATCCCAGACTTTTTAGTTGTTCCTTGTATAGTTCATTGTGGTTGATTCTACATTGCTTTGACCATTTTTCTTGCTCTCCTATGTGCTTGTTTTGTTATCACTCGACCAACTTGTGGAAGGATAACCAAAAGTACACATATTACTCATGATGTAATTACACCAAGACTTCATCCTCTTGGTGAAACTTAACATTTTCAGGGCATTTATCTACTGCTGCACCATGATTCCATGTTTTCAGAGAGCTGCCAGTGATACCATAATATTTTTCCTAAACTGCCACTGCCAGTTTAAAACAGCATAATACTAATAACAGCAATATTTTTATTACTTTTCTCCAAGAAATTTACTTTAATCTATACTGAAGTTCAGCTGCAACTTTTTTTACTCACTCACTCACTCACTCACTCACTCACTCACTCACTCACTCACTCACTCACTCAAGGTGAGGCCCTTCCAGACTAGTTATGAGGACAAATCCTAATATGCAGAAGAGCTTTGTGCCTCCTCTACATTTGAAGATTTCACTGTTCATTCCTCTCTACAGTGAACACACTTGTAGTGATACACATCTCTTCTTTTCCCTAATATCAGGGCATATGAATGTGTTTCTTTCCCAGCTCCATTTTTGGGCTGTATGTTAGAGCAGGCCAGCACCTAAGGCTGCACACAAGGTTTGTAACTGCTGTGGTTTTTCTCCTTCTCCATTAGCACACAGAGCAGATCCAACAGCAACTGGCTCAGCTGAAGTTGAGGAGCCAGAGAGATGCAGAATCCCTAACTCAGAAGTTACTTGTGCAAGAGTAGGAACAAGCTGATCATGTTGACAAAGGAATATGAGAAAATTCTGAGGACCCCAGGCACCCCTTATCTTGTGGAGTGTCGCCATTCCAGGATAATATTTTTTTTTTCAACAATGGAAGGTTGTAGACTTTTTTCCTCACCCCAATAAATAGGAAAACTCAGATTGTATGTGTAGTGTAGAACAAAACATACACACTTTGCCTTCAAGGTGGTTTGACTTCATTCATTGGCTGTAGAAATTTATTTTCCCATTTTGATAATTTATTAGGTCACATTGGCAAATTACTTGGAATAAAATAAATTTATCAGGAAAGTAGAATATTCCTTGAAAGGGACATGATTGGATTTATAGGTTTTTCCTAGGGGAGAAGGGGGGAGAAGTTTTCCATTTAATTCTGCTCATTCTTTCATGAAACTCTGGATTCCTGCTTTTTCTTCCTGTTCTCCAAGAACAGGACATGTAAATCTATTTCTCAGTAAATCAGTGAAAGGCTGACAGGTTTGTTGGCAGCATGAAAGAGGATTGATGGTGTGGGACAAGCAAAATGTAGGAAAAAGGAAACTTTCCTGATTCCTAACAAAACCCATTTTAAATTAACTTTGTGTGGAACTGTAAAGGTTCATAAGAAATGTTAAACGCAAAACAAGGAGGTATTTACTGCATTGATACAACTAAAGGAGGTGCTGTACTGTAGGGAAGCTGCACCTCTCCTGCTTCTGCTAATTGTCCCCTCCAAACAAGCCTGGTTTGCTCTGCAGTGACTGGAGAGTGATTCACCTCTCTGCATGTTTTGAAATGAACCTGTTATGCCACCCTGATTCCTCAGTGCTCAGAAAACCCAGACGCAATTCAGGCAATTTTTAACATCAAACAAAGATCAGAGCAGCAGGAAGAAAGAGAGTAGAGGTAGGACTGACTTTGTCAAGCGCTAGTGAGGGGTCAGGATTAGAATCAAAGTCAAAGCATTTACCATTGAGCAAGAGTGTGCTCATTACAGGTGTTACAGAGCTCCTAAAAAGCAAGTTGTTACCTTACTTTTAGTTATTTATTTATCAAAAAGCAATGAGATACAGTTAAACAAGTGTTAAAAAGAGTAACAAAGAGTAAAGTAAGGTAAAGTAAAAAGTAAAAACTGAACATTTTATATAAGCCAAAAGCCATTAGATTGCATTCCAGCTTTGCAAACTTGTTCTGTACATACATACTTGTAAGTTAGGTATTTTCCACCTCTTGCTAATTCTATGCTAGTAAAAATGCATTAAATTAAACTTATTGCAAGGTTTTTCCTTATAGAATCTGGTAATGCAAACCATAATTTCAGATTGAACACCTGATATTAGATTTCCAAACCTGCATGTTGAACAGTGTGCTATTTGGGGTATATTTTATAAAAAGAAGGCAAATGGAATTAATTGTCATTGAAGGCAAAGTAAATTAACTGTCATTATGAACAAGAGCAAAGAATTAAGATTTTACCATGAGAAGACTGTGGTCCTTCCCACTTACCTCTCTACACATGACTGGTACACCTACACCCTCAGGCTGATCTCTTTAGATTCCCTCCATAGATCAAGGTACTTTGAAGGGTCAGTTTAGGTCTGAGGTGGGCTCCATCAATCTCTAGTACGAACTAAGCTCCTAATTTAGGCCTAATTCATCTGGGCTTTTGCAAAGAGGAGTACTTGTGAGAGCAGAAAAAAAATCCTGCTTTGAGTTCCTAAGTAGATCATGAAAATCATAATGACAACACACATTGTACTGTCACAGAAAAATAAGGCATTAATCAAGTTAAGTGATGGACTGAAAAATATCTCTCTTTTGAAACACATTGTGAAAAGTAGTAGTTTCAGAGCCTAAGAAACTGGAAAGAGATTTAGGGATGTGATCCTAACAGCAGCACAGAAATTTATGTTATTAAGAAGCATATCTTACATGAAAATAAGGTAGTCCATCTTGAACTGAAAAAAATTCATATGAGGGACAGAAATCTTCAAAGATAGAAATGCAACTCATTCCCTGCACAGTCTCATGTTTGACATCATGCAGGGTAAGGCAGAGCCCTCAGTCTGAGATCTGCTTCGCTTGCTGAGTATCTGGGTGAATAAGGCCCTGGATATAACTGCAGGATGTGGATTTCTATAGTCTGTCTTGAAAGGGACAGAAAGAAAGCATATCAGCCTGTCCCAGAGCTGCAGGCCCAGTGTACCACTGTAATTATTAACTTGTATCTTCAATAAATTTTCCTGGTTGCTGTGGGTTACCACCTGTCAGTTGGCAATTTTATCAGCCAGGGAATAGAAACAGAGCCCCAAGCTTCAATTCTTTTTCCATTTTCTTCTTTCAGGTCTTGCTTTTATTATCCACTGGATGACCATAAACAGCTGACAACACTCAAATGGCCCTGCTGGCAGTTTTGTGGCTTTTTAGCATAAAGAAGAAAACCCTATTCTCTGCTTCTCCTATTCCCTGTGTGTGACCGTGCAGGTCCTGTTAATTTTGGCCATGTTACAGCTCCCACCTTTGCCCAGTTGCCTCGCTGAATCTGCAAGCTCCCTGTTTTATCCAAAGAAGTACAGTCAATGCCCCCATTTCCCATAGACTTTGATGAATGTTTGATAAGAACATCTCTAACCCAAATCCTCTTGCAGGTGGTCATGCTTTCAGCTCACAATGCAAAAGCCAAGATGATAAACTCTACAGAAAGTGGTGCCCTCACACAAAAACTTCTGTGTGCTTTCTGTCACATCTTTTTGCCTGATTTTGCTGCTTTTTTGGCCGATTTTCTCTTTTAATTGTATTTTAATGTGTTTCAGCTCACCCCGACATGTGATTTGCTTCGCAGTTTCATTTGACACTTGAGCAAGATGCAGCTTGTTGTTACTGCCCTGTTCGTTTCCGTGCTCTATAAGCAATCCCAGCATCTCTTTGAAAACATTGCCCAGCTGCTCAGAGGTTCATTTCAGATACTTTAAAAATTTTCCTTCTTTTTTTTCTGGCTGCTCAGTGCTATCTGTCCCAGTTCTTTCTATCACACACAAAAATTTGACTTGCCAAATTTTGCTCAGATTTTTGGGAAGGTGAACTCAAAGTAAGTGGAGATAAAGGGGCTATTCCCACTGGTAATGAGACCTGGGCCTCTGAATGTCTCTGAAAGAGAGATACAAAAATGTTAGCACAACACCAGTATCAGAACTTTAACTCAATATGTCGTCCTGCCACAGAAAGGATGGGAAATTCTCAGTGTAGACATAAGTATAGATAATTCTCTATTCCCTTCTACACTGCTCCCACACTGATCTACCAAAAAATAAAGGACCCACAAGACAACACTCCCCATCCTTAGGACTGCAGTTTCCCTGGGATTTCATAGATTTTGCAAATAATAGATATGTTAATTGATAACGCAAAATTTCCATCTTTGTGTGCAACTGTCTCTACGCAACCCTCCATTACCCTGATGCAATTTTATTCACCAGGAAATTTACAATTACCTTTAATTGCAGGAAGAATCTTAAGTTTGCAATGTGAGAGTGAGAACCAGATGTAATTCCTGGCTGCAATTACAAGTATTCAACCTCTTTACCTGGGTAACAGTTTCCAATAAAAACTGTTAATAGTCCTCTGATTTGAGCATTTCTTAAAATACTTTGAGTTCCATTACAATCTTTTCAAGAATTACAATTCATAGTATGAAGAAAAAACGGAGATTAGTTTTTTAAATGCCTGATGTAAATCAAACTAGCTCTTTAAGCACAGGCCAGTCACTGTAAAAATTCGCAGCATAGAAATACCAAATACAAGAGAAAACAGAAGGACTGAGGCAAGCCTGTAGCCTGTAATAGATGTAGTTTAATTTTTTTCTAAACCATAACTTCTTATAATTTCTTTCATATCTTTCCTTGGAACTCAACTTTCTATTCCACTTTTCAGGGTGTTATCTGGGGTCAGAAATATTGAGGTATGAGCCAAGGGAAACCATTTATTTGGGTGTATATGCAATCAAACTCCAGAGACCTGAACCTCTCTCTGCATCTCAGGCCTTGGGGGCTACTCTTTCACCCCGCAGATGTGCAGACCAAGGAACTCCTCTGATACAGTATCAGAGGATCATGAAGTTGGAAAAGATCTCTAAGATTATGAAGTCCAACCATTAAGGAAGCATCGCCATGCTCGCCACTAAACCCCAAGTTATTATGTTATAGAGATCCAGAAATGTCACTGTGTGTGACTGGCACATGAGGGAATGCTGACTCCCCTTGTCTCCACAACAACATCCCCACCTTCATTTCCAAGGCTGTTCCTCAAGGAGCACAGTCGAAGGAGCTCAGTGTCACAGCAACTTCTGAATTCTCCCAGGTGTCTGGGATGAGCTAATTAGGCATCTACAAAGCACAATACAAAGAGAGCTGACGGGTGATGCTTGAGGAGGAGACATCTTTATTCACCAAAGAGGCATGAAATGAGTATGAAAAAGGTTCCTAATGTAGCCTCAATCAGTCAGTTTGTATAAAGTAGATTGATTAAATGTTTCAATGCAGAGATAGTTGGAGCAAAGCTGATACATGTGGTCTTGCCATTAATCTGGTTACAGCATTGCACTGACACCAAGGCTGAATCTGATGGTGGGACAGCATTTTAGAAGTGTGTGGAGCTGAACCTGGTTCCACTCCACCTGCTCAGGTGACTTGGGAAGGGAAGAATGTCGTTCTTGATCCATAATTCCATTTTAAATTTTCTTTTAACAAAAGTAAGTAGCCAATGAGCTGCTGTTTAGGATGTTGTCTGAGGGTCAAGGCTAATGAAAAGCATGAGATGAGAGAGCAGAACTATTCAGCACCTTTCATGCATTGGCTTCCCCTCATTCTAATTACAGGCAGAGGTCTCCATTCCTCAAGTAATTTTCAGTGGCACTAGTACAGTTTGAATCACACTTTATTTCCAACAAATGGTTTTAAAACTGAATTCTTGTTAAAATACCATTTGTGTGGATCTCAATTAAAAAACTTATGATACAGTGTGGCTATACAGTGCCTTTATTCTTTTTGATGATTGCCAAAAAATACTTCATCCCATATTATCATTGCCAGTGACAGATTTGTGTTGACAATGGTGCAGGCTACAAGCAGCTGCAGCTTTCTTGTAATATATGTGATCAGAGACTGACAAGTTAATTTACATCTTTTAAGTAATACATAAAATTTATCATAATATAAGATCTAGGACTTACTATTCATATTCTCTCACAGAAATTTTTATTCTGTAAATAAACCTACGTGCATGAACCAGAGGGAAATCCTTAAGTATGCTTTGGAATGGCTACATTTTGTACTTTCAGATTAATACCCTAGCAATCCTTAGGAGGAATTGATTGAACTTTTAGAAATGTTTGTGTTAGTGAGGGGTAAAGTCTGATTTGCTGAATTTGCTCACTTTGTAGAAGGCATTCCTTTCCTAGGGTACCTCATGCTTGGCAGAAAAAGCATTACATGTGCTTTTTCCAACAGTTTAGGCTTTTGAAATGCAGATCAGAGATGAATGAGAAGCTACACTTCTGTTTTTTCCACCTAAGCTCTGAAAGGTTTTCCCTGATGGTGTACTTAGCTGTCCTTGCCTTTATGGTACATTCCTGATCTTTTTGAGTCTTCTCTTTTCCCATGCCTGCTCTGAGGGAGTTAGTTTAGGTGATGTGCCTTGAATGACGGAACTCTGGGAAATGATCAGAAGATGCAGAATAACTGGTGAGAGAACATAGCTGTAGTGAGAAGGATTCAGACATTAGGAAGTGTTAGGTGTTCCCAAGCACTGGTAGGGGAACTCTGCCCTGCTGTCACGGAGGATGGCTTGCACCCTCTGTTATCCAAGTTTCAGTCTGTCTGTACCCCTTTTACTTTTTCTCCCTGGAAAAGTCCTCTTAATCAGCCCTCCCTTATTTTTCCCTGAGCTAATTCCCTTCTTAAACCCCTTTGTATTCCCTTTCTCTGCCTCCTCCTCCCCGAAATCCTGATCAGCTGTAGTATTGCTTCACTCTGCTTGCAGATAGCTCTTCTCCTATTTTCCATTTTCATTTTAAATGAAAATTCTCTGGGGCAGTGACCTCCTTCAATTTGTGTCCATAAAGCACTCTGGGGACCTATTCTTGAATAACATTAAACACAACAATCATAAATCTGACTGCTAATGATATAAGCAAAGGAGCAGGTTTGCTTTACTGCTGGAAGGCAGATCACAGACAGTTCACTCTTTTGCTATTGGTATTGTTGCCACAATCCCATTTTCTCTCGCAAAACACAGAACTAAAGATCAAAATTACATATTGAGTCTGGACTCCTTTTCATATCAGGAAAGCTAAACCCTTTAGGGGAAGGTTGTGTCAGGGAAATTGCCCCAGCAGAGTAATAATAGAGTAATAGAATAATGATGTCAATGTACTAAGCAGATTTGTGAAGGAATTAAACAGTATGTGCTGATTTTTGTTCAGATATGTGTGTCTCTGTCTTGCTCTTGCAAATTAGACAGAGCAGTGCTTTAACATCTGAGGGCAGATTTGGGAAACTCAATTATACAGAAATCAAACTATTATGCAGCTTTTTACATCAATTTCATACTGCATTTCTTGTTGCTAAGATGGGATAACTTGCCAATGCAGCAGAGATATTAGTACTGTTCTAGAGTATTATTGAGCATAAAGTTCTGGAAATGTAGAGAGTTTATTACTCCCTAAATAATATCAAATGGATCTGCCAACATATAAGCCCATTTCTACGGAACTAAAAGGCTGAGGCTTCTGATCATGGTCTTCCTTCAGTGCATTTAGGAACCCAAGAGAAGCTCTTCAGTAGTCCATAATGTTCCCTATGGATTAGCATAAATAGTGTGCTAGAAACTTCTAACTTTAATGTCAGTTGTTTACTGTCACATAGTCATGTATTTATCATAAAAATCAGGGTTAAGAAAGAAAAATAAGCAGAAGAAAGAAAACTAAAAACTTGTTTAAAATATGTTTTTTCTTTTTCATCAGCTCTAGTAAGAATCCCCTAAACAACCACTTTCTTGTTTTAAATAAAATAGATGAGATTTGATTTGTCAAACCATCGAAACAAAACTCTTAGAACTATATTCCAGCTCCTTGAATAATATTGTTGTCACATCAACTTAGAAAAAACAAGATGAATTCTTCTCTATTCTACAGATATATGGCAAAGTTTCAGTCTGATTTTTTTTTTTTTTTAATTCTGGGTGCTTTGAAGTATGTGCTTTTCACTGAATATTATTTGCCTTATTTTTATTCTCTTATTTTCCCTCTTTATATAGTTCATCAGTGATAATATTCATTGAAAACAAGTTAGAGGAAAGTATTCTATGCTACTAGGGACTTTTTACAAGCAACTGTTGAACCTTAACACTCTGGTTTGTGCAGCAAATTGAGAGTTAGATTACATCTCTTTCAGTTAAAAAAAAAAAAAGAAAAAAAGAAAAAAGAAAAAAAAGAAAAAAAAGAAAAAAAAAGGAAAAAAGGTAGTTTTGTTGCTTTCACTGCTGTGGGTTATTGTAGGAGGGAAATTAACCTCCCACCACACCTCCATTTCTTATTTTCTTAAGCTTTCCAGGCCTGATTCACTGCTGTATGACTTCAGTTTTAAGAGCTGTTACAATGGGTATGCACAGGAAGGAGTGCAGCTGGAGTAGCACCATGGAGAGTCAGACCTATTATCTTGGCAAGTGACTAATCCCACGCTCCACAGCACAGCCTTTAAAACATCAAACTTCTTATCTGGGAAATAACTTTCTGTTCAGCAGAAGTGCTACTCACCTGTGCCTATATGCTCTTTGCATTTTCATATACTGAGGTTTGCTTAAATAAAAAGGTCCCAGAAGTACATAAATTCCAGAGGTAAAAATTTTACTCCTAGGAAAAGCTGGTCATTTCATAGATCCTAAGTGGAATGGAGATGGGGAATCAGCAGTGATCTGTGACCAAGACCAAAAATGGACTGACCAAACTATTGGAGAAGGGCTATTTGTGTTTGCAGGTGGAATGAGACAACATTCCTGCTGAAATTCAGTAGAGAGAGATGTAAAGTCCTTCCCTGGTAAGGGTAGACACTGACTTGTGGGAGCAGCTCTTCTGTGGAGGCCTCAGGGATCCTGGTGAGCAGCAAGCTGAGCATGAGCCAGCCCTGGCAGCAAAGGTGCCAACAGCTCCTGGGATGCATGAAATGAATCAGAATCAGTGGATTGAGGTGATCATCCCCCTCTACTCAGCACTTGTTAGATCACACCACATCCAGCTTTGGCCTCCCAGAAAAAGTCATCTGTAATCTGCAGTAAATTCAGCAGAAGATCATCAATATGGCAATGGGGATGAAGCCCTGGGAGAAGAGATTGAGGGACTTGGGCTTCTTCAGACTCCAGAAGAGACAACTTCAGGTGACTGGGTAGCAGCCTGCCTGTACCTGCAAGGAAGGGATGGCAGAGTGTATAACTCTTGCCTTACAGGAGGATGACAGACAATGGGATTAAGGTAAAAAAACCTGAGAGATTCAGGGTTAAAGTAAAAACCTTTTGCTCTATAAGGATAGTGGAGCAGGGGGTCAGACTCCTGAGGAGATTGTGCAGTCTCCATCTCTGGAGATTTTCAAGCTCAAACTGAACAAAGTTCTAAGCAGCCTGAGCTGACCTCAAAGCTCATCAAACTTAAACTAGGAGATGGGACTAGAGACTTCCTGAAATCCCTCCATCCCTAGAGGACATGTCCTTGATCCTACAGAGCAGCAGTGCTGAAGAGTTAACAAGTGTCATATCAATAGTGTCTAAAACTGTTGAGATACTAGATCTTATATGAGAGTAAAATAGCATCCTATTTAAACACAAAAATATTTTTAAATTTCCCCTTCCCCTACACATTATTAAGCTGTTCAGTGATTTTTGTGTCTATAGCAGTATTTAGGCCATATGGCAATTGACAACACTGAAGCCTGAAATATTTGAGTATCACCAGTATTACAGGACAGAATCAATGCATGGGTCAGTATTCTGTTTCTGATTCATCATCCTATTGAATTATTGCCATTTTATAGTGCTTTAGGAAAGAATGTCAAAGGTGCCAAATTCCATCATGTAAGCAAATCTGATTCTGTTTTATAAGTTTATGCATGAGTTTATGCATTTTCTCTATCCAGATGGATTTTTCACTTGCTTGCACAGTTACAAGGGGTGGAAACAAAAAATCCCATGATCCCAAGTGTACTGATAAAGGTATTCCAAACTATATTGGGAAAAGACATCTGCCTTTTTCCCTAAGAAACAAATAACCTGACTTGTAGGACAAGAATCAATGTCACAAATGTCTTTCTTTTTATGCTTATATGATCAAATAGTTTCAGTTTTTAACAGAACAAATTTTTATTAAACCAGCTAGATTCTTTCTTACATTTATATAAAAAAAAGTTGAAGTTTTGTAGAGTATACAGCTGTAAAAATACTGGTAGGACTTCTGATTGAATTTATTTATTTCTCCTGCCCTTTCCCATATGAGAGTCTTTTTCTATTCTCATAGTTAAATAAATAGACTCAGGAGAGGGGAAGAGCACATTACTGCATTCACTGTGGTGGTTTGTGTACAGCCCTGGGGCTGGCTGAAGTCCTTCCCGTGCCACCTGCATTAGTGTTCACCTTTGTATAAACTGTCTCCTCATGGAGATTGGGGAGCAAGCAGTGTCAGTGCTGCTCACTTTTAGAAGCTTTGCTCCCCATGAATTTATTGCTCAGGAGAGGGGCAGGAAGTACTGGGTTGTAACTCCTTATATCTCCTACTGATTTCTACCAGTTCCTTTACAGTCAGTGGAAAGGAACAATGATTATTTTAGGGAAACCAATACTGCTGCTCCTGACATTCAGAAATATCCTAGCTACGCTTTCCATTGACTTCACAGGGAATTTAAGATCTTTTTTTAGATGAATTAGGGTAAATCCTTACTTCTTCCTTACATCCACCTCCAAGGTTAGTTCAGCACTTCAGGAAACTCTGGATCTCAACAATGCTATTTTTATTTTAAAAAAACCGATGCTTTATGGCATTCTGGAGTCTTGTTTAGAGCATTTTACTGATAGGATTTTCTAATTGTTATCTCAAAATGTTACTGAAAGAGAATCAGGATATGTCAGTTTTGACATTATGTCCTTAAGCCTTTGTTGAACATCCATCCAAGGGGGTATTCAAAGCTGTTGGCTTAGCAGAGAAAAGCTTTAATAAGAGGTCAAACAAAATCATGGTGGAATCATTAATATGTTTTCAAGGGGACACTTAAGACTGGCCCTTCCTTGGACAAAGGGACATTAAAGAGAACTTAGGAACAAAGAGCCCTTTGTTCCAATGTGCATTTATTCTACTGAGCTGTGGGTTTTGAACAAACATTTAACTTGACCGGAGAGAAACTCTAGGGACCATTGAGAATCCCAGGTCAAACAGCAGTCTCTGTGCCTTTTAGTGTGTGAAGCATAAATGCATAACGGAAAAAGACAAAAGAACCCAACAAAAAACTGGCTCCAAAAATTACCAGAGTAGATTTTCTTATAGGGTATCATGCTTTTAGAGAGGCCACAAACATTGAAATAGAGAAGGTCAAGGTCAGACTTCGAAACTGTGCTCAAGAGGCAATTCTTAAAAGACCTTAAGGTTAATGGCAGATAACCTCAATATGTTCTTCCAGTGACATGCTGGAGAATAAAAGTCACAAAAACCGCTATGAATAACAACAAAAAAGGACATTTCCTTGATTTCTACAGAATAATTCTTTGAAGGAAACCATTTTGTACCCTTGTCCAAAGAGCAAACTGAGGTAAAGTCTGGAGACTGCCAGAGAGGAGAACCTTCAAAAGAAAAGGAAGCTAAAGCAAGTCACATGAGAAGCAAATTAAAATATCCTCTCATGAGAAGCAAATTAAAATATCCTCTCAACTAAGAGATGCTACACAGCTGCTCTCTAGTAGGATTCAGCATATTCATCCTATATATGAGGGCTGCATTTTGCTGTTTATAAAGCAAATGTTAAAAAACTTCCGGTAAATCTGATTTCAATCCAACAGTCAAATGCTAAAGCACCAAAAATGCAAAGTGCAATATTTTTCTCTTCATGCCCAATTAACCAATTAAATTCTTGCTAATGGAGATAGTAAACTCACCATAAATTGAATCTCCTGCTTGATTCAATTCCTTTCAAAATATGTTCTAGGAACTGCATAAATATGTCTTTGCTGGAGAAATTATCAGTGGCACTCAATGGTCTGTTTTATGTAGAAGGTCAATTGAATGACCATTTTTGCCTCCCTGATTCTAAATTACAAAAAAACAAGACCTAAACCATTTAAGAGTTAGACTCTACACTTTAAAACATAGTATAGTATTTAAGAAGAAAAGATTTCAAATTCCTGTTTTACTCTTGCACTTCAATCAATTTAGTTCTCAGAAACAAAAAAAATAAGCAAAAAATGCTTATTTTTCTATACAAATCTCTGCTTCCTAACCCTGCTGCAGTAGTAGTAGGACTGAGAGGCTGCAGTGATTGTTCACTCAGCAATCTGTACCTTCAGGACCACACTGACAACTGGAGTTGCAAGCAGGATTGGCTTCATGCTGCCTGGCATGTGTTGCAACATATATTGTATTATTTACCTTTAAAATTATATTTGTAATCTAGCTGCCAAAGCAGGAAGGCAACTACAGGCTCCTCTTTATTTCCAGCAATAAATATAATGGCTACTTTAAAACAGCAGCAACCTATAAAAATTAAAATCAGAAAGTCAAACGAGGCTAATATCCCGTTCCATGAAATTTATCAAAGGTTTTATAGCTCTAATCATTGGCCAAAATAGAAAGACTGGTAAAAGCTTACTTGCCATCTGGGCACTTCAAATAGTTACTTTGGCCTTTCAGCAGAGAATTGGAATGGCACAGAAATCTACCACAACTCTGATATTGTCATTTGGGTACTTCTACATGCCCAAATCCTTCTTCTGACCATTACCACGGAAACAAGTACATTTTATTACGTAATTTTTTTCCAACATTTAACTGTGAACAGGATTACTTAATGCTAACAAGAACGGGAGAAGCTGGACCACAATGTGTTAAAAATAGATGCTGGGTAAGACTCAGAGTTAATTTTTTGCTCCTAATTATCACTGATTTCAGAGGACTTATTCCCACCTTGTGATTATGGTCAGAAGCTTTCTCTTCTTGGCAGCAGACACGTTTTAGCCTTATGCTTGCAATAGAACTCTAAATATCAGCCTCAGGTCATAAATCTTGGACTTCACAAGAGACAGCAAAATCCGAGTTTTTTCAGCTGAAATCCATACCATGTGATGGATTTTGTGCAATGGATTTCACATCAGACAGATGTAAAAGCGTGCTCGCACTAATTGCTTTACATGAAAGGGTCTTAACCTTTTTGTCTAAATGTACTTTAATACAACATTGGTCAATGTAGAGAGAGTGAAGGATATTTCAGGGAATTAATTGATCCAAGACTGACTAGAAAACCAGCAATCATCAATAAAATATAAAAAGAATAAAACTTACAACAATTTCTGAGTGTATACTGTGGTATATAGTGATTAGTAGCACTAAATGAAAATTCAATAATATGCCATTAGAAATGAGAAATATTTTTAGCAGTGAGGGTGAACACACATTGGTAAAATTTTCTAGGTGCATACTGGACTCTGCCTCCCAGAGCATTTATCAGAGCATTTAGTCAAGGATAGAAGGGTTTGGGACTTGATAAAGATGCTTGTGATTGTGATTCTGTGGCCTGTAAGACAAAGGAGATTGGAGCAGGGCATTATGCTGATCTCAGCTGTTCCTAAAATATCTTCAGCTCTTCCACATCTAAGTTACCTTCAGTATTATAAAATTAGAAAATTATATACTTTATGGAGCTATGGCAACATGGAGTTATTTTGCAAACTTACTTAAGAAAGAAATGTCATATTCTATGCAGAAAGCTTAGGGAAATCTTAGACATGGAAGAATATTTTCCATTCACATCCACAGCTCTTTTTAGAAAGTTACATACCGATAAAATGGCAGAATATAAGTGAGAGAGGAAAAACTACCAAGATCATACCAAGTGCTTGTGATTTGACAGATAAAAGAAACTATGATAAAAACTAGAAAAACCTCAATTGAGAGGCTCAGATTAGAACCAAAAACAGGTTCTTTTTTCCCCATATACCCACACACAGCATCAATTGAGGAAGCACAAATAGAAGTTTCATGAATAGTGCACATCCCCTGTCAGATGCCATGTAGACCTATGAACTCTAGGAACTCCAGGACCCATAATACTCTAGGAATCAGCTAGACAGTGTATTAGCTTCTTTTTGAAAAGAAGTATGAATAATAGCTAGGTCTACTTAATTGTATTGCAGAAAGAGCATAAGGAAGCCTTTGTGCCAAAAAATGTACTCAGATGTGGCTGTGAGAGGCAAGGAGGAGATGAGTAGGCCAGCTGCAATGATCTGACTAGGTCAGCTGCATCTAGACTGCAGGAAAGGAATGTTTTAGGATGTTCCTGACCACCTCTCTCTCCCCAGTCGTCTCAGCTGGGCCCCTTTCATCTTCTGGGGCTATCCCAGTTGCTGTCCCTAGGGATGCATGGGACAGTGCTGTGTGCAAGACTCATCCTGGTGCTGGATCTCTGGGAATATGGAGATAAGAGACAGACATACTGAAGTTTAAGACAACAGACTAGTAATTTGAGAGGAGTTATGCAGCCTAAGCAGCTCTGAAGTTCAGAGATATTTTGTAAACAAAATAGATGCCAGGAAAGGAGAGGTGGGAACAGGCACAAGGGGCAGTTTGTTTCCCGGGACAGGTTTTCACACCCTGCCTTTGTGGGGAGCCTGCACTCCTTCCTGAAGCCAGAAACAAAGGCAACAAATAACCACAGCATGGCTATTCTTTCCAGGAAAACACCAATACTGACCTATGCCAGATTGTGACATTTTTCTGCATGCCAACAGCTTTGATTTCTGTTGTATCACACTTCAAGTAACTGTGGGGGGCATACAGACAGCAATCCCAGGATAGAAACATTCATTACCAGTATTGCCTTTATAAGAGTTCTTCTCCTTTGACCTTTCAGTTCTAGGAATTCCTAATTCTACTGAATAGTGAAGCCGTGTACCTTAGAAAGTGATTTCTTGGAATATTATTATCAGTATCACTTTCTCTCACTAAGTTTTCTGTGTTCTCTAAGTAATAAATGTTGTGACCCTTGTATTCTCCAAAGAAAACCAGCCTTTCACCTCTTCTTTTACTTTATAGATGCCAATAACATTTTATTTCATCCGACAGGACTGATTAACACTTCTAATTAAATTCAGAGCTGTTGTTGTCAGTCTGAATTTACATTTGAACATTCCAACTTGTTTTGGATACAAAAAAAGAATTTATATGCAAATGCCTGTGTTTTTTTTTTCCCACCTGCAGAGGCTGATCTGATGAAAGATATGACCTCTCTATAAAAATTGTATTTTAATCTATATGTAGTGTAAATTCACAGTATAAAATTTTTCCTGAAACTGAAGTCTCTGGTTTTAACATGGGAGATTGTATCATTAGATCCCAAGCTTGAGACTACCCATCTTTATTATTAATAGACAAATAATCATTTTTCTGCACTGAAATTACATCAATTGCTACAATGACAGCAAGTACTTGACAACATAAACACAGCTTATGGCTGGGTAGCTGCTGGGTTTCTGACATACAAATGGACCTCCTCAAAAGGATCTGAAGTTGCCAACATATTTTGTGTTGCTGTTGCTGTCAATTCTACTACAATTAGTACTACTCCTAAAACATGCTTTTGTGAGCTGCAGAGAAACTACCACAAGGTTATATGTGTTTCTTTTTTATACAGAAAAGTTTTATGATTTAAATATCTTGGGCAAAAATAGATTGGATTTTAGGCTTAGAAATCATACACTTGAAAAAAGTTCTGCATATTTTCTCTAAATATGTAATATCTTACAGCTTCAAAAGAAAATCACTGAAATCACTAGGACTATTTATGCCATAAGGACTGGTTGTGGGAGTAGATACATTGCAATTTAGATACAGTAGATATGAAACAATTTGACTATATCTCCCTGATTTTTATTTTCCTCTTGAAAAGAGGAATTCAGACTTAGAGAACAGACTTTCTCTTTTTCTGTCAGCATTTTGTTCTGTACTGAAAAGTCACCATTTTCCCTCATTCCCCCTTACTGGTATGGCTGAGAACAGCAACAAAGGCAAAGTAATTCTTGAAACAAACAGGAACATTTTTGGCACTTCAAAATGAAAGAGCTTTCGTTTTAAAGTAATGCTGCAAATTTGACAAAGTTTGTAGATCTCAGTGTTTGGGCAAGGTTTATGAGAAATTTTAATGTATTTATATAGAAGTACATGGCTGGAATAGCGAGGGCGAGGAATGCATTTTAAGCTTCAAACTCTACACACAATTAATAATTTTGAATTTAAAAATAAAAATTATTTTAAGTAAGCAACAGCTGTATGACTAAGTGATCTTTGGAATGAAATGATGGCCACTATTGCACTATTGCAAACTTTACTGTAGTCTATATAGTACAGGAGAGGGGCAGCAAAGTTTTGCAAAAAAATATTAATTCTGACTGATAAACTCCAAACACTTTGTAGCTCATCTGAGCTGTGTATTTTCCACATTCTAAATTTTTAAACTAACCTGAATTTTAAGAACAATTTTCTGATTAAGATCCACTTCCTCCCAGCTGCTCTTAAAACCTGATCTCTGACTACATTTGTCAGCAAGCTGGGGGCTCTTGTGTGTTCCTCATGAATTAAAATGCACAAGCTGATATTCTGAGGACACCTTGTTGAAAAGAATGATGCTTAACAGGTATTACCTTTTTGTGTAGTCTGGAATGCAAGGAAAACCCAAACCTCCCTATATTGTCATTGTAACCTCATGAGCACATAGGCTATAATGAACAGAAAAGTCATAATTTTCCCCTAATATTAATGTAAAAGTTTCTTTTTAATATTTAAAATGTCCTTGGGGTAATTTTCACAATTAGTTGAGTGTATGATATAGATGAATAATTTTTTTTTTAGTTTTTTGAGTAATTGCTGTTTTTTTAAATACTATCATTTGCCTTGCATTGGACAGATTTCTGCAGGCACAGTAACTTTTTCTAGTGCAAGGGTTTAAGACTGATGTTAGCTGGGTTCCTGCCATTGTGACCCTTTCTAAATCAACAATAAATCAAATTTATACTATTACGGGGAGTATAACTTTACTTATCTGCCCTGACATAGTGTGTCTCCTTCTTTCTCCAGTTTGTTTCGTGATGCATTGAATTAGTGCCACTTTCTGGATTGTATTATGATGTCTATTAAAAAAGAAACAAATTATTTTCATTCAAGCACTTCTCAGCTTTAGCTTACTTCTCCCTTCAAACTACATTCATGGGTGACAACAAGATTTAAAATAAGATAAATGTCCTCTTCCACCCTGGAGATTTGTTTTTAGTCTAAATAATTAATTGCAACACAGATTCCATTTCACAGCTGCTGCCATCAGTCTTTTTTTACTTTTCACATAACAAATGGTATTTTTGAGAAATGGCTTATATAATAGATAGTCACTCACATATTTCTTCAGCTGAGCAGTATAAATTATGTATCAATAAATGGACAATGCATATACTTTAAAAGGAATTAGGACTTTCCACAGTAATGCTTCTCCTCAGCAGAGGACAAACAGCTCCAGCTCCTCACCTGTATCTCCTAGGGAGCAGAGCTTTCCCCCTTTGCTTTTTCCTTCTCTCCTGACATAAGACCAGCCAAACTTGCAATCTCCCTGAGGAAGGCAAAGCAACTGCTGCTGTTACCTGGAAAAAAGTAAGGGGTGATGGTGTCAGCAGGAGCCTTGCTGACAGCCTTGATAACAGCTCAGGAGGTTTGTGTAATAAGCACAAGTGTTCTGCACAGCAGAAATGCACATGTGATAGAAGGCGTAAGATTTGCTAATGGTGTAATGAGCATAATTAACCCAGCAACACATTAATATACAATTTCAAATGCTTGCTGAAGAGATAACAATAATGTTTTGGCATTGAGTGTCCTTGAAGGCAGATTATGTTTTTTAAGGTAGTTAGGAATACTGGTGTTTGATAACTTTGTGACATCTGACACTGTAACAGTTAAGTGATGTAAATTCAGTGTTAACAAGTACTAAATATTTTGAAAAATATCTAATTTGCAATTATCACTGCAGGAGCACATGTACATCAGAGGGGTTAAGGGTAACCATATGCTTTGAGATGTAATTGTAGGAGCTGTTCCTACAGCTGGGGTCTCTGTGATCTGTCTCTTGGTTTGTTGTGTACAAGCTGGAGAAACTGAGTATATTTTGTTAATAAGTTTACTTGATTTTAGCGATGGATTTAATATGCATCAGGTTGTTCCTACTGTGAATACAGACAGCACTTCCTTTCCTAATATCCATGTGACTGATGATAGGGTAAGTGTCGGGTGCTCTTGGTCCAGAGTGTCTTTAACTAACATTCCTGGGCAGTTAATCATGGAATCATGCAGGAAAAGACCCGTAAGATCATCGAGCCCAAGCACTAACCCAGTACCAACAGGTTCACCCCTGAACCATGTCCCTGAGCACCATCTCATATTTGTGATTCTCTGACTCTATACTGACATGGGTTTGAACACTTCAAGGGACAGTCGTTCTACCACTTCCCTGCACAGCCTATTCTGATATCTGACCTACATTTTAGTGAAGAATCTTTTCTTAATATCCAAACAAAACCACCCCTGGTACTACTTGGGGTGATTTCCTCTCGCCCAAACACTGGTTACCTGGAAGGAGAGACCAATCCCCAACTCTCTTCCTTTCAGGTAGTTTCCTAACAATTAGTTTGCCTGGTGGGCAGGACTTTGAGAATCTTCTGAGTTAATTTATTATTTCAGATGGGACAAGCAAAACCTGAGACTGTCAAAATCACTTGTACTCAGTCTCCAGAAAGTCTGAACCTGGTACACACATGTCTAGGTCCATCTGCACAAACTGAAGCTGATAAAACAATTTCTATGAAAGCCAATAAGCAGTTACCATGCCGGAGGAAAACCACATTTTGTCTTGATGAATTATGTGCCAACAGACTAACATCTGCAAAGCAGTATTAGTACAGATGAAAACCACAGTTAAACAGAAACCACAATAAATGAAGGAAAAACCTATGCAAATAAATTTGAATGGGCTTGGCTGTACCTGCATGTTTTTCCTGAAGTTATAACACTAAAATACTGAACTTCCAGTTTCCATAGCAATGTGTCAGTGGTGCTCACAGAAAGTAAAAAAAGACCATCATTTTCTCTCAGTAAAACAAATTCCCAAGGAAAGAAGAACAGATGGAGGAAAACAGAAACATCTTGAAATTATTCTTATTATTTAGGGATGGAAGAACTTCACAAGTTTTAGGGGACTAGTTTGAATAAACACCTTAACATCTGAAGTCTGATTTGTGTCTTATGCAAACCAATACAGCTCTCAGATGTAAGTATCAGCTCAGGTTTCCATCATCCAGTTTATTCTTCTTAATAGTATCCCAGTCTGGATAATTTTTGGGCTCTCTCATGAAAGGGAGAGATTAGGAAATAAAACAAGTCCAGCAGATGGTCTCTGAGACTTTTGGGGTTTGGGCACATGATGTGTGAGGAGAGATGGGACTGTGGGATTGTCCATCCTGGAGAAGGGAAGGCTGAGGGGAGCAGTGGGGGAATGTGGTACCTCATTGGTGAGGGGTTCTAAGGAGAAGGAGCCAGGTTCTTCTCAGAGGTGCACAATGGTTTTATGCTACAACAGGAACTTCTGATGGATATATGAGAAAAAATCCAAATCCCCCTTGAATGTGTGCCTGAGAGTCTGTGAAACTGTTGGGTATTCAGGACTCAGGGTGGCCAGGCCCTTGATCTAACTTTGAACTGTGTAGGATGCTGGATTGGACGCAGAGGTCCTTTCCAATCTAAGCTGCTCTGTAACACTCTGTAACTTTATTCTTGAGGTGATTTAACAGATATTTCCATCTTCATCTTTCTGTCACAAGGCTCAATGGAAAGACCTAGCAATGGAAAGATGATCAAAGCACACCTGCACAGCAGGGGCAGGACAATGGCCTGACTTTGATGAGCTGTTTAGCATCTTATCCTTCTCATCTGGCCCCATGCAGTTCTTGCAACAGGGAAGTTCTCCAGGTTCTTTCTCTTCTCCTTTATAACCCTATCACCTCTTGTGGATGACAGATGGTGACAGCCAGATGACACCTACAGAAGTTAAGGTACCTAACACCATTTGACCATGTTGCAGACCCAGCAAAGACCCCAGCTGATGTAGGTTAACTCTGAAGATGCCATTGCAAAGCCTGAGACTGCTTCCTGCCTCTCAAGTCCTCCTTTAGAGCATAAATCAGATGAGACTCATTTCCTCAAGAGAGAGGCTTTTTCTTTGTAGTGCCAGTGCCTGGGTACATGCAGGGGCTGTGCAAATGAGCAGCACTCTCAAGGAGTGAATGCATTAATGAACTCAAATGATTAATCTCACTGCAGGTGTTGGATTGTCTGGCTGCTATTGTCACACTCAGTGTCTGAACACAGCTAAAAGATCATCTTACAGGAGATGGGACACAAAGGAAATCAGAGGGCCTGTCACAGGACATTTTCTGACTTTCCAATAGTGTGTTTACAGTGCACTGTAATGGCTGATAGGCACTGTAATGAACAAATCTCTTTGTTTTTTTTTCCTGTGACCTATTACAAGGATGCTCATTCAACACTTGAAATCTGCTATTTCAGCTCTATTATACATCACTGGCTTAAATAAAAAAAATGCTGAAAAACAGAAAAAAAACTCCACATAATATCTCCATTGTCCTGAGCTAAAATTATTTATTATCTTTGGAAATTTGCAGGTTCAACACAGCTGGAGTTTCATTGTTATTGAAGTATGTATTCTGGCTTGGGAATGGTACAGGAATGACTGAGAGCCCTTCCCTAATCTGAGGGTAGTAGGAAGACTTCTTGATCCAGCTACACATATGAGGATCATTCAACATGCTGCTGCAGTTTGCAATAAATGTATCAAGTCTCTTTATAAGTTTTTGATTTTTTTTCAGAAGTATACATTTGCTACAGGTGCAGGTGATCTGGAGAAGTAATGTAAATATTTGCCTATATTTTCCAGCAATGTTAGTTGTCTCAGAAAGAATTTCTGCTTCTGCCTGTGGGGAATCCAGGTGTCATTATAATATGAATATCACCAAATTATTCTCTTCAGTGAGCATCATGAAACTCTGTCTTTTACATATATGATCAGATAAAACAATGACTATCTAAATTTGCTTATCAATGAGGGATTTCCTCATACCTGAAAGTGAAACTACACAGAACTGGGTATGAACCTCAGAACATTTTTATAGTGTTAACTCATTCCTCTCTTGGAAAGAGAAGCTGTTCCCTGAGGCTTTAAATTAAGCAAGATAACACTTACAGAGGGGGTTTGCAAAAGGAGAGCCAGCCCTTGTAGTAAAGGAAGATAATCCTGTCACAACCATTCTGTGAAATGCAGCCTTTGGAAGGGACAGGGTATCTGCAAAATATTTATAATAAGTTGAACTAGGAAAATTAAATGAACTCTCCAGAACAAATTTGCTAAATCTAAAGAAGCCAACACGTGACAGCCAAAATAAATTCTCAAGTGCAGAAGAACAGATCAAGTTGCCTTGGTAAGATGAGCTTTCTGAATAATCTTTTAATTCTTAAGAGGCCTCATTGGTTTCAGTGGGATGACTCTTGGAGTGCCCACAATAAAGGTTTTGGAATCTGGCCCTCTCCAAGAGAAGTCAGGGAAGTGTTCAAACTGATAGGGGAAAACCCTTTACAGGACACAGAGAAAACTTAAAATAGGTGGAAAACAAGCAAGATCACTTCCTGAGGAGCTGCAGCAGCAGTTGCATGGGTAAGTACCACAGACTTAACATGAGCAGCAACAAGCACTGATAAGTGTCTGAGAATTAACACCAGTACCTCAGGCTCTTTGTGTCATGGTAAGATACAATTGGAACAAGACTTGCTTCCTCTGAGTAAAGAGTTATACGGAAAAGGAAGAAGATGAAAGTAAAATAAAAGGTGAAAAAACACAAAAGAAGCAAGAATGACAGAGAGAGGGAATCAAGAGGGAAAAATGTTGGTGAGGAACAACTGAACAATAGCAGAATTCTCTTTTCCTTTGTGGTCTACATCTCATCAGAAAATGTGGTTTTGAGTTGCTTTATTAACTCTTCTGGAAGGCAGCATTATCTCCACCCACGTCCACTGAAAAGGTTTTGGGCCAAAACCTTCAATGGCAAAGAGCAGATATCTCCAGGTTCATTCATTTAGGGTTGTCCAAACAAACTGAAAGAGAGCAGGCCTTAACTGCCGGTACATAACACTTTTTTACACCAATTGGTGTAGAGTCAGAGTCTGGGCCCAGAGTTATAACTCTCCTTGCTGGGCACAGGGCAGCTGTGGCTGCATCCTGACTGTGTGTGGGGCAGCAAGCAGTGCCCTCAGTCTTAGCACTTGGCCTGCTTTCTTCACTGTAACTTTAATAATATTGTCTTTTTCTGAAACAAAAAAAAAAGCCCAGGAAAAGATCAATTATGTATTTATTTCAATAATAAAATTGCAATCCAGATAATAATTGTATTTTGTGTAATTTGCAGTGGCATATTAAACAGTGACAGTGATCATTAGGAAAAAAATAATCCACTTGATGATGAATTCAAAACAAAAATTTAGTTACTAATTTCTGCACCTGTGTCTCAAATTTTATTCACACTTGGTTGAAAATGTTCAGTCATTATGATGTTTTTAAAGGACGAGCTGTTCTTGAATGATTTCTCTAATACGTTCCCTCAAAAAAGGCTTATTCAATGCCAATGCAAACTACACACTGCCTGAAAGATGGAAAACACCACTCCTCCAGGCTCCAGGCACTGGGGCAAGCACTTGCCTTCAAGTTTGTGGCTTGGCAACATCAAACAGATCTGTCCTGTAAAGTGATGCTCTGCTGAATTTGGGCCTGGTACAGGGTACAGCTCTTGCCATGCTCATTCAGAACATCTGAACATTTTTCTTTCCAATGTCTTTTACCTTGGAAGACTAACACGAGGAGGTGATGCTGGAAGTGTGTTGCACACCTGCAGCCTGGTCTCTGGAGGACTGTGTGGACCTTGTCAGCAGCTCCTCATTGCTGGTCAGGCTGAGGGTAACAGGAGCTCCAGCATGTGCTTGTGGAGGAAGCAGAGGTCAAGGGATCATCTCCATGGGAATAATGTAAATCAGGTGGCTGTTATAGTGATGCACAGTAGGTAAATTCTAAGCTGAATGCCTTGTTTGTCATCTCAACTGGAAACAGTTATTGCACACTGAATCCAGCACAACACTTGACTGGCTGTCAATTGGTCATGTAAATGTAAAACCCTGCCCAGGAGTCATTAGCATAGGAGGAAGGAAAGACTGCCTGGGAGTGGCTGCTTTTCTGAACTCCTTAGCCAGTCCTTAGTGTGGAAACTCTTCGATCAATTGATTGCATAGGAAAGAAAGCATGAAGGTCTCCCAGAGCTAGGGAAAGCAAAAGAGGGCAGAGCTATATGCTTTTTCCTGACTCATATGGATAAAAGAGTTAAAATCTGCGTTCTTATACAGCCCAAATGACAATTCACAAAACTTCTAAGTAACTTGATTTAATCACATTTTTTAGCTTCTTTACAGATATTTTTTCATATGTTTTTGTTCAAGTTCATCAAGCCAGGTGTAAAGAAAAGGGACTATATTTAAGCATGACAAGAACCAGACTAACACCTAATGCTACTGTGGCTACCTCTGTCCCAGTCTCCTCCTTTGCTCTCCTTCCCAGGTATGGCCTCAACAACCTGTGCAAATATGGGAGATTTTGATCTTGGGCACGTATGAGGGACAGGGGACATGGCCCTCTGTTCCCAGAGCAGAGGGAGAAGCCTGTTGCAGCAGGGAACAGGATCAGGATCTGGTGTTTTAACATGTGCCTTTGGCACAGGGCTCTGCCATTAAAACCAAGCAGGAAACACTGAAGACTCATTTCTTTTCAAGTGGTGCAGGCAGGCAGGAATCTGACTTAAAAATAGGATTCTTGAGTTGATAAACCTCTGTTTCAAAACGAATTTTTGGATTCCCCCTTTGCTACACTGGTGGAGTGGTCTGCAAAGTGGGTGCTGTGCCCTGGAGCTGAGGCATCCACAGTCCTCAGCATGGAGGAGTCCCCAGCTGTGCCATTTTGCTTGTACACACAGAGGACATGGGGGTTCTGTATAAAAATCTGTTGAAGTTTGACTCTCTTTGCCTTTAAAAGCCTTCGAACTTATTTATTTAGCTCAAAACCTTGTGCTTCTCAAACAAGAGCTGTGCCAAACTTTCCTCACTTATTAGCCTTGTCTAACCATTTTGAAAACTGCTCTGTAGATTGTATCTATTGCAGTGAATTACATTCCTCAATTATTAATTTCTGCTATCAATCATACTTTATCTTTTCCACAGCTGAAGAAATATCTTGTCACTTCTTGTATGGAATAGTACACCAATTAAATTTGATATACTGTTATATATTACGTTCAGTTAAATTTAATACACAGGGTATAATTTTCACTTCTCAAAGCTTTAGGAATAAAATCAGATACATTTTCATTGGTAAATGATAGGTTAAGCAGAACCTCCACAACACTCGGTGTAATAAAAAGCAGACATCATGATTCCTCTCAGTGGTTTGTGACAGTCAAGATACTGAAGCGTGGAGATACTGTTGGGTAATTTTCATGATAATTTAAAATTATTGCACATTATACTCTCACTCTATCACTCACCACAATGACTGCGCTGGAATAAAGTGCAACTTACTTTTCACTGTAAAACACAACCTTTTTTTGGAGAATTTGAC
Source organism: Polioptila caerulea (assembly GCA_013397295.1). Taxonomy (NCBI): domain Eukaryota; kingdom Metazoa; phylum Chordata; class Aves; order Passeriformes; family Certhiidae; genus Polioptila; species Polioptila caerulea. The sequence goes on from VYXF01008533.1 coordinate 2,357,267, forward strand.
TTGGGTTTATACTACATTCCTTTCTATCCTTCTCTTCTTCTCTGTTCCTACAGGTAAATCTCCATGTTTATATTTTACCTTCTTCCTGAGGAAACATGTAACAATTCCTACTGCAGAAACATATAACCTTTTCAAAATCTATGTCTGGACACAGAGAGGAATAGCAATTTCCATTAATATCAGTCTCATGTTCAGTCTACCATTATGAATTCTGTCAGCTTCTCCAGCTACTCAGCCTTTGGATCTGAGGACAGAAAGAAAAATGTGAATACAGAAGAAAGACAACAAATATAGCTCAATAACAAAAACTGCTACATGGTAATATAGGAAATCTTTGTGAAAATGAATGTTTAAAATAGAATATTTTAGAACAAAAGGGAACTGCAATTCGATTCATAGAGCTGAGATGAGCATCTTGGCGTATCTATAATTCTCTCTTTGTCAAGATATTGCTGACTGGTGCAAAGCAGAAGCAGAACATGGGCACTAACATCCTCATAGACTCCCATATGTACTGACCACTTCCTAAAAACACTTTTGTTTTGAAATGGGGATGCAGATTATGATTCTGGGGAAAAAAAATCCCCTGAGATTCCTTCCTTTATTTTAGATTACTTTCCTGAAGGCAAGAAAACCATTCGATACCATCCTCAGACACCACATGTCAAAAAGAAAACATAATTTCTTGTAACTGTGTGGAGTTTTTAAAATTATCTCTGGGAAGAGTTATATTCTGTTGGTGTATCTTATGCATAAGCAGAACTCTGCTGGTACCTTGAATCCCATGGGCCTGTGGTTGGACACACCAGAGACTTTCAGTTCCTTTGCCACTTTCCCTGAGCCTTTTCAGATGTGATTCTTGCTGAGTCTTCCCCAGGGAGCTAAGCCATGACACCACTGCAGTGTCTAGGCCTGGATCCTCCTTGTAAAACAATTTAAGATCTTTACAATAAATGTGTTATTTGGATGTGCCTTTTTAATGGTTATAGTTCAAAGTTCTGTTTTCTCTCATTATGGAATTTACATAAGATCAGAAAAACCTTTGCAAATGATTATTCACAGAGTGGTGAAGAGGCAATCCCCTAAAGTCAAATGCAGAAAATTTGCAGATGGTAATAGACTTGAGGAGTGGGAAAAAGGCACAATTTTATGTGGCAAAACGAGTTGCAATAAAATCCTCCTTCCTCTTCCAAAATCCTTAATAGGGAAAAAAATCACGAGGCCCTTAAATAGCTGGCAGAAAATTCTGTCAGTTAATATGCTGCTAGGGGAATAAAGTAAAGTGTTAATGTATCAGTGGTCACTGATAGCATTTGTAGAGGTGCTCAGGATAAAGGTAACGCATACAGAAACAGAAAAGATGTGTGGAGTGAAAGAAGGTGCAATATGGTTACAAAATTACTGTGAAAAGGAGATAATGCTGTGACCCATTTAAAACTAAATCACCTAATGAAAAGATATGACAAAAAAATGAGTAAACAAGCAGCAAGAGAGGATTTTAAACAACACATTTTCAGATCTAGGTTAAACAACATATGGTGTCTGTCAGGCAGCTGCTTATTGAAGCGGAGTTATAATAGGATGATCATATAGATCCGAAAAGAATTACTACAGTGAAAAACTACAAGTAGAATCAAAATGTGCATTGAAAGCCTTAAGTGTGCCTGATATAAATGAATTATTTCAAAATTAATTTTAGATAGAGTTAAAATTTGTGGTACTTCCATGTAACAGATGGTTTAGGATAAAAATAACATAGTCACCTCCTGAACACACAACCTAGTCAGATGAAATGGACACTATCTACATTTTAAAACCATAATCTTATAAAAGAAACATCTAAGTATTTTACAGCATCTCACAAGCTCCAGTAACCTCTAGAGAAATCCAAAACAAGCTTTGTACTCATATGTAAACCTCAAAATCCAGTAATATCATGTTTCCATTGTACAGGAGAGCAAAGAAACAAAAGTGTGTGGGAGGAGGTCTCTGTCTGAATCATAAATTAAGATGAACATCCAGGAATATCTATGAACTCTTGGAGAAACATCAAAATTCCCTGTGTAAGTGACTAATTTTGATCCCAGCAGCAGGCAATACAAGCAGTATATCTCACTAACCTTAATTTCTTGGAAAGTGAGTTTGTTGAGGTATCACATTTCAGTACATACCTCATAACAGAGTCTGTTCTGTTGATTCCTGTTCCCAGTTTTAATTTGCAATATTAGATGGTCATTAAAAAATCAGGATTTAACTTAATGAGTTAATAGCAGATCACTGGGTATTACCTATCAATGGATGTTTCAAACTGTTACTCCTCGTTGTTTGGCAATAATTTATATAAAGAAAAAAGGATACAGAGTTACACAAACTTTTCCAAAAGTCTTTTTTCCTTTGCATACTTCAGTCAGTGCTTCAATTCACTGACTAACTCACTTGAAAAATTGCTACATTGGAAGAAAAATTATCCTTATCTTCTGTGGACTAAAACATATGTGAGTGGAACAGCCAGACTCTGGAAGGCAATAAACTCTCATGAATCTCAGTTTCCAGGTTTATTTAACTGTGATCATCTTTTGAGAGGTTGTAGAACCTTATTTTTACTATTGCAAGTGCTTCTGTTTATAGTCTGTATATATATGAGTGTATGTATATATATACATGAATATGTATTTTGTAGCCCTCTCAAAGAACTTTGTTATGCATTTTTCTGCTTTTCATTCATTACAGCTGCACTTTTAAGACACGAGTTGCAGATCAGGGGCATTTTCAATGTGAATACATAACTGATTGTAGATAACCTGTATACCTTTTTTTCACCTCAAAAGGAGAAAAAAATTACAATTTCCAGTACTTTAAATATAAACATATTTGTGGAAGCTTCTTTCTGATATAATGGACATTTTATAACTGTGGAGAATCAGTGGCTTCCTACATATGGTCTAATCTGCTGCCATGAAGGCAGCTGAAACAGAGGTATCTTGAGTGTGGAATTTTGTTTGGGCTATTAAATTCACTTAAATATAATTAATTCATTAAATATAATGAGTTTAATTTGGAAACCAATAATTTAATTGCTTTGGTAAAGATTAGGGCAGATGTGACTCTGTGATCACTCCAAAGGACTCAAAAAGAGATACTGGGCTGAGCCAAACAGTGAAGAGTGGCTCAGTCAAGACTCTGAGGCTGTCACAGCAGCACAATCACCAGTAGGACAAGGATGAGTAGGATGAGGACAGGGTGCTGAACTGTGAAGTTTCACTAAGGGATTGGGTTTTTGTAGGAGGTAAACAGGGATCACTGGAACCCATTTTGAAAATATCAGAAGAGAAGAAGCTCCCAGTAACTCTTCATCAGGCATCCATCATGGCTTTATCTACATTACTTAAACCTTTGTGGGTTAAAATCCCAGTTTTTGGATTCTCTTTTGCTGATGGAAATCATAATCTTAAATGTAGTACTTATAAACAACTATTGGGATTTATAGATTATATTATTATTTTGTACAAAATTCTGTAACAAAAATGGGCATTGCACCTTCACTCATCATGAGTTAAATTAGACAAATTATCTTCTTTCATCCTTAAACCCATGAAAGGCTTAAAGTCTAAGAAATTAGACTTTTAAGAGCACTAAATCCTGGAGTTCAGATACTGATCTAACAACAACTTCTTTAAAAATCTAGTCTAAGTAATTTCAAATTATCCCCAAAGTGTAAACATATCTATTTATTTTGAACAATCCAGTATGATTTTTAGTCAGCTCATACATTTATTTTTGTGGGTTTGTTTTTTTTAAATGTGTAATTTTAATTGAAAATTATTTCAGAATTGTAGAATCTGGGTGGCCCAATTAATGAAGATCAAGAAAAAGCATTTGACACCCATGGCTTTCACTGCTTCCAGAGAAGAGTAACATCAGCCTTGTGATTAAAGCTGGCTGCAAGGGGAACCACAATTAATATGACCCATTAAAGAGGAAACCTAACAGAGAAAACATACAAAACTTAATGGGACCTGTATTTTATGACCAAAAAGCAGATGTGTCATGCTTGATAGAACACTTCCACTGGGAAGTTTGCTACAAAAACATTCCCAAGTTTTAATTCACCAAAATAATCAGTATTGATGCCCATCATAACATCTAGTTAATAAGACTTGTAGAACTGAGCCCTATAGTTTCTGGAAGCATGATATATTTCACCACTGATCTATTCTGTTACAAAACCCATGGATCATTTGGAACATAATTTGATACTTCAAGGTCTTTTGAATAAGTTCTGTTTTATAAAATCAAAAAGGATATGCTGATAGTATAACAAAATCCTTCTCTTTTTATATTTTCTCTGTTTCTTTTCTGTCCTGAGGTAGCTGTTTGGGATGGCATAGATTAGTGTCAAGTTCAATGCTTTTAGTATATCTCAGGCTGCAGGTCAGATCCACAGGCCTTTCTCTCTAAACATTCTTGCATTTTCAAGGTTTCCTCTCAGACATGGATCAGTGAAATGTCAGAATTCCTCAGGAGAGAGAATTATTTTCAGCTGCACTCCTCATTTATTTTGCAGGTATCTGAATGAGTGATTGATTTCCCAGCTGTGCTGCTCCAGTGCAGTGTCACTTGTATGTTTGAAACACTGAGATCTTCTTCATATGCCCATTTCCAAGATTTTTTTTTCTCATGTGTTCAGCTGCCATTGATATGAAACATTAGGAGCTAAGGAAAGCTTTCTTGTTAGGAAAGCAGCAAGCAGTAATGGAGCCAAAATTTCAGGCAAAGGTAACCTGAAAATTCAAAACACTTACAAAGCAGCTTGTGTTCCAAAGTTAAAGATCCCTCACCATAGCCCAGTTCACTGTGAGAAATGGGAGGTGCCACCTCTGAGGGATTTTGTTGGAGCAGAATTTTGAAGGAAACTGGAAGAGAATCCATATGCAGCACTCACTGCATTCATGTTCCAATACTCACAGTCTTATTCTTCAGTGGTGGCAATAAAATTCTGTCAATTAAAAGAAGCTTCAGCTGAAAATGTGTCATAAATCTTTCCTATTTAAGGGTGCTGGAGACATGCTGAGGTGATGAGCTCAAGAAGGTGCCTCCTGGGGTGATATTTTTTTAAATGGAAATGCCTCACAACCATTTCTCTTTAATCATCAAATGGAGGCAGCACCTCATTTATTCTCTTTCTGTTTGAATCTCTGTACAGGCTTTTGTATAATTAATTGAGAAAATATAGTAAAGTATAATTGAGCTAGTATTCCTTTTCAAGGTAGACTTGTGTTTTCATTTCCTTCCAGAGGATTTTCTTTCCACTCCATATTCATGTGTTGCCTCTTTAAATCTCAGGAGGGGATGCACAAATGCATTAATGGAAGTACATAAGCATGAACAAATCAGAAATGCTCAGATCTGAGGCATCTCAAATTAAAATAATCCTTATTCAGCTGTCAGAAATTTTGTTCCCTTAAGGATATTTTTGCTGCCTAGAACCACCAGTAAAATCTCAAAAGAGCTGCTGTAATTGCTGCCTTTTGAATCCTGTGGGTCTTAGAGGTAATGGGATATCTATTATTACTACAATATTACATCAATTATTATTACCATTGTTCTGTGGTAAAAGAAACAGCAGTCTTGGTTTGGTTTTGAATGGCCAGATTAATAATTTTTCTCAATAAATTCCCAGAGATTAGAAGGAAGACAAGAGCTCTGACATGATTTTCAAGTATGTCTTCAGGCTTTTCCAACATGAATTGGTGAGTGCATGAAGCTAGAGCTTGTACAGGGTGTGAAACTCCCAGTGCAGGAGCTGCTTAACCTGGAAAGATGTGGAGAGTGTCTCCTATGGGAGTGTGTCCATTGGCTCAGGAACAAGAACTTTTCTTAATTTGGTTTAGCACAGGACTTGCAAGCCTGTCATCCATTTGGTTCACCAGACCAGTGTCAAGGCAAAGTTTTTTACAAAAGCCAGTTTTCATGTCTGCAGACTCCTCTTGGCTTTCTCCTCTTCCTAATCATTTGCTGTTCACAAATTTCTGTTTTCCTTTCCTTCCTTCCTTCTTTCTTCCACATTTCAGCTAGGCTCTGAGTTTGAAAGAAAAATATTGATGTGCTCTTGCCTTACAGGGCTTCACCTGGATCCACCCTTGGAAGACATTGAGTTGGTTTGTGTTATTCCTGTCTGGTTTGCTCAGTGCATGTGCTGCTGTTTCATGCTTCCACACAGATTCCTGCTGATCCTTTTATTTACCTTAGAGCCACATTGGCTTAGAAGTGACTTGTAAGCAGGGGGTGGGACAGGTAGGCAGGCTTTTCCAAGTGGCAGCTTTGTCTCTCTCAGCAAGGCTGGCAGGGACCAGGCTGTCATCTCTTGACAACTCTAGTTTGGACCAAGAGGTCACTGTCAGTTTGACAACCTGTCATCTTCAATCAGCTGTAAACTTAATTTAAAGATGGGGCTAAAAGAAAACCTAGGCTGAAAGACAGAGCTTAAATCCCTGAATACCTTCATGATTGCAAGACAAACAGAGCCATCTCTGTCAATGGCTGGCTGAGTGCCCTTGTCTGCATCTCTTCACTATAGCAGATTTCTCTCAAAGGTGTCATTGGCACACACAGAATTTTTTTGTCTCTCTCTTTTTAGCTTTCAGGAGACACAAGAGTAAATTGGACTCTATACTGTCATATTATATTTTTTTTGTAGTTGTGTATGGTGACCAGTTCTATGAGGTGTTTAAAAGGACCAGTTGAAGTCAACTGAAGTTGTCCTGAAACCTTGTTTTCCAGAGTTTGAGGTGTTGGTAAACTTACTTTGACATGAAGACTTGTCTGTTGTGTTTGTTGTTACTTTAGCTAATTGATACTGGGAAATCTTGGAAAACTGATGTGGAAACATCTCTAAAGTTTTGAAAGAAAACCAACAAGTACATCAGCTAGAGTAGCTGATGATATGCCAAATTAAAACTATTCCTCTTACATCTTTACGTACTGCTATTGGATGATTTACAGCCTGTTTGTCTTGAACCTATATTTGAACAAGAATTTAAGCTATATTAAATTACTGTTTACTCCCTGTTGATTTTAGCAGTGTCCAAAATGCTGGGATGACTGTAATCATGGCTGTGATTTCAGTCTATTATTCACTTATTGTGAATAAAAATCTATCCAAATACTGTCCTTTATGCAGGAAAAAATAGAGGTGACTGAGGCAAAGTCTGTTTGAAATGGCTCTTCTCCACATTATTTTGAGTTAGTTTTGTCTAGAATGGCTTTATAACGAAACATTTATGTGGACAAAAAAAATAAAGGGAAGCTATCAACTTGGTCATTCCAAGTCAATATCCTTCTGAGCACAGATTTCAACATTGTAGGATAGTTAAATGCAGTCAGTTCATTTGAGGTCATAAGTAATACCTGAACTACAAACTCTGGCATTCTTCAGGGAAATTAATTTCTGTAAGTAGTGTAATTCTAAGTACACATTATTGCCAAATTTTCCAGTAATGTTCTGAAAGCATCCTCTGTTCTCTCTCAATTTTCTGTTGTATCTGACCTATACAAGTCTCTTCAATTATTTAAAAACTATTCGGAGAAAATCCTTAGTGTCAGCTCTACAATGAGGCTTGAGAGTCCACTATGATTGCAGAAAATATTCTAGTGACTTCTTTGAATTTTGGAGTGACAATTAATTTAACAATATGTTAGCTATCCAACCTCTAATCAAATATCTTGGGAAATGCTAGCCAGATAATTTCAGTGGTTTTCCAGGCCAGAAAAGCCACTCTGATTGCATATCCTGAACTCAAAACACACTCTATAAACCTTCATTCTATGGCTTCTTTTTACAACATGTATAATGTTTTGCTCAAATTTTCTTTTTGGAAACATCTAAGTCTTATGATAGTTTGAAATTTTGAAGCCCATATAAAGACTGGGTGGAAGGGCAGATAGAAAAGAAATGCTGAACTTTAAAACTTGCATCTGCATGTGTGCATATACATTTTATGTAAAGTCTCAAGTATAAATGTGTGCCTTTGTGCAGCTATACACGTTGGTGTGAAAGGAAACACCACTCTGATCCATGTTCATGTCCATTGAAGGCACAAATTATCATCCTCTGCTACAGGCTCCTGATAGTCTCTTCCAGATTTCTAGTCTTTTTCTACCATATTTCTGCATTCTTCTACCATATTTCTGCATTTTTCTACCATTTTTCTGCATTGAAAAATACCCTGTTATTTGTAGAAGTTCCTTATTACTGCTGGCTTGAAAAAAAAAAAAAAATTCTAGAGAAAATATTCTTTGTTGAAATTTGATGATTTACCCAAGCTGTCATGTTTGATGCAGATCTATTCAGATAAATTCTGGTGGCGGTGATGTTTTTGTCAGCTTCTCCTCCTGGCACCCTGACAGTCACTTCCGTGGCTCGTAGGAGATGCCAGAAGTCCTGGCAAGACCCAAGGCAGGCAACACAACACCCCCAGACTTTTACAGGAGGAAAATCTTCTTGATTGTTTTGGATGTGTGACCTCACATCTTTTAATGAAAAATTTCAAACCTGAGCTTTTCAGTTATGAGTTAGAAGTTGGCCAACACCCGAAGAATCATGAATTTGGGGTGAGGGACAGCTTTTTCTATGTTGTTTTTCTCCTCACATGATACATCTCTCAGGTTAGAAGGTAGGTCTGAACATGATCTGGGTGCCTACCAAACCTCTATCTCATTTCTCTTGATGTTCAAATTAAAAATTTTGTTTTAGTATTTAATCTTAAACTTTTCTTTTTCTTTTCATTAGATGAAACAAGATTTCTTAAATGATATTTTGTTTAACTTAATATTCCAACTTATATTCAGCAAAGTAAAGAATAAGGCCATCAAATCCTGGATGAAACAAGGAATGCTTTAAGTAATCTATCATCAGAACAAGCCCAAAAAAGCCAAAGACAACAATAAATGTCACCACACCAAAACCAAACCACAAAAATGCTGGAGGCCAAGAAAGTATTTATTTCAAGTCACAAATTTGTAAAGGTTTGTCACAACTTCATGTTTATTTGAAAAAATATTTAGATCTACAGTTGCTTATACCTGCATGACACTGCAGTTCAAGCTCCCTACAAAGAATGTTGTATCTATTAAAGAAAGAGTAAAAAGACAGTATAAACCAAATAAATATTACAGGATGCTGTGAAAAACATTATCCTTTCAAAACTACTAAATAAAAGAATTTCCATTTCTCCGACTCAGTTGACATATCACACATTTCATCTAAGACGAAAGAACACTTATCTTTGAAGAATAAAATAAACATTGCTAAATGAAAGCTTCCAAGGGTAAATTCCCCTGTGTTCCAGTAAGATAGGATCTGAGTTTCATGGCTTGTTTCACAACAATCTGCTCAAAAATTACTAAAGACATTCTGTAATTCTTAAGACCAACGCATTCTTCTTGGCATAAAATGTAAAGCAGCAATGACAGTTTCTCCTGCAACAAAAGTAAAACCGGTGAAAACAGAAGGCACTGGAAAGGGAAGATAAACTGAAAACCTCCTTCCAGATTCCTTGGAATACTGAGTCCCACTGAGCTGGAAGAATAACTCTTAACATCATAAACATTTGATGGATCTGATCAATTTTTCCTTAACTTCAACAAGAATTTGGTAGGAGAAGTGTTTTAGGTAAGTTAGTAAGATTAAAATATAAACGTTTTTGTCATCCTAAATAGAGAATGGCTTTGGATTGCCACACGTTTTAACTTTGGCAATAGTTCCTTTTAGTTGAAAATTCAATTTTGGAATTAGTCTTTCATGCTTGTCACTTTTCTGTGTCGAGAGGAAAAATCAAGGCACTTTCCTCTTGCAGTTTTTAATGAGACAGCCTTGACATCTGGAAATTGGAGAAAACCTTCAATGGCTGTGAACCACTAATGACCAGGAAAGTGCTACTGGAATAACCTGACTTCCTTTGCAAATGGCATCTTGGTTTAATGAAGTAGCACCAACTGTTCATTCTTTTCAGTTTTTAAAGTGAAATTCTTTCCCAGGATTTTATCTGAATGTAAAATAAGCAGTACTCCTTTCTCTACTTTGTATTATGATTCACAAATATGTGGCTGCTCTAAAAAGGAAGATTCAAACAGAGACGAGGCTGAGTCTTGGCTATGATGAGTAAGTCAACTATGTGAAAAAAAGAAAAAAAATTAAACACATAGACAGATGTAGGTCTGTACTGTTTGGGAAGAACATAAGTGAGCAAAAAAAAATCACGCTCTTCTATACATTTATATATACATGGGTGTGTGTGCGTGCCCGTGGGTTTATTTAATTTTTTAAAAATTTCATTACAAAAGTTCCTATCTGGAAGAGAAACACGAGACACAGAGATACCAAAAAATACAGAAAAATTCACTGCAAAAAATGCAGTGTGAAAAAACTGGAGGTATTAACTTCCAGACTGGAGTTTTGCTGGTGCCTAAAAATATATGTAAAGGAGATTAAAGGATATAACAGTTTATCTCAGAAAAACATTGCTTAATATATAATAACTTCACAGTTAATTGTAAATCTGAGAATTTTTATCTGCCTATTTTTTATACCACATCCACCACTGGTACCTTGTGATCTGTCGTAGAGGAAAGTGCCCCTGAATGACAAGAGATATTTAATTACCTGAGGTCAACAGCAGAGTTCTCCTGCAGTGTTTATCCGGGGCTTCTGGGGCAAAGTTTTTCTAACTACAGAAAACTTGAGTGTGAAGCAAATATTAGCACAAATTAAAGTCACTAGCAAGTAAAAGCAAATTTTCCAGAATGGAAATGAAAATTACATGTCTGGAACAGTAATTTTGTTATACCTAAGTCACCAGATGATTTTCTAGGCCACCCTTGCCTGATGACACAAGTGAGTGAATGACTGAGTGAGTGAGCCAGAGTCTGGTCTGCTTCTGAGAATGGAAGGGCATTGATGGAGCACCATTCAGCAAATGAGCAGCCAAGTAAATCCAAGGACTAAAAAGTCCATGGCAAAATATCTCTTGATGTCATCAGGTTTTGAGTAGTCTTTGATGGACCTGAGAAGACATAAGATTAAGGTGAGCCTTCCTGAAGAGAAATGTGGCAAAGTTTGGGCTGCCTTTGTAAAAGGCTTATTTTTCATTTAATGAAGATGTATTTTACCTAAATCTCAGCATCTCTACAGCATCCTCAAAACTCAGCTTGAGGGGTGATCTGTGCACTGTCTTGCTTCATGATGCACCTGGTATGCTGATCCTTTCTGGGGACACTTTAGCTTCCTGTCACCTCTTTCCTGCTGCTCTTCATTTCTGCAGAGAAACGAAGGATTTATTGGACTGCTGCTTTACAGGCTGGAGCTGGACACCACAGGGCAGCACAATTTCTTTATAGGTCCAGTTATTTCCGTGAACATTTGGAGCCGTTTCGTACCAATTCAGTACAATGTGGTAAATTAAACTGTGGAAGTGCTTTCAAACTTCAATGGGAATCTAAACTGCACATTTTTGCACTGAAAGCATCCATGGCGATTCACAGAAGGCAGGAAAGAGCTAAGAGGCAACAGCAAAGGAAGATTTTGTGTGAAATAGTGACTTCTGTCCAATTCACAGATGTAGCAAAGAAATTTTAAAAAAGGGTAGATGATACTGAAAGAGGTTATTAATGAGAGCTGAACCTCATTAGGGTCCCCTGCAGGTTGAGAGATCACTTCTTGTTCTTGTCTCCTCTCACAAGCTCAGATGCTTCTACAGAGCTCAAAGTGTACAGCATGCAGGGTTTTGACAATTAGTTTCAGAAACAATAACCTGTCTTCTCAATTTCCAGTGCTTCCTTGCTTTTGTCATGCTGAAACATCAGCTTCTCTTATGTTACTCCGATTTGTGACTCCTCTCCTGAAGAAAGACTGGAATGTGACAGATTTATTTTAGTTCAAAAATCTAGGGAGTGATTTCAAATTTCAACTAAATTTTTATACTTAAAAGATTGCACTCAATTGTCTGGCAAACTTATCCCATAGTCTGTGTGAAAGAAGATTATTTGAGCCATTTTTGCCTTTTCTACTTCAGTTCTTTACTTGGAAAAGCTGTTGGCATGAATGTGAAAAATATGTAAATCATTCTCAAAAAAGAATAAAGGCCTGTGAGCTGAAAGGCAAATGCAAAAGGTGATGACGAGACAGTGTGGGGAAAACATCAAGATCAGAAAGAGAGTCAAATATAGGAATGTCAGATACAACCACAGATCTGTTTTAAAGGAAATTAAGTATGATTTCTTGGGAGACATTCACTTAATCTGGAATTTCAATCATTGTAGTAAAGCAAACTGAATGAAATGCTTACTATGATAAACTCTAAAAATGAGGAGACATTTGAATTTAAAAAAATGGAGGGATGCTGGACAAACATGAAGAAGTTGACACATGAAGAGGTGACACTTTAACAATTGAAGTGCCAATCTCTTCTGAAGAGCTTGGACTAAGTTTAGATAACTTTCTAGAAATTTTAGGGACTCTTTTTGCATCTTGTATTAATTTATCATCAGCAAAATGGTTTAACATATATTTTCTGCATTTTCCTCATGACTAAGGTTCCTTTCCTAGTATGTAATTAAAATTATCATCTGTGTAACATTAGAATACGCAGAAATGAATGTTTCAGAAAATTAGCACCTGAAAATGCAAATTGGTCCTAACTCAAACACTGTTAAGGACAAATTCTTTGCTACATACTTAATCAGATATCTCTGTTAAATTCTTATTTTGTTTCAGAAAGTCTCAGCCCCTTAAGTGTAAACACACTCCAAGAAAAATACTTCTCCCTGGAGATGAGGAGGGTTTGACGCAAATCTATTAGAACCAAAATTGTGTGGTATAAATGTATCTGTTCCATTAAAAAAATTGGGAAAAATATCTCAACTCAAGGACAAAATCTTGGGTTAGTATGAAAGAAAGGTGCATTTGTACCTGTCACCCTCTTTTTGGAATTTAAGCAGACACTATGAAATGTTTTGGATTTGTATTTTTCTAAAATAAAAAATTCTGGAAAACTTACAAATTTTGTAGGAACTTCATTTTTGTTCAGCCTGCATTGAGGATTTGTATATTATCAGGAGTAAGAGGTCAGTTGTAGAGGTGAAGGTCAAGTTATGTCTGCAGTTTAAACACACACACACACATACATACACACAGGAACAATGATGTATAGGCAAGCCTTATAACAATAATTCACATATATTATGTGTGTTGTGGGCGCATGTGTGTGAGTATCTGTACACACACCAAAGCACAATTGACAAAAATCACCAGATTGTTCACAGTCATGATTTGGGGGCCTCAGAAGCCAGACCTGTGCATCCACATGACAAATTTTAATCGCAACACAATTGCTGCAATAACATTCCTGCTACTTTAGAGACCGAGTGCTGTAAAAAATTCCAGCCTAGAGTCTTGTTCTTTGCTGTGATTTATTGGCAGTGTTTGAATATTCAGGGTGTTTTGCTGAGGACAGAGCTCCCTGACAAATGAACAACACAGCCCAACACGCTGACAGCTACTGAAGTATTTGTCCATCTGCTGACCCGGGGACATCCTTGTGTTTAGAAGGCTGGCAGCTCTTGACTGATTAAAAATATGCTGACTGCTTTGAATTAGACTTGCTCATTCCCACTCAAAATTGTACACATGGCTGGAAAGGTGACAAGTCACTGTTGTATCTTGAGTGATTAAGTCCTACTCAAGGATAACGACAGTAATAACGGGCTGACAAGAGAATCTTCCACATAAATAAGAGTAGTAAAATTAACAGTGCTGTCAGCCTACTTACTTAGTTTCCTGAATGGAAAATTCAGAGCCTAAGATGAGCAGAGCAGAAATAAAAAGCCATCATGTTTACTACCCTGCCCCACATTAAACATCTGCTCTACAATGGTGTTGTTTTTCTACTACTGGTTTTACACGATGGTGTAGCAATTACTTGGGCATTGCTCCTCTGAAGAATTGCTATCCAGCATCCTCAAGACCAAGTGCATAATTGGAATTTAGAAAAAGATAAGAAGCTTACAGGAGCAGTAAAATACTGTCAAGTCTTATACATAAGCCACACATGTAAGAAATATTTACCCGCATGTTTTCAGGCACAAATAAAATATCAGATTCCAGCAGCCAGAAAATTACTTCTAGATTTGTACATTGCTGTTTTTCAAGTACATCCCTAAATTTAATGCTGACCCACTCTGGAGATAAACAGCATAACTGAAATTCTCTGTGCTTCAATGTGGCAATTTGTGTACTTCTCTCGTCTTTTATCACCAGAAATGTGATAATCACCATTGATGTCTCCGTGCTGGATCTATAACATGTCAAAAAAAAAAGGGAGCACTGACACATGGTATGGGTCAAACCCAAGTGTTTCCTTGGAGGTAGAAAAAAATATGGCATTTTGAAGAATTCAAGGAGTTTGGTAGTAGGTTTATAAATATGTGAAAATATAAATTATTCCTTTTTACCAATATCATCAGAAAAATATAAATGGGGGATTTAGATTTTTGGGCCAATGAGTTACACGGCCTGCATGTGGAAGTACCTGCTTGTGAAATGCGTTGCTACTTTTCCACAGTTACCAAATGACTCTCCAGTTTCGTGTTTCCAGATATTTGAGCCATTCACATTATCTCTACTCAGGACTCCGGAGTTAGAATTTGTGAGTTCTGATGAAATTTAACACTGTATATAGCCTCATATATGGGCAGGATCTAGATACGACAGTGACAGTAATGTATTATAAAAATTGTCATTAAAATCTTATTATAGCTATCAAGAGACTCCAACTGACTTTGCAAGGATTTAAAACCAGGCACAGGAGATGGGAGTGTAAGACCCTTGGTCCTTCCTGCCAGCAATGAAGCACAGATAGAAGTGACCATGCTGAGACTGAGCTCCTTCAGTGCTTCCAGGTCAGTGTGAGGCTGCATTTCAGTGACACAAAGTTACTGACACCCAAACTTTATGGAACTACAAATACCTCCCCTTGATATCTTTGTTCCTTGGTATGCCAGCTGAGCCTGTTCTGGGCTGATTGTTTGTTCTTCCAGTTAATGGTGTTGGGACTCAAGGCCAGTTTGTAGCTGATTGAGAAGAGTGTCAATGAATGTCAATGAGTGGAAGAAATTCTCATTATAATGCCAGTTGCCACCCCACATCAAAGTTCCCTCCATGGCTTTTAACAGAATTGATTTTGTATGTGGGTCTGGTATGCCCAAGACCTAGAAGAGAGATTTTTTGGCGTCTAACTGAAAATGGCTACAGTAGTAGGCTGTAGCTATAAACATCAATAAATTCAATAGAATTTATATGTATATAAGATAATTTCCTCAAAATTTCAAAGCAATTTTCCATTGAAAAACAAATCCACAGAATAGTGGTTGGTGGTACTGACATCATTCCTTGTTAATCTCAGCTGAATGTTATGAAAGTAACATGCTGTTTGTCTTTTCCAGATGAGCTTTTATTGGATGCACTGTAGAACAGCTTTCTATTTTCAGTTTACATCCAGTAACATTGCACCACTCATTCTTGAGAAGAAGAAGAGATTAAAATAGGAGGGGGAGAAAAAGAAAGAATGTGTCAGACAATGACAAGGAAGATAAAATACCTGCTCTGAGAGCCTAAGGAACCTGATTGCATGAAAGTCACCTCCTTTATTAACATACTGAGTTTTCAGATGAGACGCTGAGGAGATGATATGAGACCATGGTGTCAAAGTAGATTCTAAAACTTCATTTTTCTAAGGTTGGAACTGGCAAGAAATGAGATGCTGAAATGAAGCTGGGTTAGGGATTTGTGAGAACTTAAAATTCCAGCAGCATGGAAGACACTTTCTCTATATTTTCCATCCCAGTTGCACTTGTAAGATAAGGCAAACGCTTACAGATGAATGACTGCAGGTATAACATAAGTACCCTCAGATTTAAAATTATCTATCTGTGGATAAAACTCATTTTAGCTTTGCACAATGGAACATTTCCCTTTCTAATATTCAGATGCAGTAGGAAGCCACACTTAGGAGTGTGTGGCTAAATCATCAATCTTTTTGCAAATAATCAAAATGCAGGAGGAACGAGTGAGATAAGCACCAGAAAACTCCACAGCAACTGTTAGTTTTCTCCCTTTTCCAGCAAAATCTGGATTTCTGGATTTGGCCAGCAGTGTGTTACTTGCATTTTTGCTAATTGGCAACCAATCAAAATTATTACTACACTTTTGAAGACAGGGGAAAAAAGAAAATATCTGATGTTTTAAATTTCTCAAGCACAGGTCATTGTAAACAAGTGTTCTCAAGAGCAAACAGCTTTTCTCTAACCACAAAAACCTTGTACTTCATTAGATTGTACAAATAAGTGGCTCACACTCTCCATTTGCTCTCTCTGGCAGCCAAGAATTTAAATGATCAGATATACAGAATTAGAATGACTTCAAAAATAATACCATCAAGTGCAGATCCTTTCCATTATTCATTTTTTTTGGTGATCTGTTTATTCTTGATTTCTTCTTTGGCCTTTAGCTGCCTATAGTGTTGTGTGTGAAAAAATAAACTCATTTTTCTTGTTTGCTTTTCTCTTAGTAATTGTTTTGACACTTTATTTTCAACACTTCTGCTAACTTTCAATATTACTTGTGCATAATCACGGCAAGGGTGCTTTTACTGACTTTTTTTTTCTAAGCACTGTACCTAAACTTTTATATCTGTTATTTTTCAATGTCTACATTACATTTCAGTTGAAAAATGTTTTGTGTCTGAGAGCCACTTATCACAGCAGACTTTGTATCTGCCTGTCCCTTTGTGCAGCTTCTTCCGAAGCAAATGCCTGGCTCCAGAAATCAGTAGGAGTTTTATACTTCATGTTGTTGCACTCAAAACTTCATCTACATCTTGTTTCTCTTAAAATTTTTTGTGCACTGTTCTATCTCTATGCAGAATAACATGGAGTAAAGAGTTATTTTGGTCATTTTTCATTGAGGGAATGATGTGCTTCTAAGAAGAAGAAATTCAGTGAATGTATTTTAAAATTCTAATCTCTCTTTTAAACTTTTTTCCCATTAGATCTTCCTTTTCTTCTGTGCACTCTGCCTCATTAAATCCAGCTGCAGAAGCAGATTCATTATCCCTACTATGTGTTATTTGCATGAATTTTCTTTATGAGATGAACTGTATTAATAATGGATGTGTGTATTTATTATAACAAATAATTTCATCAATAACATCACAAGTTCTGGATATACTGTTCTTTTATACAGGCATCAAAACCAAATATCAGAATCAACTTTCTCAGTTTTTGCTTTTTAGATAATATTTGAATAGGGATCAGAGATGGCTGCCCCTCCAATCCAATTCTGATTTCCATATGTATGTTCTCCTGAACAGCCTTCTCAAAAGGATGGGATGAGAAGTTAATTGGACCTATTTTACCATTTTGCCCAATAATTTCATTTCAAGGTCCTAGTAGAAAACTCTCAAAAATCTCTCTCTCTGCTGTTCAGCATTATGCTTTTCCCTTACCCTGAACACATTAAAAATTTGGGGATACCATAATGACAGGAAGGAGATAGATCGATATTACAAATATTTTTAAATATTTGGCTTTCAAAAAGATCTCTAGATTTCTGAGGACAGTCTATCTGTATCTTTTTATGTTCCTCTCTCAACTGGTTTATTCTTCCATTCTAGTGGCACCTTGGAATGTTGTTCATAAAGCTGCCAGCCAAGTTTTTTTTCATGCAAATGCTGGCAGCAGAAAAAAAATCAACTTTCTCTGCTGTGTTTCTCAAGAAGGGTGCTAATGACACAAAAATAATTTACATTTAAATATTTTCAATTTTACTTTTAATGTCAGTTGAACCAACATTAGATACTGGGGTTAGAAAGGATAAAAAGGGAAATACCCAGAAAGAAGACAGGTGAGAATATTTTTGAGATGGTGATAATGAATATCTAACTTGAATGAAAAACACCCTGCATATGGAAAAAACCCCACAGTGTTACAGGAAAGACTGATCAAGAGTTGTACATCCTTATAAAAATAATATTGGTGCTGCTATAGCCACTATATTGTGAAAACAGAGATAAAAAATGACTTTAAAGCCCCAGGTTGCATAAGGTTCAAACTGGCTGTCACATAGAGAGAGAGAGGCAGTACTTTAAGCTGTGCCAACCCTTGCTAGGGAACCCTTCAGAAGTTCCAACCAATTCCCCTTTTTACAAGGGTGTGATTTTGAGGAACTCCAGTGGATGTACAGAGGTTTGTGGAGTGTGTAGAAGGTGCAAGTGAAACAAAGACATCAAGAAAGTACAAAAGTCTTTCAAGGAGATGGTCAGGTTGGAGTCCAAAGCAGTCAGAGGTACATGAGGGAACTTGGTTGTACCACTGAAAATCACTAATGTGATTACAGACCCTTGCTGTTACAGTGGGTCTCTGGGGATTTACTGGTAACACACTGCTTATATCAAAGATGGTAGGCTGGTTTCCTGGTTACCAGTCTTCAAAAGTTGTTGATGGGATGAATTCTAAAGAATTCTGGTGTTACGGGGTTTTTTCCTAGTAAACTTGTATCTGTCCTCTGTTTAAATCATAAGTAAAATTGCATTTTAATGACCTATCAACAGAGGTTTGGGAGCATTTGCTATCCCTGTAATTTTTCATGGACCAGAAAGAAATGTTATACAATCAATAAATATTCAATTAATAGGAGAAAAGAAATACCTGCCATGCATCCTGAAATATTTAAAATGCCATCAGGATCAAGAGTGATGCTATCCTCCAAAAGTACATATCTTTTTTTCCACCTGAGTTTTAAGCACATTTCAAAGACAAAATTTTCAATGTGTTTCTTCACATTTCATAAGAAAAACTCTGAATAAATGGCAGAGAAAGAACTTCAGAAATATAAAGGAAAGCAGAAAGAACAAATTACATTGCTTATGAACTATTTTTATCTTGCAGGGGTCCAGAACACTGGATGCTTTATACAACACAGAACAAGTTACTGCCTAGAGAAACATGTTTTAAGAAATTTTCGGGTGTTGATTTTCAGGTCCAGCTTGCACAATATTTATTTACCTTGAGATGAGCAGAGCAGGGACAATAAAAGAGCAGCAAACCCTGAGGGGTTGTCTGTCCTGTTCAGTCTGCTCCTGCCACAGGTGTATCCAGGAGCCCACTCAGCTCTTTGGAAGTCTCTGATCCCCCCAGCAGAGACCGAGGCTGCCTCAAGGTGCCAACCTGCTGTGACCAGCACAGGGCCTGTTTCTGCAAGAAATCCTATCTGCTTTCCCTTCTCACATCCTCAGCAGAGGCAGGCCTTGGGTTGCCCTGGGTTCCTCAAAACAGATGTTCCTGAGCCAGGGAGAAAGCATGGGTGGTATCCAGGACTGAGGAGTGGGGCCTGACACTGCTCTGTGCTGCCAAGGAACTCTGCACCTGCTCAAAAGCTGCTGTTCTATCTTCCCCTGCCAAGACTGAGTCTGTCTGCTGTCCTGGGAGGTAAAACCTGCCCAGCTAAGAGCAAGGTGGGAAACTGGGAAACACTTTCTAGTTTATAGGAGGCTTTAAAAGTCTTTCCAAGCTCTGTACTACTGTGGTATTTCAACCTCAGCATACTGTGGAATAGCAATATACTACAGTAGTTATTTAACAAATCACACTAAGAAATAATGCTATTCTATCCCCAGGAAAGCTGTTCATCATTTTGTGCACCTTCTTACAAGCACTGACTAATTACAACTTTGACACGCACTGGCCTAGGTCCAAATAACTGAAATTCCACAGGATGCACTGGCTGTCACTTTTCAAAAGCCTGAGTAAGTGAAGCAAAATGTCTGTATCTTTTTCCTCAAAGTGGCTTCAAAATTTAAAGCCTAAGGTAAAACCACATAATTACACTCCAGTGGTCTAGCACATACACAAGACCTTAAGTAGAATATATTCAAAATATGTGATAACTGTATTTAAGAGAAGAACTTCAGTAAAGAAATTTCAGAACTTTTAAAAATTGTCTTAATTTCTTTTATATGAACATGTAAAAGAGACCATACTCTCATAAAATATGTTTGATCAAATTGCTTCCTTGGCAAAGAAGGAGCCCTATCTAGCCTTTTTCACTGTAACATTTCAAAAAAATTATTTTAAAAGTGTTTTATTCAACTAAGCTATCTTCATCTAAAAAACCTTCAAGTATTTAGGAGAGACATCTTATATTACTATTAGGAAACTGATTGTCTGATATTCAAAATAAATCAACTTCCACGGATTTAACCACAAAAACAAAAGGTGTATTTATGTCAATCAGATTTCAAACATGAATACCTGATTTTTTCTGTGTATTTCATTGAATAACAATGTCTTGGAGGCAGCACAATAAATTGGCACTGGTTTAGATTCAGTTACTGTAACAATTATTTTCTTTTGTAATTGATCTTGCCTGCTCCCTTGCAGATCATGCTGCCAATCCATGCTTTCACTATGCCCAAGTCTCCCAGGGCAGCAGTCGAAGGTTAACTGGGTTTCCATTCCTGATATTGTTGCTCCCTGACAGGAAGCCTTCCCTGGGTGAATGCCGGGTACCAAGGCCAGCACGGAGCAGCTGAGAGCAAGCAGCAGCCCTGGTTTGGCATGCAGGTTGTGTCAGGTGAGGTGTGAGGGCTGCTCTGCTGCAAAGTTTAAGTTCTTATGTTCTCGTGGAAAAACTGCTCCTTCAAAGCCACTAAGTCTCTGGAAAAACCTGCTTCCATGCATAAACAGTGAGAAGCTGGAGGTTAAATGTGCCAAGGACCTGCTTTGCTTTTACCTTGCCACATGCTCACTGCAGCACTTGAGGGGGAGGATGGGATGACACCGGACATGGGTTTCATTTTCTGTGACACCCAGTTGGAGAAGAGCCCCACTGAAAGCAAGTCAGGAGAGGAGAGGAGACAAAGACAAGAATCAAGCACAGGGTATTTTTGGAGTTTAGTACTGTCTGGAGGAGACCTGTCCATGGGGAATGATGAAGAATTGGAGCCCAAAAACAGTACAGATGGGATCTGAGGAGAGCTCTGTAGGGGAGACATAAAGAAACAGAAACGATGAACTGGACAAAGAAATAGGCCTTGGAGTGACATGGCTGGGCAGAGCTGGTGCAGGGACTAGGGAGGCACAAGAGCAGAAGCCATCAGGGTTAGAAGGGCCTGAGCAATAAAGGCCCTGGTGAATGGAAGATTCTCACCTGGAGTTAAATCTGAGAAATGAAAGAAAGACACCTGTATTTTGCTGCTGGTAAAAGAAGTGGGACAGTGAGAAGGCAAAATCTCCCATGATGGTGAGCTTCTCCAAGACCTCCAATGCTTGGCTTCTGACCTTGCTCATTTCTGGCATGCTCCTTTACTCACCTGGTTTGGATGCAGGCAGAGGAGTCCCCAGGAGCAGAGGCTGGGCACCTCTATCCCATTTTCATGTCTGGTACCAGAGAGGTGAGCAGCAGCCAGGACTGACCCCTGCACACATGGAGAAGGGTTAAAACTTCTCCCCTGCTGGAGAACCACAGGACACTATGGAGTGTCATGCCAACAACTGAAAATAAAACAAGCTCATGTCTGGTATTTTAAAAGTGTAGGGATCTGCACAACAAGAAAGGTCTCCCCAGAATCTGCCTGGAAACAGAGTGCTGTGATAGCTGCAACAGCCAAAAATGAGGAGTTGTCAGAAGCAAATGCATGTCCCTTCAGAATCAGCAATCCCTTCTTCAAGGCGTTGATGGACTAGGCTTTTGGGGCAGATCGGGGTTTTGGGGGGCAGAAAATGTCCTAATATCTAACTTTGCCCCACTTTGAAATAGTTTCATTTGTGGCAAGAACTTTGGCAGGGATGAAGGAGTGAATGCAGGAGTGGGAAGGATGGATGAAATGCTGCAACTCCCAAGACAAACCAATTCTGTGCTCCACAGCTGTCACTGCCTTGCCTGAGAATTCAGACTCTCTCAACGAGCTTTTGAATCCAGGGTGGACTGTAACATTTCTAGGGCAGTTGGATTTGGCCATAACATCATACACACCAAGTCACTACCATAACTATCAAAGTAATCAGTAAGAAATCTTCAGAGTATTGTCATGAGGACAAAGGTCCAAAGAGATAAAAAATTACCCTGTTTTGCAGATTGAGCAATTCAGGGTTTCGGGTATGAAGAATATCTGACACCTGTGAACTCTCATGACAATTTTGAACCTATGTCAGTGGTATTTTATTCCAAATGTTGTCTGCAGAAGACAAAGCTCAGACTAATGATATTTATTGTTAGTACAGTTCATGAAAAAAAGGAACAAATCAAAAAAAACAAAAGGCTTCACAGTTCTCCAAGCAAGGAAAGTAGAAGCAGATATTTGATTATTTTAAACATATTTAAGCTGGAATATGTCCCTACAATATCATCTCCATAGGAACAGAGATAAAATAAAGACAGAAAAATATCCAAGAAAGTGAGCACGTGATCAATTATGAAGAACATATAAGGCAAATGTGAGAGGCAAGGTTTCATGGAAAATGGAGTACTGTGTCCTTATCTGAGAACTTGTATTTTATGATTGAAAAGAATTTCTCTTAAATGGCAAAAAACCCCAGCCCTAACCTAGTATTTTTCCTATTTTGGATTTCATCACAAAGTGGCATTTTTAGGCCACCCAATGCAGCTAGTAGGAAATATATGAGTATGTAGTTTGAGAAGAATTTTAAGAAAATATGGAAAGGCAAAGCCTTCCAAGAATATTCAGAAATACTATTGCTTATTGCTTTGCAGTAGATCAAAAAGCAGCTATTCAGCTCTCCTCCTCAGCACTGCACTGCACTAAAGCAATTACATCACCAAATGAGCTTTTGATTCAAAAGCAAAAGCTTCACTGAAAACAACAAAGAAAGTGGAAACTTCACTGGTGATTTTGTATCCTGTTTTAATTTTCTTTTTCCAAAAAATTTTTGAAAGTAGTGAATATACCATGGCAGTATTTTCAGTCACCCATCTGGAAGGGTTTTGTTGTGTGGGTTTTCTCAGAACTAGTCATTTAACTCTCTGCCACAGCAGTGCTGTGCATATGTCTTGTTGACAAAAAATTTCCATTACTTTTTTTAGAGAATAGCCAGGAATGACCCCAAAGTCTCACTTCTGTGTGATTATACTGTTTGTATATCTTCTATTAAACACAGGGAGATAGAGTTCTTGTTCCTTCATGTGGATTAATTTCCATTTATCAACCCTAAATATCATCTGATTTTCACCTAGTCATTCAGCACTGTGAATTTTCTGCATCTCTGCAGGAATTCAGCTTCAGAATTAGCTATCCTCAATAACTGCAAAAACTCTGCAAAATTGGTTCCCCACTGTTTACCTTTTTTTGTTATAATTTGTGAATATCCTGATAATGACAGATCCTACCACATAGCTTCTGAGCATCTGAATAATATAAAATGTTCATTTACTAGTATATGTTATTACAACAGGACAGAGTCAAAAATTATTTTGGTTAATTGAAGGAAATCTTCAAAGCCCTGGTCAGCCTATCTTATTAATCCCACATATACTGGAATGACAGGTCCACCTATCCAGTAAACTGCCATCTTCACAGAATACTTATAGTGTCACAAGCCATTCCTGTGACTCATCCCAAATCTATAATTTCATCCACATTTATTAATTCTATTTCTCATTACAGTTCCTTGCCAATCTGGCTGGGGCTAAAGTCATGAGAACTGGTTGGTCATTCCCAAGATGACCTGACTCAACCTTTAAGATACTTATGGTACCATATTAACCATTTCTTTTATTCTCCTGATTCTGGGTCAAGCAGCAGGTAGGTTATTGCTTAATAGTTTGTCAAGTCTATGATTCTACATAGTTCACAGATCTGAATTTCTTCTTAAAAACAGGAGCTTTGCATTTAGTTTATTGATTTCTGAAATGCTTGCTGTTCATAATTCTGGCTGACACAATTTTCCATGATCCTGGTCTCTGCTCCTCTGCAACAGTGATAAATTCCCCATGTTCCTTTGCAATAAGTGAGGATCAAAACTTTTCATCTTCATTGTCTATTTGTCGTACTGACTCTGGCAAACTCCCTCTTTCTGATATTTTTGAAGTTTTAATTATTGCCATTTATGTCTTCACCAAGTTGCTCCTGTTTTTTTACTTTTTTCCAGATGCTTTGCTGTTCATTGGTATTTTATTTGCTATATGTTTTTTTCAAGTGGATACCACTTCTACTTTTACAGATCTGGGGATTTTTTTCACTTTACTCTTCTGTTCAGATATACCAGCTTTAGGGTGTGGGAATGGTCCTGTCAGGCCTTAAGTTTCTAGTATAATGTATTTTTATAGCATTTTAGTTCATTGTCTACTCATGTTAAATATCTCTTTAAAAAGCTTACTTGTTTTATGGTAATCTTCTTTTCCTTTTTAACATTTCATTCTACTGTGAGGGATATCCATTGTTTCCCTCTCAGTAACACTATTAAATCCATATATCTTCTGGTCACTGACATTGGGTGATTCTTCTATCTGTACATCCTCAGCCTCCAGCCCTGGGTCCTCCTCAGAGCTAACAGTTGCTGGTCCTCCTCTGGGTCTGTGGACTGTTTGCCATAAAAGCAGGCATTAATGGGGTGACTGCATCTTGAAATTAAATTTAGCCAGGGTATATGAGCTAAGTGATATCTCCCAATGCTGTTCTCTGTTTTCTGCCCTGATTTGCCTTCTTCCAAAATGATTTTCAGCACAACTCTCAGAACTCACTCCCACTGACAAGCCTGCAGGAGGAAGACAAACTATTTAAAATAGAGACGTTTATCTTGCAGAGTTCTCTACCAATCATCTCCACAAAGGGAGAAAAACTGCAGAGTGAAGGCAGATGATACAAACAGTAAGAGTCTTAACCTCTTTCCTGCCCACCAGAAAACACCTCTCCTCCCATGCTTCCAAGTGCACATCACTCCTTCTACACTTATCTGATGCTCAAGAACAGCCACAAAATCTCTCACAGGAAAAGATACCCAGTTCCCACAGTTTAAACCAATTCAGGACTGAAGAGTTTATCCATTAAGGAACATATAATAAACTGGCACCCCAGGATGAGTCCTTGTCACACCCTATAACCCACTGACCTTCCTCCCAGTGAGAAAGCCCACCACAAGGTTGCAAACACCTGGGTGAGGTGAGATGAGGTCGGGTCAGGTGAGGTCCTCACCTGCTGCACTCTGCAATTCCCCATCCAGCTGGATGCAGCTCATGGCATCTGACAGGGTGGCTGCTCCATCCCACTGAGCAAAGGTAGAGAGGACATCAGGGCAGCTTTTGACTCCTTTTGGGATATCTCTGGTGCTATTAAAAATGTTCATGCTTCTTTTATACTTCTTTTTTAGTCTTTTCCTTCATTTATAAAGTTTTGCAATTTTCTATTTACTCTTTGATCTGGCCATCTTCCTCTTTGACTTGCTGGGTTTGAGGTCAATGCCTCCCAGACACTTTTATGTGTTTGATACAAGCATAAACTGTTCACACTGTGCTCTTATCTTATAAACTATGGTTAAACAAGCTACTTGCCAAGAGTATGCTTTGCAGGCACCCCCCAAAAAGTACGAGTCAAGGAACTCCGGCTCTCAGTCCATATAGGAAAAAGAGACAGTGAGCCATTACTCCACTTATTTTCTTGAGGACAGAGATGAATTGGTCCAGGTGAGAATAGGAAAGGTGCCTGAGTTTTTTTTTTTCTGGACTATTCTGATAGCTGTCTCAAGTAGTAAGGCTCTTTCTTTAGTGCCCTACAAGAACCCAGGGCTCTTCCCCAGAGGATGAATAAGATTCTCCTACAGATAAGTTGAATTTGGTTCCTAGAAGTGAAAATCATTAAGCATAAACAAAAAGAGATACATTTTTTAGGATTCTCTTCCACGTATTTAATCCATAATGTAGACATTCAAGTGGCTGAGAAAGTCATAAAGATTTTGTGACATGAAAACAATGAAATCAGTTTTTATCATAAACCTTGTGTTGACCCATAGAAGAAAGCAAGAGATTACTGAAATGAAATGGTCAGAAGGCTGAAAATTATTTTAAAGTACATTAGCTGATCCACACTAAATCTGGCATAGGTTAACTTGTTCCAAAGCCTCCTCACATTTCTGTGAACACTGAAACAGAGGGAAGCCTTTGAACTTTCCTTTAGAGACTTCCAACTTCCTTAAGAGTCCAGAAGAAAAAGGAAAAGACTGAAAAGAATTGACTGCAAGAGGCAGAAACAGTTAACACTGAAAGAAAAATAAGGTTTTAAATAAAACCCAAGTGTCGGCTTGTCAAACTAATTCTATTAGTAAACAAGGTAAATTGTAGAAACAGGATATAAACATTTTTTTAAATCAAGTTTTCTCTTCACTACTATAAAATAATCAGATTGATGAAATGGAAGGGGGACATTTATCACCTTTCTTTGCAAGATGTCGTGTGAAGTTCTCTGTCCTGCCAATTAGTATTGATCTACTTTACTTGATGTTTCCATTCTAACAATGAAGTAATAGAAACTGAAACATAATTTGCTGAAATAATTTTTTCATTAGACTGCTCCAGACCTAGTCAATACCTTAAGAGAGCTGGCAGTTCATCATTTACAATGATATCTAATGGTGTTGCCACATGGCTTTAGATTTTCATTTATTATATTTATAAAAAGTAAGCTAGTCTGCAATTAAAATATGTTTTAGAGAGGATTTTGGTGTTCAAGTTGCTGCAAGGTTAAGTGACATATGGATAGAGGTAAATGCTGGATGATAAATTGCTTTAAAACAATGATGATATGTACTCTGGCTTTGAATTGTTGCTTTTTTTGAAGCATAAGTGAGATGCATCTGCTTTCAGAGACAAGCTAAGTCACATTTATATCAAATCCAAGAAAATAGAGTAGGCAAGCTTGCACAATAACATTCTCTTTGGTTTTGTTTTTTTTTTTTTTTGACCTGTGCTTCTTCAGAAAATGTTTTCCATGGCTGTAATTCCACAACATTTCAGAAAGTTATCTCATCAAATCCTTGGTTTGATCTTTCAAGCAAAAGATCAGGACTGGGACTATGAACAAATACAAATAGTTTTCATTATGTAATATCTTGCTTTCTGTTTGAAGGATTTTCATTTATATCTCCCCATTCCTTTACCACTTTTCTGCTTGTAATTTTCTCTTTTGTTTTACAGTCAGCTTGTAAGCTCCTTAGGGACAGAAATCCTTCTTTGTTGTGAATCTGGGCAGTCTCTCACTCAAAAGGGTCAAGGTCTAGGTCTGGAAGCACAAGTTTCATGGTGCAAAGCCACCAGACCTTCCAGCACTCTCCCCAGCAGATTTTCTCAAGCACTGCAGGGGTAATTGACACAGTTTTCGTTGAGGTAACTCAGATAGGGCTGATCTGCTTTGCTCTGTCAGGAAGGCTCTGCCTCTGAGATGGCCAACAAAGCTTCCATTGCAGTCACATTCTGACTGCAGATACTGTTGGGATCTGATTTGGAGGAGCAAAAGGTGGTAACTGGTTTTGAATTTTGTGAATGACTTCCTGGCTGTTACTGGCCTTATTACCTTAATCTACAGTGACTGCAGAGAAATTCTAAAACCAGCTTAATATATGTAGACAAAGGTCTGTGCAGACACCTAGGACTGCCTCACACTCAGCAGAGTAAATGTCACACTTAATGTCTTAATCTCTGCCTGCAAATGCAGACAATTCCCTTTTCTTAATTTTGAACCTGCAAGATGAATGAGAGTCCAGTTGTTCTGTTCCACTATCCCAAATTAATGAGGAAAGACCCAAAATAAGAAGGATCTTATGGGTCCTTCTCTGGGTCTATGGAAGCACCTGCTGGGGTGGCTCTGGAGGAGGTCACAAAGGTGATCAGAGGACTGGATAACTCTTCTATGGACACAGGCTGAGAAATTTGGAGAGGCAAAGAAAGTATCTCAGCCTTCTCCTCATCCTTGGGGACAATGGTTCCTCCTGTGCCCAATAAAGGATGGAGTTTTCCTTAACCTTTCTTTTGCTGTTAATGTTAAAAACCTTCTCTATTACCCTTTATAGCAGTGGCCTTGCAGAATTTGTGTGTTCTACAATGCATAACACAAATGCATAAATAAGTACATTTAAAAGTAAATCAA
This sequence comes from Polioptila caerulea, assembly GCA_013397295.1. Taxonomy (NCBI): domain Eukaryota; kingdom Metazoa; phylum Chordata; class Aves; order Passeriformes; family Certhiidae; genus Polioptila; species Polioptila caerulea. Next base: position 2,385,466 of record VYXF01008533.1, read on the forward strand.
GAGTCAGGCAGTCTTGAACATGAAAACATATAGCTGTACATTTGAAGTGTGCTGGTCAAGATTTCCCAAAAAAATCAAAACTAACATAAAAGCAGCCTCAGTAATTACCTCGGCACCAAGATACAAATGGATATCTAAAAGCTTTGAAGCAAAATGAAGCTTATAATTCTTTCTGAATGTAACCAAAGGACAGTTACAGACCACACCAAGCCACTAATAACCTCACAAAAGCATGAGAAAATGTGAAAATAGAAAACCATTAGGGGAGCCTTCTGAGTAAGAAACACCAAATATACAGGAAAAAAATGCCTAAACATATGCTTCCACAGGAATCTTTGAAAATGAAAACAGAAATCTAGTTCTAGGGGAGGGTTAGAAACACAAAAGTGAGTGTTTTCCATTTTATTCTGTAGTTTCTTAATAACAGAATTCCATCTTCTTCTTCTAATACTACTCCTGTGTTCACTAAGTTGTTTTCATGACAGATAAGAAGGCATTCTGATCAGTTCTGTCCAGATTTACTGCTTTTCCTCCTCCAAAGTAAGACTGATGCCTTAGGTTTTAGCTTTCATATTTTAGATCCTGTGCTGTTTTAGTGGGTAGGTTTAGGGTTCCTATTAAGTGCTACTGAGTTCTCTTCACAGAGTAGATACACAAAACAATTCCTTCTCAAGCTCAATACCAAGGACATCTTTCAGGCCCAAGAACAGAAACAATGGTGAAGTGAGAAGAAAAAACCAGGAGGGTGGAGCTTCGTAACCTGGAGCTGTGGTTGCACAATTGATTCCAATATGCCAATGGACCAGAGCTTATAAAAGTGTGAGACCTCGTGATTGGGGGTCCATCTTGGGGCATCTTGGGTGTGGTCCAGCTGGGCTCTTGTGCAGCCCAGGTGTACCCATTGAGGCCTTTTAATAAATATTTGCTTTATCCTCTTGCTCTGTCTAGTCTCTGTTCCAGGTCAGCCTCCAGAAGGCAACAAAATGATCACTTTTAAAATTCAGTTATAACAAAGAAATTAAATTAACTGTTATTAAGCGAATTCAAGCAGCATGAGGCTCAAGAGCAGCCTTCCAGATCAATTGTTTTCTCTTTTGGGTATGCAATTGTACTTACATCATCGAAGCACTAGTACCCAAAGCACTGCCAAGAGTCACAGGATTTATCTTCAATTTATTATTACGTCAACTTTCCTTTGACTCTTGAAATAGTTTGTGGGAAGGTTTCAACAGGTAATCACACCACCTCAATGGCACTAAATGGCACTTAAGCAGTCCTAAGAGCAATAAAAAAAAAAATTTATGGTCATAATCTTCATTAAAAAGCAAAAAAACATAGAGACTTCTTCACATCTTCAAATAAAGGACTAGTCACTATTTGAATAGCAAAGCTTCATACTTAATTTTGGATCTTGAAAAAAAAAATATAAATTTATAGACCAATGTAACCCAAACAACACACCCACTTACTGGCAGCTTTCCTTCAGCTACAAGAAATTAGACCCTTTATGGGAAGTCTCCTAACTTTGAGTCAGACCAGGCATGAGAAATTAATGTTTCTGATTCTGTTAAATATATTAAGTTTGTAGCAAGCTGTCTTCCAATCAGCTATGGGCAGGAAAAAAGTACCATTACAGAATGAATGAAAAGGGAAAATTAGTGCAATATTATTTAAGTCTGCACATAATTGTAAGCCATATATTCTAAATGTTCCTTTCATTCCGAAGGGAATGTGAACAAACAAATCAACAAGTCATTTAAAAATATATACAAACCCAAAGAATGTCAGAATCTTTTGCTGAAATAGATCTAATGTATGTTGTATAATAGATCTAATGACTGACTTCAGAGGCTTAAAGAAGCACCATCAAAGTTACTGGCAAAAATCAGGCTTTAATATCAATTTGTGTAAGCACCTTTAACAGTTTCATGACAAGTTTCACTCTGTTACTTACCACATAGGTGAGGCATAGGATTAGAATCAATTTGGTATTATTTACACAAAGACCAGGGTTGCAAAAGGGTAAGGGTGCAAAAGATATAGAAAGGGTGTCACTGTTGGACATGCAATGACACACACAGACACTGTCTGGTGAAAAGGCACAAAACTCTCTATTACAACATCTGACTCCATATTTACAGTATTTCCACACAGACCAGGCATTGGAGGAGAAGGTTGACACCTCTCCCATCCCATTGGTCAAGACAACTGCCCATCAGTTGTTTTTAACTGTAAAACAACCTTGTCTTAACATAAAAAGGCTTCTAATTATAACACCCGTGTATGAGAAAGAACTATGAACTATGAACAACATCAAGCTGGAAAGTGCACCAGAAAACTGAAGAAATCAGGGCGACAGAAAGGGTTTAGCAACACTTCACTTCGATGACAATGGTACCATTTCACTCAGGCTACAGTTGAGGTAAATGATTTCCCAAGACTAAAGAGAATAACTGCTTATCTTTTTTTCCCACCTTGGTTGGGAAGATGATGCTCCAGTTACCACCTTGATTGTGCAGGAGCTCCTGGCATGGTCAGGGACACTTCACCACCACAGTGTAAAACTCTTAAATGGAAATGGACCCAAAAAGGTGTCTCTGGATGTAATTTCTATGAAAACTGGCTGAGAAAGAAAGAAGAGAAAAGAGCAACCAAAGGAGAAGCAGCCAGCTAGTAAATAAGCCTGCTGTAGGGTTGTTTAAAAAGAAATTTCTTATTAAAAGAAAGAAAATTCTTATTATGTAATCTAAAACTATTTACTGTCATTTTAACACTACTTACTAGACCTAAAAGCTTTTACTGCATTAGTTTCATGTAGTCTATTGCATAATATTTGTAATTACATGTCTCTGTTGAACTTCTTTACCTCTACAGAAACTGTTAAAGCAAGCCAAGTGAAAAAAAATATTGACACTGGGCCTTTGTACACTTGTCGTGGCACGGTGTGTACCAAAGTGGTCATTCTGAAGAAAAAGGATAAGGACTCAGCTCATTCAGTAACCAAAGGAAATAATGGGTAATTTCACTGTTAAATTAACACATAAAAACAGTAAATTACTTATATACAGTCATGGGAAGATGCCCATGAATAGAAGTTTCAGTAAAGTCAAAAAGAGTAAGCAGAAATCTCACCATATGAAGAAAAGAGAAATTAAGAAGTGCTGCATCAGGACATCGCTTTCTTTGACTACAAATCAAGAAACACAGTGTACTGTTCTGAAAAAAAATGGCATTTGCATAATCCAGGGTATCAACATTCATCTCATTTTGAAATGCATGGAATAAAAAGAAGTAGGTTCTTGCAACTGGAAATGTCCAGGAAAAGCATGTTCCAGCCATAAAGACAACCTGACTTTCCTTTATTATGCTGGTGGGGGTTTTTTTGCCTTTTTTCACCTATTTTTGGCTTTTTTCTCTTTTTTTGATGAGTTTTAATTTTACTCTTGCAAAACACATTTAACAGTATCCATTATGCCTCTGTACAAAATAAAAAGAATTCTTTAAACTGTAAATTCATTACAAAATATATGTCCTTGTTTTCTTCACTTGTTTTAATCTCTCTTTGTTATAAAAATTTATTATAAGATAAATTATTTTAATCTATCTTTATTATATGACAATACATATATAGTAGATCTCTTTTAAATGTTCCGTTTAGTTAGAAAAACTTGGCATGAATAACCAATATGTTGTTACTCAAAGCCTGTATTTTCATTTAATCATTGTGTTACTGTAATTTTCTAGATGAGGAACAGACAGCATGTTAACAAAATGTTTTACTACAAAAAAACTAAGAAACACTCACTCATTTTTCTAATGCCAAGAAATTGCATCTCTGAAGGCTCTGTTCACCAGGTTAGCCAGTAGCCTGAATGAGACATAGCTTCAGATGCAGACTCCAGGTGGTCTATTGAGGCTGCTCCAGGTGAAATTGAGACGTCTGTATGTGAGTAAATGTTGAAAGCCCCCATTATAGCTGCTGGAGTCTAAAAGTCTCAGTCTCAAGCAAACGAAGAGATGCTTGAGAGCAGGATCTGTGAGCAGGATCCCACACACGAGTTATTTAGGAACATGTTCCTTCTTTCTTTTCCAATTGAAATACAACCAGTGCCCAGAATAAAGTCACATTTTAATATATTTTTGTCATTCATGTCCAGTAGTTTTATTCTTTGGTGTGAGACAGCCCTTCAAGGACTTATCTACATAGTCACACTCAAAGTGAGATGAGCAGACATTCATAAACTTTCCTGCCTTGGGGAGAGTAATAATAAAAAGACAGCTTCCATAGCCTTATTAGACACACTTTGCTGGTCTCAAAGCTACATGGCCTAGATTTGAGTCTGACACTGGCACCTGCTCAGTGGTTTCAGAGACTTTTGTGTCTCAGCAGGGATACTGCACTTGTGAAGTACCACACAGCAACAGGAGTCTGCACTCATTGTTTTGGGGGTGCTTCTGAGCCCCCTTGATTATTGGGATTTGTAATAAATTCAGAAGTAGTCCCCAACTAGTCACTGAGCTCCTGCTATTTGGAAAGTTACTGCTTTTCTAACCCTCCTGCTGTGACCAAATCACTAGCCAAAACCAGTGCCCTGGGTGGCTATGGAGAACCTGTTTATGCAATGCTGTAAGAGATGTTTGTCAGAGCAGAGGTTTTCAATAAGCTGTGTAAGCATGTTCCTGGAATTCAACACATTAATCATGCTGCATTTTGTTCCTAGGGCAGCACGCTACAGGGGGGATGATGGAATCAATTTTGACAAAGGGGAGAAAGTTCAGGCTCAGGAACTCCAACATTTTAGCATTTCCCAAGAACATTATATTAGGCAGTTTTTTCCTTATGCTCCAAAACATGAATGTTTTGTGAAACAAATCTCATATTTATGAACTCTGGTTAAGCAGAATTTGAAGCTTGTAGCCTTTACATTAATATTTTTACCAGGGCCCAGATATTTCTGTTCTTTCAGCAGACAGAATGCACATATAAAATAACAAAGGCCAAGACACACAGGCTTGGCTGGGGAACAGGTTCAAACTCTGCACAGCTCTGCCCATAGCTATTATGCACAGTAGTGTACCTAAGGCTTGCAGTATTATCAGTTCCCCCCAACCCTGTTGGCATTGCAAATTTTGATAACTTACAGCACCTAAAACAGAAATGGAATCTCTAAAGCAGCACAATTAATAATATTATCAAAGAGAATTTCATGAGGCTTTAAAAAACCCCAATTTAAAATGTTCTTTTTTAATCACGAATTTTGCAAAGGACATTCTGTAATACAGAATTTATTCATTCACTTAAAATGCCCAAGATCTGCCAAACTATGAATTAATAATGATAGCTAGTCTTTTATGTCAAATCAATCTTACCACTTTCCCTCCTGGGGGAAAGTTTGTGATATTTTACTATCTGCTTCAAGGGATTTCAGTGGTCTTTAAGCACGCAAGTTCAGCAGTGGACATTTTGAACCCTGCACTGCTTTTCTCAGCAAGGTGATAGTGGAGTCTGTGGCATCTATTTGTTTGTGCTTGGGTGTGGGGATCTCTGGGTTGTTACTGTGTTTCTAGTGGCAACAATTCCAGTAGCTTCAATGGATGCAGCATCAAGCAATTAAATGGGGGCAAAGCAAATTACTTATGGCAAAAGGCAAATAAACTGTCTGTTTATAGGCTGCAAAATGGAGCAAGGAGACAACCAAGGAAAGATGAGGTTAGTCCACACCCAGGGCTGCATTCAAGGATTGACCTACCCAAAGGGAGAGAGAAAGAAGACTTGGCTTCATTAGCACAAACACAGTCTGCCCAGAATGAGAGATACTTCTGTGTCTTCCCCTTTGATAAATGAATGGCAAAGGATCAAACACACAAAACAAGTTGGAGACAGTAAGTCCCACATTGTAATCCTACTCCCCATCCCCCTTCACCCAGAAATGACTGCTGGACTCCGTTTAAAAAGGATTTATGGCCAGAGTACTCACTTTTTTTTTACTTTTCCCCTTGCAGTCCATATAACAGAAAGTGTGGGCATAGTTGAGGGAACAAAGGCTGGGAAAGTCCCAAAAGTCTAGCACAGTGGCAGGTTTCTGCCAAACAATAGAGTTTCAGCAAAAGGAGGTATAGAGACGGCCTCTAGCCAGGACTGCCTACAGACTTTTTCCTTAGCACATTATTTAGAGGTAATTTTTGTGCCTGAGACAGTAGCGAGTTGACCTTAATCCAATAACCCAGTGTCCCTCACCAACACAACACACCTGCTAACAATCTCCCACAACCACATTTCTTTCACCATCACCCTAGAAACAACCTGGGCTCCTTCCCAAGCTGTTCTATCCCAGTGAGTGACCTGATGTTTCCCTTCCTGCCCTCACACTCCACTAAGAAATCATCCTGGGACCCCACCAGTGCAGCCATTAATCCCTGAGAGAACAGGAGGAGCAGCCTTAAAACACAATACTGCAGCCAAGCAAAACAATTTGGGCTTTTCTTATTCTAAAAGATCTGGAAGGACATGCTTTTTTTCTTATCTGCCTTCCAAATAACCTATTGCCTGTTCCTCATTAGTGCACATTAACACAAGCTGGGGAGACAACCAGGTATTACAAAGGATACTGAGGGATTATGAGCTGCTGTGGTTTGTAAAATGTAAATTTACATTTGAGGGCAGGCAGGGGACATCAGATATCTCTGTTTCCCCTGCAGGGATTTTTAGAAATTGCTCCATATCTGATCATGCAGTAGAAAATGCTTTCAGGCCTGGAGCATGAGGTAAGGAGTCAACTGAGCAACACAGAACACAAAATACGACCGACTTCTGAAAGACTGGATGGAGCCTGACTCATCACAAGAGGGTTTTTTAAAATCATATTGGGTGTTTTATCGATGGCACTTTCATACTCACAGCTGAAGTCAGTGGCCTGGTAAGCATTTGATTTATTGTGAGTTTCACCACTGAAAAAGAGCTGTTCACCACTCAGCTCTGGAAGATTTAGCCAAAGTTTCAGCAAGGTTTAACTGCAATGTACCTTCAGGTACAGATGGCTCAGTTGTTACCTCCAGTGCTGTTTTCTGAGCAGATAGGCAGAAATCCTCTAAGAGCCCTGACTGCAGGACAGAGGTTTTGCCTGTCCTGAGCTGAGACACTCTGTTGGGTTTTCCCTCCATCCAATAGTTTGTAGCAGGGCTGAGCATATGGAATCTTGAATAGGTTATGTGAAGAGCTTCCCACCTCACCACAAGGAGATTGTGGCAAGAGTTCCTGCTTTTGCCTTCCTACATATGTATGCAGATGAAGCAACATGAATGCATAAATCCAGCCCATCTGACTACTTTTATTTTCTGTGCTCAGACACATAACAATATTTGAGTCTTAGCACAAATCTATTTTACTGTGGTCTAAGATATTGTGTTTTTCTTTACATTTGATAGGGGCTGAGCATGTATCAGTACTCAGTCATAGCTGATTTTGTGGGATCCCTAACTGGCAGATGCAGTAAAAGCTGTGGAATTAGGGTTGCATGGCACACTGGAAATGTTGTGCTCAGAGCACAGACACCCTCAGTCCCAGGGGGTTTGGTTCTTGATGCTCAGCCAGAAATGAACCCCAGCATATCCTCATCACACACAATGTGGTGAAGACAGCAGCTGCTCTGCAGGGTCATTGCTCACTGGGTTAGGTGGGTACAACCACCTCGAGCTTTGGCTGCACAGAGATCTGAACCACATTGGACAGCACAAACACCTCCTTCACACCTCATTCTTACTACACTCAGAACTTTTGTTTCTTTTTCATTTAGTGAGAGGAAACAAAGTATGATTTGGCTATTTGTCTGAGCTCAAGTTGCATAAATAACTGGTTGATGCCCATGGTGACAAATGAGCATCTTCCCCTGGCAGAAGCAAACTCTGTGGGGAGTGACGGGGAGAGCTGAGCTTCCTTCAGAACAGGGAGCCTCTGAAAAGTCCTTTCTCTCTGCTTTCCTATGCTGCTTTGAGGAAACATTTCTGAAGAAAGCTATGAGTAGTGAGAAAAACACATCAGTATATGGACAGAAAGCTGTAAATTACCTTGTGCTTAGATGAAAGATAAAAAATCTTATTATAAAAAATTAACTGATATAGGCTCCTTATCTCCTGGACTCCATGTATGAACCTAGCCCGAAGAGATGGATACATAATTCCCATGTCAAGCAACAGCATTGTTACTGATCTAAAACTATATCAAGAGAAGACATCCTTGTAATCCAAAGACATACATGATTCACTGTTATATATCTGTGTCATAATGTTACTTCATACAGAAAGTCAGATTTACACAACAACATTTAATAAATACAGCTCTAGGCTTTAGCTGGAATGTCATATATTTTGGAAGAATTTCAAGCCTTATTTAGCTTTACAGTTGCTGCAATACACAGAGGTACCATGGAGTCAGAACTCATCTAATCCCCCGAGGTACAACAAATGTCACAGGTAGCAACCAGGTCCTTCTCTGAAATGTCTCCACCATACATCAGTACCAGGGACCAGTGCTAACCCATGCTGAGGCATTTTGACTTCTGCTTCATGTTGCAATGATATTCCCAGCATTTTTGATAAAAATCATGGGCTCAGCTCAGTTCCTGAGTTTGTTCCAAGCTCAAGAGCACATCTGTCCTCTGCTAGAACCTGCTGTGTACTAACTTCACACATCCGATTTCAAGGTTCATTAGAAATTTTTCAGAACTTCAAGTGGAAGCCTTTGTGACAACTGTCACAGTCTGGATATAGCAGGGAGTAAAAGCTCAAGGCCCAGACTGAGGAAATTAACTGAAAGTATTCAAATCCATGGATGTATGTTGAGTCCCTCTACCTAATGCTGTCTACTGGATCAGCTCTATACAAGAGCAAAGGAAAACTCCGGCCCATGAAGGAAATAACAAAACATAAAGGGAGAGTTTATACCTCTAAAGATCACTCCATTAAAAAGGTGAATAGATTTGCTCCTATCTCCATGAGTACATGGAATACTGCATAGGAACATAAGACTAGACAGGAGTTCTTCCACTGTCATGCCTGGTTTCCCAGGCACAATTTAATTTGCTACTGATTTATCTCCTGACTCTTCAGCTGACAAATCTGACTTTGCCTGTTTCTCATACCATAATTTCCCTCTTAGCACATAGAGGGAATAATAGCATGGAAGGGTGCTTGGAAATAGGTAATACAACTTTCCATGCTGCTCTGGGGAGCTTTCTCTGAAGAAGCTGTGCTCTACCCAGCAAGGAACTCCTCCTACAAAGCCCACGGACAATAACGCCACTGTGGTTGACATACCCATTTTCCATTTATCTCCTAGATGGCTGGAAGTTCCTAAGGAGGATCATCTCTGTAGTTGTGTTTGTGGTTATAGTCCATCCTTATGTAACATTATTCTCTGTAGTCATTGCTAATATCAACAGCTCTTTCACTACCAATTCTCGATTTGCAAAGCTCAGTACTGCAAATTACCCTTGATTTGTTTGCATCATTTACAACAAACAAACCTCCCAAAACACAAGTCAACATGTCCATCCTATTTATCACTGCAGCCTATTTTTGATTCAGCATTTTTGGAACACTAGATTTGCTTATTGCCGTCTTTGCACAGAATAATGTCCCGTTAACATAGTATTTATATAAGAAAATACCAAAGGCTATATTTGTAAAAACAAAGTTGAATAACTTTGAATTGATTTGAATACACTTTGATTAGCAACCATAAAAGGTTGCTTATAAAATAGAATGGCCTGGAACTGCAGCTTCCCATTTCCTGATATCACAGATGTCCTGTTATTATGTCTCAGTCAACAGATATGCCAACAGCAAGGCAGCTACCAGGCTTTATAAACTTCCTCCTAAGCCTATATTGCCAACTATTCTGACTATGATATGGAGTGACAAAATTACTTCCACCAGCAAATGCAATAATTCGTAAGAGGTAGGAACCTGTTGGATACAAGCCAATATTCCTGTATTGGTAAAATGTTAATAACTTAATAACAGTTATTATAGCATGAAGGAAAGGCCAAAAATGGCTATCATTATCCCAGGTGGAAAGATAGAAATTATCTTTCAAACTTATCTCTTTAAATTAGCATTTACAGACCAGCAAAGACTGAGTCCAGTCTGAGGTACACAATACACATTTCAGTCTGGAACTCAGCAGTCAGGTATTATTGACTCAACTGAAACTCAAATTTTATCGTCTTTGTTGGTTTTAATAAGGGGCAAACAACTAAAAAACGTGACTGGAACCCCTACTTCTTTTCTGCCCTTACTCTTGCCATGAGATCTATGTTTATTACTGGTTGGCTGATGGCTAAACCTCTACAAAGTACCTGTTTTGCCTATTTCTACTGTCATTTTTGTAGAACTCCCTGTTTCTCTGTGTAATCAGATGCTGTGTGTTTATTAAGCACTAGCACAGATCACCCCAGGAAAGAGACACTGCAGTGCTTACATGAAACAGGACTCAATAGGATGAGGTTTAGATTCTACCAGATGGCAAATATAAAAAAAAAAAAAACAACCTATCACTGTGAGTTTGCCAGTAGTTCCAGCAGGATAATATCCCCAAAACATGAATGAAGTAGTGACCCCATACACACATGTCCCTCTTGGTATTGCTGTGGTTCAAGAGTCACTGGGGGTCTGCTGCACAGTATTCCACTGCCTTGAGCTGGGGCAGCTCCAGGTTCATACCAGTTCCAGAGGGCAAGATGCTCTGTTTGTTCAGAACCAAAAATCACTGATGAAGAGACATGAAAATACCGCCTGGCTCTTATCTGTGCCATATCTTGCTTGTAATTAAACAGAGAAATCAGGTTTCCAGCTTGGTCAGTCCAGTTTTGCCATAAACAATACATTAACCTGTAGGCCCTAAAGTGAAATATTAAAATAAATACATAACACTAATTTCTTCCAAACTGCATTTACTTCATTTAGTAGTTTCAGAGCCACGTTTCCTTCTTCTTCCTTCAAAAGCCAATCTTGCTTCTAGAGATTGATATTATTCTGTTATTTCCTAATGTTCTGGGTAGTCAAAACTGAAGTGTTATTTCTACTTGGCTTGATTGTTCTGTTCTTGAAATAATGCAACCTTTTCCAGAGGTAAACATTATGACTATTTCATAAAAAAGACGTCTATACTGGAGGGCAAAGTCAGGCATTGTGACAACAAACCTGGTACCTCAGGACACAGTGTAACAGATGAAATTATTTAAGCACAAGAATTTGTTGTGGGATCTTGCAGAGAATGTGGATAAGGGCTTGAAGATAATTTCACTCATTTCCTATAGGAGACAGATCTCAACTTAATAAAATTATTCTTAACAAAAAGAGAAAAAAAATGATGTTTTTTAAGGACAGACTGAGGAAATTCTGCTTGTAAGTTATTTTTGACACAGATTCAGAAGTAACAGGCAAAAGAGTATTTTCCTTTGTTTATGAATACAAGCCTCACTTTATTGAGATTCTGATGTTTTTAATAGATAGGTCAAAACAAGCTTAAATGATTTCCCATGTTTTTATGGTGTATTCTTTTGCATTTGAAATTGGACAGGAAAATCACTCCAAGGAGAATAACAAGGCAAGTGGTTTGCCTCTGACCCAGGGAGAATNTTCCAAGGAGGAAATCATTCCAACAAGGCAAGTTGTTTGCCTCTGACCCAGGGAGAATTTTGTGGTCTGACAAGAGGGTGTGTGCCCATCCTCTCAGTGATGAGGGGCACATCCATTGGTGTCACCAGCACCCACTGCTTTCAACCAGTGCCATGAACTTTAATTACTTTGCAAGTATGTTGGATTATGGTAGTAAAAATACTAGGAACAACTAGGACCAGCTAAACTACCTTCTGTCTTAAAGTCCCTTATGTGGTCCTAAGTCAGGGCATCCAGCAACATGAAGAGAAAAATGAGAGGGGGATGTAAGAATTGACAGAACAATTTGACAGAATGACATGTTTGCAAAATGTAATCATTGTGATGTATTACAGGCAAAAAGTGTTTTGTACAGCTAAATTATGTTAATTGTCAATGTATCTAAATCTGAATGAACGTACACAAAAAAGACACTTTAAGTTACGTGACAACCACACTTCTGAAATATCCTTGTCTTTCATTCTTTTTCTTCATTTCTTATGTGAACTTGCTTACACAGACATGTAATTTCATAAATTGGAATTAATAAATTGTCATAAAATGTCAGTTTGGTAATATTCAGTCTACAGTGAAGTTCCATTCATTAACACTGAAATAATTAAATAAATTATAAATATATTAAAAGAATAATATTTATATTACTATAATATAGAACTGAAAAGTCAGAATTCTCACATGAAACCAACCTGCAGATATAATTAAATTTAAATTAATTGCATTTTCTCAAAGATTTTTTCCATAGCCTACAACAAACATAGGACCAGGGTGGATCCCTGAAAGTGTTGGGCAAGAAGCTACAGTTGGTGCTGTGTTATTTGCTTAATGTCAAAATCTGAATGATCAGAACCCAAACTCAGTTTCTGCCTTGCCTCTCAGTGTACTGAGAGCTGTTTTCAACACCAGCATTTCTCATGTTCCTTAACCTGTCTCAGCACAGCTGGCAGCTGTGCTGTAACTTCCATCTGAGCTCTCCTAGGATAGAGGAAGGATGTGCATTTCCACACATGCTGCTTCAGAGTCCTGACGAGAGTTAAGGTGTCCTCAGAAACAGACACAAAATTTGAATAAGGCTCTATTTATTGCTAATCACTTGCTGTCAACCACAGCTTAGCCTACAGCAATTTTCTGTGATTGGAGAGTCTGTAGTGCCATACTGTCTTCTGCCGGAATGCAAACAAATCTGTGTTATCTATGTGAGTCCCCTTATCACTAAGTTCAAAATTGTTTTGGGAAGGGGCCAGACTGAACCAGAGAGACTGAGGGAATTCTTCTCAAATCGGGCTTAGGTTACAGTAGCAGTAAAGCCTGTGAGTCTCCTGAGAGGAGGCTGTGGCTTTCCTTGAGAAGCAAAGAAAACTGCACTGCAGTTCTCGGCTATTTTATTTTGCATCAAGGAGTGAGAATGTGCCATGGCAGTCATGCTATGTCACCCTTTTGCTTACTCCCTCTCTTTCTGGTCAAATTAATATTTGATTAGCTGATATAAAGTCAAAGGCTTTTAGATAGGGTCAGCTGCAGAAAACAGATGTGTTTTACACAGCCACATTTTTCTTCCCTCAACTGAAACACAAAAACCCCTTTGTGATCAATTCTACTCTTATCTAATGTGAAGAGTAAAGCCAAAATTCACAATCATTTCTATTGATGTTTTAGGAGAAATATTCCACTTTAGAGGAGTCATTGTATCTGTTGTGTTTGGGAGAAAAGGGTCTGTGACAGAGGGGAGACAGTGAACAGCGTTACCTCATGCAAGGGTGAGAGGAGAGTTCAGGAGGCACTCACAGGAATGCTTGTAAAGCCCAGAGGGGACTGAAATGTCTGTGCTGTGCTATGAATTAAAGCTAACAAACAGTGATGTCTTTTGAAAATCTAACTCTTTACCCAAGGCACCGTCCAGAGCAAAAGATTTACCCTCAAGAAAATGTAAGATAAAGATTTCTGAATATTTCACAGCTGCAGAGTATCCAAGACATTCCATGTTTTCTGGACACATTTGAAAGTTTCATTCCAAATTTATGAGTCAATCAGCTTGATAACCACTGTATGAAAATAATTAAGCAAACTGGACAAAAAATAAAATCTCAGAGGAACTGGAAAAAGAATGAAGTAGTTTCAGGTTCCTGGCCATATTTAAGCACAGCAGGTAGAAGTAGGATACAGTGCTGTTCCTTTGGGAGATGGGGGCTTCCACTTCACTGGTTTATAATATTGGACACTCAATAAGTTGTAGAATTGATTTCAAAGCCATATTAAAAGCTGAAAGGGAGAGTAAGGAAGCACAGTCTGAAGAAGGCACATTGGATACAATTTGATGCACTACTAAATTTCACCAGTTATCACCTGGAAGGGAAATATATATATACTAATAGGTCTAATCAAATAGTGGATAAACATTTTGGGCCCAATGGTAGACAACAGCCTGTGGTCAGCTGCCAGGTTGCAGAGAGCAGCCTTGATTTCAGCAGCTCACCAAGATGACTTTTGTTAAGTGGCATCAGAAAAACATGGTTTTACAGACAAAATATCTCATTGTTCCAGCTCCCCAGAGAAACATATACAGAGAGTGCATAATTCCCCTACATGACCTCCCTAATGCAGCCTGGCAAATAGCTCTGGAAGCAAGGCATGCTTTGGACAGGCTACTGCATTATTCCTTTTAGGAATGATCTCATCATCTAGTCAAAAAGAAGTGTAGACACAGTGTTTCTGGAAATTGAAATTCTCTCAGTGGAGAATGGTTGTTTGCTATGAGGATTAAAACAATAACTCTCTGAGGAATTTTTACAGAAAAAAAATACTAATAGATTTCTATACTTGAGCGGTGTTGAAAACTCTAAGGGAGGCCAGGAATGAAGCATGATGGCCAACTTCAGATACAAACACAGAAATGAAACGTCAATGTTGAGTAAAACATGTTAAAAATGGCATCATAACATCTGGGAAAGGTCACAAAAGTCTCACCTTTCATCAGTTTAGAGCAGAAAGAGCAACACAAAACAGGTGCATTCCATCATTTCTGTCAGCTGACATTGATGGCTGCTACTCATGGTCAGAAATTGTGCATTTGACACATTTCTGCTGTATACACTTGATATGATTCAGAATATACTTGTCACTGATATGATGCCTGAAATTAAGGGCTTTTGAATATAAAAGTTTCATTTATGATTAAAGCTGCCTGCAACATGACAGCTTAAGGAGCATCTATGTGAATTTTTTTCTAAACATGTTTAAAAAGCAAACCAAAGAAGCTCTATTAGTAACAACTTTTTAAAAGAAGGCAACACAAAATATTTTATTTACTCAGTGTCTGGAACTAAAAGTTATGTCACTCCCCAGTTTGGTGAGACAAGATTTTTTTTCATTGTATCAGGAAGACATCAGCTGTAATTTGGGTCCTCCAGACTCACATTGATGTTCAAATCTAAGACAAGTTAGGGTAGTGCTTTTAGCTTTCCATGTGCTTTTGAAAGACAGGATCCATAATTCCTTTTATCTATGCTTTAAAAAAAAAAAGAAAAAAAACCAGTAGCTGTGCTGTACCCCCGAATTGGTTCAAAGTGTAAATCCTAATAATCTTATAGTTGATACTTGATGTCTAAGACCTAGAAAAGGGCAGGATTTTATATTCATGTCATTTACCTACTTAAGCGTATGGTGAGTTGGCTCTTAATTTTGGTAACAACTCCTAAGTCTAGTAACTCAATAGTGGAGTGATGGATTCTACTTCAGTGTCAAGTTCATTATCTCAAGACAGTTCTGATGACAACTGTATCCTTGATAGGATTTAATCAGTCTGCTCCCATTAAGTCCCTGGAAAAGCATTACTTATACATATGGCACATGTTTAATCTCCTATGATTAAGCGACTCCCAAAAAAGCAAGGAGATATCTAAATGAAGAGGAGTTGAAGGATTATTATTCTTCTAGCAAGATGACAGGTCTCTCACATCTCCTGATTTTTTACACGGGAGTGTTGAGTGGTGATGTTTGGCTTGTCTTAGATTTCTCTCTGGGTTATAAAATGGGGCAGTGGGCACTGACTTATCAGAAGGAGCCAGTTGAATAATTTTTATAGCATCAGACTGTAGTCTCCAAACCCTCAGTCTACTCTGCTCTGAAAAATCTGCCCCTTGAAGAAAAGGAGATAAGAAAAAAACCCAAAAAAACCCACAAGGCATCAAGCATTTCACAAAAATCTTGAGAAGCAGAGTGAGATATTTGCCTTCCAGACAGCATTCTACATCTCATAAGTTGTAGACAAAGATGAATCAGTGACTGTGAGTGGACAGATCATGTTTTATTTCTTCTTGAACTCAGAAGGGACCTAGAGCATATGAAAACCAAAGCAAAGAGGCAAAGCACTCAAGTACTAAACAGGTATTAAGCAAAACTACAGCAGTTACCTTGACAGAGCAATAGGAAGAAACACAAGGCAAATACCCCATGGTTGGCTGCTATTTGATGCAACTTTTAAGCATTCTGAGGTTGCATCACGGATGAACAGACTGCAGATGACTCACAAATAACCTGGAGTGATGCTGAACATGCCAGAACCACATCCAGAGACTGTCTTTGCTGTTTTCTGAAAGAAGCAGTGTGTAAGGTCGTGGAAGTGAACGGCTGTGGGAAAAAAGGGAGTTAAATAGAGGATTTTTGTGCAAGACTAATCTATTTTAGAGGAAAGTTACTTCTAGTGTAACCTGCAACTCACTGTTTAAGGGGGCAGGAGGATAATTCAAAAGATATTCAATTATTAAAAGAGAAGAGGATAAATAAGCACTAATTCAGCATAAAATCAAGATGCAAATACCAAAATTAATCAAGGCACTCAGGGAGAGGAGATAAATGTGCTAATTTCCTATATAACAATGTTACTGACCTGTGTAATAATAGGAATTGAAATGCATTTTTTAGCTTAAATTCAGCCTTCTGGGGAGGAATGAAACTTGGTGAGATCTGCAAGACTGGAAGGCTGCTTCTTCTCCTATTACCTGTTTAGGAATTGATGAGTGGACAAAGAAGGAGACAGAGTGTTATTCTATGTCAAAAATTGTTTGCTGGAATCACTTAGAGCTCAGAAGCAAACATTTAATGACTCTTTACAAGCTAATATCCTAACAGGTAGGATAGAGTGCCAGAGAGCAAAGTCTTGAGCACAAGCTGATGAGCCTCACACTATGAGCAAGAAAGAATGTAGGTTACTGAGCCATGCAAAATAAGGGAGCCAAAACAAAGGGAGGTGAAACTGTGGAGTTGATAGTCATTAGTAATAGTTCAGAGCAAAGAAGAGAAATCATCCAAAAGGTGCTTACATGATAAGCTGTAAAATTGCTAATAGAAGAGAAAAAAAAATAAAAGAAGAGGAAAAGGGGAACACAGCATGATCAAGGATCCTCCCTTTTTGTAGATCAGTTTGTTGATGACTGGTTGGCCAGCACATCTCACTGGGTGTCCAGCAGTGGTGTGTGAGCATGATAATGGCTGGGCTGATAATGGGTAGTTCCAGTTCATTGCAATGTATAGAAACAATAAATGAGATGACGGCTTTGTACTCCCAAGCTGAGTGCCTGGTCATGCTCCTCAGCCTCTGCAGCTGCTAAATGGTGACAGAATCAAGGTAACCAATGTCACATTCTCACTCATCAGCATTTGCCTCATTGCACCTGAGCCAGCTTTTTTGCACCTTGCCAGAAATTTTGACTGGAACTGCTGAAAAGTCTTGCAGTTGTTGCTGTTCAGAACACAGCTGTTGCAAAAAAAAAAAAAAAAAAAAAAAAAAATTTTTGATATTAAAATGTGAGCACTGGGAATACTGCTCCAAATCATNAAAAAAAAAGTTTTGATATTAAAATGTGAGCACAGGGAATACTGCTCCAAATCATCATGCAATCAGACTTTTACTACTAGCCTGTTCAGAGTGAGCTCTGTGTGAGGCTGCGTAGCTTTTTGTAGCTACAACTTCAAGTGCTCATAATTTGAGCACATCTGTTCTGCATCTGTGAGCTCTCTGCTTTACATGAGCAGTTTCACAGAGTCAAAACCATGAAGACAGCTTTTATCACATCAATTGGAGGTAAAAAAACCCAAATGGAAAAGCATGAATAAAAATAAAACAGTTAGAACACTGTGAGTAGAAATTAAATCAATCCAGCTAAAATTCAGACCTAAGTGGTAAAATGAGATAATGGTAGTAATAGTAAATTTTTCACAAGCTTTGCAAAGGAAAGAAACAGAAAAAGAAAGAGAGAAAGAGAGAGAGAGAGAAAGAAAGAGGGGGAGAAAGAGAGAAAGAAAAGAAAAGAAAAGAAAAGAAAAGAAAAGAAAAGAAAAGAAAAAAGAAAAGAAAAGAAAAGAAAAGAAAAGAAAAGAAAAGAAAAGAAAAGAAAAGAAAAGAAAAGAAAAGAAAGAAAGAAAGAAAGAAAGAAAGAAAGAAAGAAAGAAAGAAAGAAAGAAAGAAAGAAAGAAAGAAAGAAAGAAAGAAAGAGAAAGAAAGAAAAAGAAAGAAAGAAAGAAAGATTGAAGAATATAAATTAGGACATAAAACTAATAACTGGTAAAGGCACAAGGAAAACTACAGGGTCAGGAAAGTTTTGGATAGAAGTAATATTGTGCAAATAAATTTGGAACAAAGGAATATGTAAAGAAGTGAGGTTTTTTTAAATAGTAAATTAAGTCTATAGAATTGTCTACAGTACAGAGAAGACATCTTTCTCTCTGTGACTTGTAGAGCAGTCAATATGCTGTGATGGCAGCACATCCAGTGATGACAATGGTGTATTTTCTCTTCTGCCAATGAGTCAAAGGAATACTAAAAAGAAGCTATGGAATTTGTACATTTTTATATCAGTAGGTCTGGATGGCTGGCATCAGAGAGTTTAAAATGTTGTTTGAGCAGCTCTCTGTATCCTTAGCACTGGTTTTCAATAAAGCTTAAAACTGTAAGCTTATTTCAGAAAATTGAAAGGAAGTCAGGACTATAAAAAAAATTAAAAAACGAAAAGTAGAGAATGTGATGGGCCTACTGAGCCTTTCAGCTCTAAAGAATGGCCAGAACAAGGAGGGGTAGTAAAATTATTTCTTATTGCCTAGGAGACACTGAAAATATGTTGTGCTATTTAACTTGATATATTCTCTCCATTAAGTAATAAACTTGGTTGAAAAAGTAATAGAAATGATACAAGCACAGAGCCTTCTACAACTTCTGATCACATTTTTATTAGAAATTTAAGCATTACAAAAAAAGAAAATGCACATAAAATGTGTGCTTTAAAACCTTAGTTGAAAACTCAGTGTGTAGATAACTAAATAAAACTGGCCAATGAGCATGATCTTATTTAGCATTTTTCTTAAAATCTTCCAGAGAAGATTGACAGGTGGGGTGAAACTGGGGTGTCATAAGCTGTGAAGATGATCTCCCACAGCAAGTCTGATATTAAAACCCAAGGAAGCTGAACATAGGCCATGGTCACCATGGCTGAAGATGGCACAGAGGCCACAGAAGACAGAGACATGCAGAGGAGTTCATGCTATGACTGTTCTATGGTGTTTCCAAGCATTTCCTCTCAATGAAAAAGATCTGAACTGTTAAAAACTACAGGTGAATTTTACAAGGAGAATTGCACTAGTCAGATACCATGGATGTGAAAACAAGTAATTCCTTTCAAGAAGGATTTTGTTAAAGGGCAGACAGTACAGAAAAGGAACGGGGGAAGGATGAAAAAATAGAAAATTGTTCTCTATACTGATACAATCAAAGAGCTCTGCTGGCTTAGATTTATGCCAGATTTAAGGGGATGACTTCATGTAGGTTTGTAAGTACTGACATGAGAACAAAAATCTCATAATAGAGTGTCCTTCAGCACAGCAGTCTGAGACATGATAATAAGTGTTGGGTGGAAGCTCGGGTTAGAAGGATCAGATGAGACAAAAAAAAATGCATTAAAGACACTGGATGTGCCTTTTGCAGGAGTGTGTTCATGATCCATAGAAATGTTTAAATTGAATATGTTTTACAGGGAACAGGACAGAGTGGGCTGAGCCCATCCTGAGCACACATCTAGAGAGCTCCAGCCCTGCTTCCCATGAAGCTGAGCCATTGGGCAGCCAGTCTTGGCTCAGGTGGTCACCAAGGAGTGACCTAACCTTGGTCCAGTGGAGAGTATCCCAGATGGGAGGTAGGAGAGCTACAGCTTTGGTCTCTGGTCCTGGCTCCTCATTTTTGCCTTTCTCACAAGAAATCAATTCAGGAAGACTCCATAATTTTATTTTCTTTCCATTCACTCACTTTCTAAAGGAGTTGGTGAAACAGAGTCTGGATTAGGCTACAACATCTACCAATAAGGGTTAAGCCTGACAGTAATCATGGTTAAAGAGAAAAAACCACAAGTGAACAGACTGAACACCATTGCTCTGCGAGGAAAAAAAAAAAGTGTTAGAAAAACAGATCTAAAGAATAAAATACATCTTCAATTGCTGTTAATTTTTCCCACACAGGCAGAATCCTTTCAAACTCTTCCAGGAGAGTGAAAGCGAATAGAAGGTTAAAAACATGGAGATATGTTTCCCTGATGCAGGGATTAATGCATTAGCATTAATATAAATTACCTATATGCTTCATAGTCTGAACACTCTGTGTTTAAATTGACTCCACAGGAGCTGTTAGGAACAAAGAAAACTGCATAACAGGCTCCTGGAATACCTAATGCCACAGGCTAGTAAGAGCTTCCTTTATTTTCTTAGGACCCCCATGAAGGTAAATATGTACCTTGGAAGAGGAATCTGAACATTAATATCTACACACACTGGAGGAAAAGCTCATTTTTTAAGGATGGAGACCTTTGTAAAACCTACTGAAAATGAGAAATAGAAGATACATTTAAAATTTGGTATTTTAGCTGTGAGATATCTTTTTCAGATATCTTTCTTTCTTTCTTTCTTTCTTTCTTTCTTTCTCTCTT
Source organism: Polioptila caerulea (assembly GCA_013397295.1). Classification (NCBI taxonomy): domain Eukaryota; kingdom Metazoa; phylum Chordata; class Aves; order Passeriformes; family Certhiidae; genus Polioptila; species Polioptila caerulea. The sequence goes on from VYXF01008533.1 coordinate 2,406,102, forward strand.
TCTTTCTCTCTTTCTTTCTTTCACCTAAAGTGACTATTTTTTTTTCTCTTCTAGGTCTTTGTCGAGTGGATTTTTTAGTTAAAATATAATGGAGACCTACTCAGAAGCATGACAGACTTTGGAAGAGATTTCCATGCTACTGTAGACAAATTGTCTCATGCAGATTTCTAGATTGGTAAAACTCCCTTACATGTTTCTGTCTTAAAATCTTGTACTTATTCAAATTCATGTATTCTGCTTATAAAATTAAATCAGTTGCTTCTCAATAGAAATTGGTTGTTTCACACTTTTTTGGAACAGCTGTATGGAAAAAAAGTAAATAAGTGAAATGACATGTTTTAATTTTGTTCAGTTATTCAACCAATAAATGTTAATTGCTTGACTTTTCCTGAATGAATACGTTTTAATTGTAATACTCTCCAAGATATTAATATCATCAGTGTGCTAGAGCAATAAATTTCATAGACAGAACTACTAGCCATTATTTTACATAATATTTTAGTTACTTTTTAAATATTTATGAATGCAAATGAACAAAATGTATTTTTTTTTGTAACTCACATCACCTACACAGTGTCAGGAAACATATTTCATCCAATAAACTCTAGGCCAAATTGATTTGTGCAACAAGAAGATGTGAGCCAAGATCTGTAAACATCTAATGCTGGATTTCTTGCTACTTTCTATTCCCATAAGGCAGCTGGAGTGTGAACTTGGTGAAATCTTCTTGGCTTCACAAGCTCCTGTGTTACCAACAGTGGATTGAATTTCATCTTGTTATTTTAATTTAAATCGAAGCCACAAGTATCAATTAATCTTGGGTTCACAGAAATTCATCCATTGATTCCCCCTTCTCAACTCCTATCCTTGCTGGAGTCATAAGGCTTCGTTTTCCTTCTATGAACTAAGAATACTGACTCATATTGATGCTGAGCAATAGATATGTTCAGTAAAAGCACTATGAATGCTACTGAACATCCTGAGCATAGGAACAGATTTGTGTATGTCTTAATTTTAAAATTACTTCTTCTTCTGGGCCTTTCTATATCCTTGAATATTTCTGTAGAACTTGGCATAAAACCTGTCTTGCATAAAGATAGTCTCATGTGTATTTGCAGGATTGAGGCCACAGAGAATAACCCAAATCACAGCATTATTTTTAATTACACTCTACTATATGAATAAGCCCTCACAAGTCATTACTAATTTTAGATGAAGTAAAACATTAGTTCAAGTAAAAATCTCAACCACCCTTGCTGCACTGGAGTTTCTTTTCAATTAAGGAAATATTTGATCCATTAAAGTGAATACTAAATATGATATGGATATCATAAACACACGGTACTACACTGAAAAATACTTGCAGAAAATGAAAGTTCCCTTTCAGCTCCAAGGCTGTAAAAGATTTATTAGCAATTTAGAAAGCTCTTATTTGAAATTGACTACAAATTTCCTTCAAATGTAGCTTAGGTTGTTTTATTTTCTGTTGTGAAATTCAAACGTGTTGCAGGTGAGGACAGTGAATGTGATCCCCTCTAAAAATAATTCCTCTGATAAAGTTCTATCCCTTTGTCCAACCACCACCCCCAAATGTACATGCATGTAATACAGGCATGATAATTACAGGCCTTCCATGCCCAAATGTGTTCCTATGTGAGGCAGAGGCATTTTCACACCAGATGGATGTACCTCTGAAAGCCATGCTGCTGCATATCCCACTGTAGATATGCATTTCAGATATATTCTTTAGACTGAACACATCTATTACCTTGAATTTCTCTATTGAACTCTTTTCATTGAGGGCAAAACTGCCAGACCTGCAGAAAACCATCTTCAGATGGAAATTCATCCTCCATTAAGGAAGCCCAAGGCAGTTAAAAGGAACCTTGCAGTATGCTTGGCAATTCAACTCATGTTGTTTCATATTTCCTCACAGCTTGCTGAGAATCTGCCTTTTGTTAACTGATCAAGCTACTGCCAGAATCAAAATCTTTGTCCAGATCCTCCAATACAAAGACATAAAAAGGATAGATTTGAAACCTACCAGGTTTAAGCCTTACAAACTCATAGATTAATATAGGTTGGAAAGAGTTTCTGGGTACTAATTAGTTCAACCTCCTGCTCAGAGTAAGGCCATATTCAAAGGTGGATCACCTTGTCCAGCTAAGTTTTGAATATCACTAATGACAAAGATTTCACATGGCAATTAGGGTCTGTGGATACCAGGTTTTAGAGAAAAATATTATCTTTTATTAGGCCAACAGATATAGCTGAAATATCTTCAAACTCTTCAGAACTATACAGATAAACTGGCATTTTGAGTCGATCCAGCACCATTAATTACACCAAAGCCATCATTAGCAATGTCATGAACATTCAAACTGTTGCCTTGAGATGAAAATTAGCATTTCAAGGATTAAAGCAAGGTTTTGGATCATGCTCAGATCTTGCCAACCTTGGCATACCACTGGGAGGGTCATGAAAGGCTTTGGAAATCAGTGTTTTTGATGATAGACAGCACTCGAGTTCCAGTACTGGAGGACTGCTGTCTCTTGTGCCCCAGTAGTTTCCCTCCAGTAGCAAAGGACAGTGACTTTTCAGAACCCCTCCTGGGCACTGCCTTGTGCAGTAAAGACTATCCTCTTAGCTGCCACCCCATGGAGGGTTGTGGCCAAAGGGAAACTGTAAAACTTACTGAATGATGTCCTATTGCATACAAGATTCCTGAACCCATTCAGATTCTCTATTCACTGCAGACAGCTGAATTGCCTTGATCATTAGCATTCGAGGGGTTATTCCATAATCTCACCACTTTAATGCACTATTCTGCAGAATTACTGCAATACCATAGTGAGGTATTCTAAGAACCCATGGACTTCAGACTGCACTAGGCAGTGCAGGGCTCTGCAGCATGGGATCAGACTGTTGGAACTCCACTGAAGGCCTTACTAACATTTCTTACTGAGAGTGCTAAAATGCTAAACTGGCAATTATAAATATCCCTCAAATGCTGTGATTTCTAAACTGTGTGTTTACTTTTCTGGAAGGGGAAGTTGCTGATTTACAGAAGAAGGATTTGGAAAATTTAATCCCTCAAAGCTAAACCTTCTCCAAAGTACATTATTCATATACGTCCATGGCCATTTAATCAAGAATGAAACAGTAAGAAGGTGCTTCTTAGAATGTGCATGCTGGCAAATTACTCAGTTAAGGAGTCAGACTGATACAAGATGGGGACTCTCATTTTAGCTTAAAAGCTGCTCTGCAGAGGCCATGGGATGGCTGCTGTGTAGTGCTCTGACTACCCAGTGTTGCACAGTGAGTTGTAATGTGAGATCCCATGCTAAAAGGAACATTACCAACCCAGAGCATCAGCATGTTTAACTTCTTCTAGCAGTGAATGATAATAAAACTGTCTCTTTCTCATGCTTTGTTTTAACTTTTTGATTTATCTATCAGACTGTGTGAACAGGGGTCAGCTGGATCAGGGCTCCAAGCTGGGGACTCATGAGGATTTTTACATCCATGTGTATTTTATCATGTCCCAAATAAGACCTTAGTCTCAGACATGGCTTGTAAAACATGGCTTCAACTGATGAAGTGCTGATGTCTGCAGCCTTTCAAGCAGTCCTGGAATCTTTCAGTCAATGAGCACAATTTGTTCTTCAGATATCTATTACCCTAAAATAGACACCTTTCCTCGGTCAGATAAATTTCCTTACATTTGGCAGAAAATGGATTTTAGGATGACACATAAATGTCTATGTCATAGATGTCTTAAGAGAAGTGAATCCTCTCAAGCATTCATGGTGTTATACACTTATTAATACAAATGATACTCACTTTGGATCCTAATTTAACACTCAGTATCAGGGCTACAAACCAGTGGTATCGTCCCAGCATAGAAGAATTATAAGAGTAAATTCAGGCTGATTCAGGCTTACTTCTTACCTGAGGTGAGATACTCAGAAAGGCATGAAAAGAACAGAGACATGCCTTTAAAACCATATTTTAGGCCATATTTCAGTAAGAAAAATATTACTTTGATACTGTCCCAGTGGATGAAACACCAGTGAAGACTGAACACAATGGGTTATTTGCTTCATGTTTAATAATTTTGATTTGAGCTATCAGGGTTAAAAAATTTCACTAATACTACCTTCTTTCAGAAACATAAATTTCCAGAAGGAATTAATATTAAAGGCTTGAATGTAGAATTTTCAGGTAAGTCCCCTTATTCTGGGGTTCTCCCTAATATGTGACAAATCTTTCTTGTTTGATCAGAAGCAGCTTTGAAACACTTGGAAAACAATAAAAAAAATTGAAACCTGAGTATTTCTGTTAAAATGAAGTATTTTTTCTGCTTTCTCCAGTAAATTTCTTGTATTTAGTATTATTATTATTTATGCATTACTCAACTACAAAGACTGATGTCACAAAGAGCTGGAATTCTGTGATGCTCATCCCAGAATCAGACATTTATTCAAATGAAGATATTACTGCAAAACAGAGGATGTCTTTCAGATAATAACTTTTCTCTGATCCTGCATGGAGATAGAATTTTCTAATCCATTTAAATGGTACTGGTCTGGTTTCAGGCATAGTCCATGTGGCACTTGTTACTGTAAATACTGCTATGATCTTTCTTTCCCCTTTACAATTCCAGTCTTGTGGCTTGGTATTTAAAGATTTCTCACCTGATTTCTCTACCTGGTATCAGTCCCATGGGCAAGCATTACCACTAGTAATGATTATGAGCCAGCATTTTGTGTACTTCCATCAAGGTTTATTATAAATTATAATAGGGATTTTCCAAGGAATCCTCCCAATATAATTTTCTCTTGCAGTTCAGGTTTGCACTCTCTGATGACTGTTTCTGAACCCTGTGGAAGCTTGTGGCTACAATGACCTCAGGAGCAGGAGATGGTCATTGATTGTTCACTTCCCTCCAAACACTGGCCCAATGTGCACCACAGCTGCAATGATGATGGTCATCAATAAAGTAATGTATGTGTTTTAATAACTGAAAGTAATGAAATGTAACCCACCACACTAGATAGTATACTCACAGAAAAATACAGCACCCCACATAAAAAAAAACAAACTAAAAAACCCAAAAGAAAAACAACAACAAAAAAAGGCAGAGCACGCCCCAGTGGGTTTATAACCTTACAATAAATGAAAAGATTGCAAATAAATATTAGCAGGTAGGAAAAACTTTAATAAATGCCTCCAGTGCATCAGCAGCCTAACTACTCTCAAATGATTTTTATTCTTGTAATGAAATTCAGGTGAAAATCATAGAAAATCAAGGTGAAATATCAGCATGCAGAGTCCACCTGGTCTATCCCCTGCCAAAGGTAGAAACCTCCATATTTATGCAATTTCTACCTTTGCCCAGACATATACACTGTGTTGCATGTACTACAGCTGAGCAACCAGAGTTTTATTAACTTTATTACTGCATGCTTTCTCCTGATGTTTAAGATTAACTTTACATACCAGAATTCATCACAGAGATGAGAAATAGATTTTTCCATTATTCTTGACAGCAACTTTTTGCAAATGCTAGAATGACTTGGGTTGGAAGGGACCTTAAAGATTACCAAGTTTCAACCCCCCTGCCATGGGCAGGGACACCTTCCACTAGACCTGGTAACTCAAAACCCTGTTCAACTTGGTCATGAACACTCCCAGGGCTGGGGAATCCACACCTTCTCTGGGCAGCCTGTACAAGAGCCTCATCACCTTCAGAGTAAAAAGAACTTCTTCCTAATATCTAATCTAAACCTGCCCTCTGTCAGTTTAAAGCCTGCCCTCTTGTCATATCACCTTGTGCCCTTGTCAAAAATCTCTCCCTTCCTTATAGGCCCTTTTAGGCACTGGAAGGTATTCCTATGTACCCTCAGAGCTTCTCCTCTTGAGGCACCCCAAAACAGAAGTGCTCCAGCCCTCTGAGCATCCTCACAGCCTCCTCTGAACTCACTCCAGCAGGTCCATGTCCTTCTTCACTTGAGGGCCCAGAGCAGGATGCAGTGTTCCAGGTGGGGCCCCTTTGCTAAATGACCAGTCAGCCAGCATCAGTACAGCTAATGCACCATTTGTCACAGTCACAAAGATGTAAAGGACTTTCACACATTTGTTTTAATCTGGGAACTGAAAACTTTCAGAAGTCATTTTCAGAAGGAAAGGTAAGACCCCAAAGGAACCCCAAACCCTTGGAATTACATAATTGGGTAAAACCTTCATCACCTCCCTTGCTGTGATAGTGTGACAGGGGTAAGCTGTCTTACTAGAGCACATTAAGTAATCTTTTGAATCTGGATAGAATGTGAGAGATGTCTCTATCATGCATTATGGTCAGGAAACCAAACTCCCTGGAGTTATCTTAAAATATACCTATGCATCATCAATCTTGTTTTGGAAGTATTATACCATATTTCAAGATTTCTGAGCTGTGGTTTGCATATCAGTTAGGTCTAGAATCTCATCCATTTTCTCTGTAAGCAAATTATTGTGACCAATGGCAAATTCTGCACTAGAGACACTCAAAAATGTATTTTGGCTTTATTAAAAAAGACTGAGACCATGGCAGGCACAAGTGTTAGAGTGTTAAAAGACAAAACAATGATGTGAATTTTAAGAATATCCCAAGAACACCTAGCCACACCTAAAAACTGTTTGCTTGAAACAGTGAACAGATCAGGAATAATAGTGCTTAAAACAGAATCAGGAATCCAGAGAAATTAATAAAAAGTGTTCCATTAATTTATGTGAGCTTTTCATCAGTTCAGAGTGCAAACCACTCAACAGAGCTTTAACCAGCACCTTGTTCATAGACATAAAACTACAGCTGTTTCCTAATGACCTTTCTCCTTTATTTCCTGCTTGAGGGCAGTGAGTGGTGGGTGCTGCTCCAGCCCAGCCTGTGGGGTTTGAGCTGTGCAGCTGCTGCCTGCACTTGTCTCCTCTTCCCATTTCACCATTGCTCAGCACATCTATTTGGAGCAGAACTAAAGTGTTTGCTCTCGAAGTGAACCCAGAGGAATGCAGAGGGAATGAAAGGGCCAGCAGGACTCCACTCTGAGCAGTGACTGTGCAGGGCTTGAGGCTGATTTCTCTTACTTTCTCCTGTAACTTCTATAATAAATTTATTTGGCTTTAACTTCCCAACAGTTGGGAGTGGGGCAGTGTGATCTATGGGTGTTCACTTGCGATGGAGGGAGTTGTATAGAAAACTTCTTTCAGATTAAATTCCTTCACTTCAGAACAGTGATTTTCATTTATCATCCATTTCTCCTCCTCTCAGCTTCTTTGACTAGGCTTTTCTTTCCAGTCACCCAATATACCAGACTGTCTCTACCTCATGGCTAGATCTTTAAACTTATTTTTCTATTTTATCTTCTTTTCCCTGTTTCACTCTTCTGTCCTTTGAATGATGGGTTCAAAGGAAATACAGTAATCCAAAAAAGTTATTTTAACTTTTTGGAGGATCTGTCTTCTTTGCACACCTCATTGCACAATTCCTGTCTGCCTTCTGGGCTGCCTTTCCTGGATGTACCATCACATACCGCTGAGTCCTCAGATCCTTCAGAAGAGTTTGTTTATTTAGGCTATTTTGTTGCAGCTGAATTCATTTATCAAAGACAAATGCTAACCCATAGATTAACATTTGTTAAGAATTTCCTGGGCCTGACTGATAAAATGATTAAGGAAAAGAAAAGATGTTTCATAAATTTACAGAAAATGCAAATGTTAAATTTAGCAAATCTAAGATCTAAAGCTGAAATGAAAAAACATTTTAAATGGTCAAATTGAATGAACTGAAAAATGCACCATCCGGAAAACATTCCATCTGACTCCCAATTGACATCTTAACTAAATAATTTTAGTAAACAAATAAGAGACAGAATTGAAAAGAAACAGATTGAAAGGGAATGAAAATATCTGTATGAAAGCTGAACTCCATACTTTCATGAATTACAGCTGATATCAGCCTTAATTACTGAGCAAATCTCTCATACTCATCAAATGACTGGAAGATTGGGTAAAACAACTCCTGATATTCCCCAAGTAACTTCCACATTGCCATAGAAGGGAGATATTTTCCATACTTGGGCTATTATGAAGTTATTTCATTGCCACTTGGATTTTTCTAATTCCCTGATGAACAAACTACTTTGCAAACATTGTGATTTCAAACTCCTTCACAGTTAAAGAAACAAAAAGAAGACCACTTTAATATCTCATTGAAACTTTCTGTGATTGCTATGAATTCTTGAAAAAACCTCACTGACTGTCATCATTTCCCAGTGCCAGCACCAAGTCAATGTGTGAGCCATGGATATCTTTGTCCCCTTACAGCAGGGTCATCCACTGCAAGCAGTGGGTTTGATCATGCAGTCTGTGTTCATTAAATAATTTTATTTCATTTTCCACTAGCTAAAGCAGTTTTCTGTAACTTCAAGCTTTGTTTCTTTATTTGAAATATTAGGTGCTATTGACTACAGGCTGGCAGAAAATCTGTGGACATTTTAGCTGCCTTTTTCATGAAACTAACAACATCCTTCTCTTTTGAGGCTGAGATTCTTTACTATTTAAAAGTTTTCCTCAGAAGGGAAAAGGGATCTTTCTCTCTGTCTCTAAACTGCTCATCTCTGCCCTGACAATTCATACTCCCTTTATGCACACACACACACACACACACACACACACATATATATATGTAAAAGACAATGCTTGATGAAGAGAGTGGATAATTGTGTTAGTCTGGCATGATGCTAGGTTTGTGTACCTGGTTTTCTCCTGGGATAATGCATATCATTCAGGGAGTTTTCTTTCCTGAAATTAATGGATGTGGTCGAGTCATTTCATATTAATTTATTTCTAGTTCACTTGTAATCAATTTAGAGCAAAAGCAAGTTCTATATTCTGGGGTTTGTCCTAAGATTCCAAAGGCCTTATCTGCTGGTACTGAAATGGAAAAGTTTCTCAATGTTCTCCAGAGTCATTCCTACAGCAGCACAGCCCAGTGGAAGCTCCCCTAAAAGTTTTTGCCAAGCAGTGTATTTTCTCCTCTGAGGAAAATTCCAACCAGCCCTTCTGGGAGCAGAGGCCAGCCCTGCTGTCCATGAGCAAAGCGAGATCCAAGGAGTGCAGATCCCCCAGCACAAGAGCCCCCCACGGCCGCCCCCTCTGCCCTGGGGCCACTCCCCGCGGTGCCGAGCCCCATTCCCGCTGGGAATCGCAGCCAGGGCTGAAGCACCGGAGCTGAACGGTGCTGGGCTCCAGAGAGAGAGGGAAAGAGCACAGGAGGAGAAAAGAACCATTCTTCAACAGGAAGGGTTTGGCTGCTCCTTTCAGCATCGTCCCAGATTCATCACATTCTGCTCTCAACTGCTTGAGTACCCCAATACATCAAACTAATCAGCCTTTGCTTTTACTGGAGCTCTTTCCTAGAATTATTCCCTTTAATTATATTTTTAATGCTTGACCACTGAGAAGGATGAAAAGAACAAGTTCACTGTCTCTCACTACCTTCCTCAATGAAGCCGATGGAGATTTTTTCCATTTTTATGGCTTAAAAATTACTTAATAAATCTTTATAGACTGAGGAACAGTAAAAGCTCTAGCTCTCTTTTAGGCAGAAAAAATCCCACATATATGAGGATAAATTATTGAGTTTAATTCATCTCACTTCTCACTAAATAATGTTAGCACACTATTCAGAGAAATACTGGAATAAAAATGAATGGATATCATTATAATATTACATATAATTTGTCTGACATTTAATCATTTTTATGCCTTCCACAGCATGAAATAAAAAAGTACTTTTAGGAGAGAATCTTGATGACAGTAGTACAGGTAAGTGGTAGGTCAAAACCACCTGAGATTTTGGTCAACAGATTTCATGCAAGCACGTACTTCTTTCAATTTGTCCTATGCATAGCGAAGCAGTTTTTAAAATAAGACATTAAGGTGACAATGTACCAAGGAAGTGGCAATTTTTTTGTAGTGACTTCTTCAGCTTAAAATGTTGACTGCAATATGCTTTGCTAGAAGATTATAGTTAAAAATCAAATATTCACAAAAATTTTACAATAATTTATATCTGGATTTAGTGAACATCCCTCCATTTTAGGTGTAAAGACAAAAACGTGAAATTTTCAAGTGTAATACCTGCTGAAATAGCCACAGTTTCTGAGATTATTCATATATGTGGCCTCATTTTGATGTCTATCAACTAATTTTTAAGTATTTTTAAAGTACTTAATGTTTTTTGAGAGGCTTTTTCAATAGACTTTGATAAAGTAAAAACTGCCTCTCTGCTATTTCAGACACTTTCAACTTCAATGAGAATCAGAAAAACGCCACAGTTAATTTCTACACACTCCTTCACTCATGATATAATTCCTCCTTCTTCCTGAGAGAGCATGTGCATTTACACATCCACATCCAATTGCACACAGGCTATGTTTGGATTGGGTTTGAGTTCTTTTTCTTCTTTGGAAAGGAAAGGAGGCAGGGAATTCTTCTGTGCTCATCCCTTGCCAGACAAACTTCTACTGGTGAAAACCCCTGAGCAAGGAGCGGAAGGTGATTTTCAGATCCCTGGCTGAAAGGCTTTGGGAGCAAAAGGTAGCTTAGGCAGGGGACTAAAGGCAAGGAAGCAAATGTTTTTAAGTAACATTTGGGGAGGCCAAAGGAGAAGATATCCAGAAGTCACTTCTTACATTAGGATCACTGCACTAAAGAATCCATTAAAAGCCTTTGAGGCAGGGAACAGAACTCAAACTAGCACCTTATTCTCCAGGCAACAAAATAGTTACTGGTCTGACAGAAAAGTATTTACCCAAGAGAAACCTCTGCCAGAGAATCAGAGTACCAGGTACACCAAAGTAAAGGCAGAAATAAATTGGCAATCATTGATTTTTACTAATAAAATCTATATTCTATTTACATTCTACCATCCTTTAGAGGTAAGTGGATTTACACAAATATTCCTGAATGAAAATCAACAGTACTACTGTGGTCTGCAGAAAAATGTTTCCACAATGTTCTGAAGGGAATAATTGAAATAAAACTTCTATATACAACCAAAACAAATATGTTTGAATGTTTCAAAGAAGAGTCATATATTCTGGACTTGATTTATTTGCCTAAATTTTGGTAACAAAGGCCTGAATGTAGTGCTTGTGTAGTTCCTGCAGGTTAAGCAGGATTTGCTTTGCTATTGGCATTAAATATCTAGGGTTAGACAACTGCTCTGAGCCCTTTGTCTTGTCCTATTTGAAGATGAAAACAACAATTGAAAAGTCTCAAAATAGCTTACAAAATCAACATTCAAAATTTTAACTCAGCAGTAGAAAATAAGGACTTTTCATTGGTAGGTGACTGATTTTTTTATTGTAGTCAGCTGAGTTCCACAATATTGAAAGATATAGATTAACCAAATTCTTTGATTAAACTATTTGGACAGCAAGGACTAGGCTAAATGCATAGTTCTACAGTAGGAAAATCTCTCTTATTGTCAAATATTCTATAAACACATTGCATGAATACATCCACATCACATGTCTGCCATGCTTTTCTTTCTCCTGAAGAAATAAACTGTCCAGATTACTTTAAAGAAACCTTTTTTCTTAGTGACCCCAAGCTTAAAACATCTTTTTCAGTAAACGAAACTATCAAGGAATTTATTATAGATTGCATGGGACATTAAAATGTCAATAATTAAACACTTCAAGAACAGGAATTTTGAAAGAAAATGGCTCATAAACTGTGCTGCTCTCTATCTTCAAGATATTTTCTAATTATTTTCCAAAAAATTCAGAGGAGTGATTGTTTTAGCCTTCATTTTTAACATGAATGCAGGAGATCCATAAAAAGGATTATGGTTTTACACAAAGAAACACTAGAGATATAGGAATAATTTATTTGTGTTTATTTATAGCTATTACCAATTCTGAGATCCTTTATTTTTTGATAAATCACAGATTCATGTTGATGAGTGTAGGATTCCTCTACAACATTGATTATATTTACTCACATTAGAAATGCATTGCTTTCTTTGTTGGTCAATATTCATTCTCCTGGAACTTCAGATTTTATTATTTGATGAATTCTCCAAGCACCTTAATGTTTTCAAACCTAGGAGTATTGAAAACTCATAAAACAAATGTTTGCCTCACCTTATGGTATCAGGATCAAATACTGAAGATACTTAAATACCATTCTATTCTCATCAAGGTATTGAAATCATGAAGTAAAGTACAGCCTGCTGACATTTTCACTGGTTTGTTATTTAGTGTCTTCCTTGTGCCTTTTGAAATATGACAGATGGGACACACTCAACTGGAACTCATTATCAGCCATCTATAGTAACACACTTAACTGGATTGACATGACTATTCTAAAATATTTCTCTTTCTTCCTTTTAATGGTAGATATAGATCTTTCCTTACTGGTCACCAATGAGAAGCATTAGAAATACGGGACTTTAAAGCAGTACATCAAGAATATTGGAATAAATCTGAAATACAAAGATATCTTGGAAATAAAAGGAGATATGGCAACAAAAATGGCAATCTGACTCTTAAGAGTGAATGTAAAGTATGGGTAAGGGTTCTTCATTTCAGTAGCAATCAATTCATAAGTACATAGACACGAATCATTAGCATTTGCAAACAAACATCGCCTCTCTTCCAGGAGCTGAGGACCTCAAGTGCAATGAATGATGCTTTTGAGATTCCAAATCAATATACTCTTTATATTTGGGGTTTTTGTATTTGCTTCTAAAATAAATTGGGACTTCAATACCATTCATATTATTACAAGGGGGCATGCTCAGTTACACAATCTGATACTCTGCTCTTGAAATAGTTTCTTGAAGTCTCAAAGCTAAAGGAGAAGGTAACAATGCAATATAGATTTTATCAATAATGAATTGGTCACAAGACTGTCTAGAGGAAGTCACAGCACAGGCCTATGGTATATCCATATGAACTATTAAATATTCTTAGCAATTACTGACTGTTATTGGAAAGCCTGAATTAAAAATATCTTCTGTTGTAATCAGCAAGCATTAGGGGATGATCTCCAACATCAGACAAGTGAGTGCATACCCCTGTTCCCTTCTGGGAATTACAAAATAACTACAACCAGATTACTTTCCCACTCTTCCGTCTCTTCAGTGCTCTCCTTGTCTTTTAAAATATGTGTCTCACATCCAAGCAAAATTCATTGGTATTTAGGTTTTGCAAATACAGTCTCCACTACTGATCCTCAGCATTACACTAAGGAGCAAGGTTTGCTGCTTTGTTATTCAACCATAAATTCTGCCTAGAGAGCAACAGCTTCCACCTTCACCCTCCAAAGAAGAAAAAGAGACATAGTCTGGGTCTGCCTGCATGCAGCAATATTCTGGGGCCCCTGCTGCTCCTTTGGGATCAGGAAACTGCCCAGGCATACTCTTCAGCTCATCTGAGGTGAAGCAGGGCCCCAGGAACTGCTTTGGCCCCTGTCTTGGAAGGGACATGTGTTATGGCCGTGCACACCTTGGGGAGCAGGAATTGGGCAGTAGCAGAAGCACCTCAGACAGCACAGCAGAATGTACCAGGGTGTTATCAGCAGAAAACCAGCATGGGCATCATTGTTGACCAGTTTGTCACTATGTGGAGCACACAAAGGGCTTTTCTCTCCTCTCACTTGCTCCAGTATAAATCTGGATGAATCCTATTGAACATTGTCAATTTAGGCTAATATTAAGCTGGAACAAATGTCTATATCAAGCTTCTTCATGTATACTGAGAGACAGGGCTTTGTTGTTGTAATTACATTTTTTAAAAGATGTGAGTTGCATAAATCTCATAATCATTTCCTCTGCCTATAATGGCTGTAATCTGCAGTTCATGAAGATTCCTAATTAATATTAATTCCCACCCTGTGCACAGTGTGTTTTGGCAAGTAATTAGGTCTGAAGGGATGGCCAAACACACTGATCTTCAAATTTTGAACAATTTAATTACAGGCTTGTTTTCTGCATGGAGTTGCATAAGACACGAGTTTAGAAGACAGCATCAGTGCAGTCCTAGTCCAGAGGCTGGCTCCAGAGCCAGAGCAGAGAGTGCTCTGCAGGAGGGGAGCAGAGCAGGCTGATAAGGTCTTTTGCCCAAAACCACTGAATTCCAATGGAAGCCGAATTATCAGCTCACATGAATGACTACCTGGAGGCTGCTCAGTCAGTTTGCTGTGAATGCCTTCCTGACAGAAGCTGACTAAAAACTGAAAACAGAAAGTACCCACTTAAAAGGAAGAATGTATTAAATTTTAAAGGGGTTCAACGATAGAAAAGTTGCCTTTGTCATGGATTTGCAGAATAATTTTGCATTACTCTGCACATGAGAAACTACCCTATTTACTCTTAAAAAATGAAGTCCTTTCTTAGATATTTCTAATATTTTTCTTAGCATTTTTAATTCTTAAGCTAATGCTGAGGTCACTTATAAGCACAAGTTACTGTTCTAAACAAGTAGGAAACCTCCCCTGTTCCAACCTATCACTCATTAGCAGTTTATTTGATGCCAGATAATGGGATCTTCACTGATAGGGGGAGCTCTGAACCCTCCACCCATTTTCTTTAACACATTCTAAAGAAATCGTGAAAATTAACACCAGTAAAATCATGTTACACATCTCACTCAAATTTTCAGAGATGAAAGAGAATCCAAGTTGCTTCTGCCCAGTCAGAGGTGCCAAAAAAAGTGCTCCAAGTACCAGAACAGAATTGCTAATTTTTCAATGACATAAGTGATAAAGAGTGATAATACAGGCATATAGTAAAAGTATAATGATTAGTAACAAATGCTTTATAAACGATTAAAAGTGTTTGCACAGGTGCTTCAGAAAGGCCTTACTAAACTCTGCTTATAAGCTGAGAGTAATTGTGGTGGATTTTAGCCAAGATTTGGCACTTGCTAGAATTGCTAAATATAAACAACACGAATCAGAATGTCTGACTGGGATCATAATAATTAAAGATCACGAGAGGAAAGAAGAATAAAGTACTATTCCTATAATGCATTGGTATTTCCTCACAGGATACTACCTGCATGGTGAAGCATGCTCACAGACTTTGATGGCAGAGTTACCTGAATCTTATACATCAGACATAGAACACAAATAAGGCACTTTTAATATTGTGTTAAACAGGCTTCCATTTCCAAAAGCTGCAGTAACTTAAATGATTGAGGACTAGTAACAGTTACCAGAGGTTTCTGATTGATTATTAGTCTGATCATTACCCTGATTATTAGATTGATTATTAGATTAACAGTCTTCCTACTGCTAAACAACGATTTCAATGAGTTATACCTTTTAAATCTCCTGAACTTTCTGTGAACTTGAAATCAACATTTGCTTTACATGACAGAAAAAATAGCAGGCTACAGTATTGCTGCCAGTCCTGCTGTGCATCTTTTTTGAGTTAAACTGTTCTTATTTGGAAAAGCCTATGCTCACCACATTCAGTAGATAATATGTTCCTAAAGGAACACCTCAATTTTTGACATAATACCCTTGATGATTTCCATTAGCTTAGATAACATAGAACATAAACTACAGCACGCTGAAGGTGTTGAAAAAAAATGAGATCAGAAAAAAAGCACAGCACATTAGTCCATACTCCCCAGATGTTTTGTGCAATGAAGAAGGCATAAAAAGAGTGGTTTCATCCCTCCTTTCTCTTCTGTCTCTCTCCGTTCCTCTCTCCATTTCTTCCTTGCTCCAGCTTGCTTAGTGGCAAACATGAGTAAGAATGAGTTACAGGAATTAAGAATTAATTTTGTGATACCTTTTCTGCTTTGTAAGGTGCTTCTAATGAGTCATTTTCGCTTAAAAATTTTGCTGAATCTTAGTTATTTATTGATATTTACTGATTTGACATTTCTAAATATAAGGCCCCATTCATCAAAACGCAGGAGATGCATAATTTTAATTAAACAGTGGAATTCAAATCCAAAGCAGACAGTAAAATGTCAAAGGCATCTCTTTGACGTGGATTCTCCAATGGATTGCACAAAGTGTACGGAGAGATAATGCAAAAGCAGGGAGGTAATGCATCCTAGAAGTTACTGCTCCCAGCTCATTCCAGATTTTGGGCTCCTTTATGGGCTATACAATTGTTATAGAGATTGGAATCTCTATATAGAGTCTTGAGTCATAAAAGAAGAGCAATTACAACACAGACAGAATATCAGCATTCTCAACAATATTTTAAGTGCATGTGTGAAAATTACTACCATTTAATATAAAGATGGAACAAATGAATAGGTTAAGGAAAAGAGTAATATTATTTACAAGGCTTTTACTAGTCCTTACTAGCAAGGTGACATCAATCATATGTTGACTTGACAGATACAGACAGAGTGTACAAATACAGTCAAGGCTCACTTGACAGTAGTGAAAAGTCTTTTTGATTGAATAGTCCTTTTTTGGTAGGACACTTTTCCCTCAAAGTTAAATAAGTGAAGAAGTGCTGGATCTCCTCTGACAGCATGACTAGAAATCATGTACCTCTTTTCTGTACATGATGAAATTTACAGACACTGAGTGCATACAAACATCAATTATACACAACCAACACGAAAATGAAAAATCAGAAAAATATTAATAGCTTTAAAATGAAGGATGAATACATACGGAAAGAATTTCAATTGTAACATTCAACTAAACTTTCTGATATGGCAGAAACTGTATCTGACATTATGCAAAAAGAATGGGAAGCAAATTATAAATTTTATATTAATACAGCAGAGATTGTTCTTTATTGAAACCAGGAAAGAAGAGTGGGAGAGAAACACCACATGGGATGCTGTTACAGAAAAATAAGGCAGGATAAGTTAAAACTACTGAATACATTAAGGCCAGAAAAGTAAACAAAGAAAAATGGAAATATATGAAGAAAGATAAAGCAGTACAATATCAACCAAAAAAAAGATAAAGGAGGCTCTGCTGGTAGACACTGAAAGCAGAAACAGCAGCACTGAAGGAAGACATGAGAACATTTTATCAAACTGTTTAAAAAAAAAAGTAAAGTGTAATGAGGAGCAGTGTCTGGAAAAAATAAATCTCACCTTATTTTAAAGACGGAAAGAATACCTCCCAAACACTGCAAAAAAAAACCCACCCTAAAAACCCACCTTATTTTTCCAATGAAAGAAGATAGAATTTGATGCCTGTTTTGTAGTAGCCAAATCTTCATGAGCTTAAAGTAGTTGCGGAAAGATGAAGAAAGTTAAATTAACATATGCAATTCAAATCACTGTAGCACAGATATGAGGAAATTAAATGGACAGCATGATATTTGGAGATACCTCTGTGGTTCAGTGGGAAGCAGAAATAACACAACCTGCTCTTGTTTCCATGGAAAGTCTTCAGTGCAGTCAACTCTGCTGTTTCGAAGTTGCCACTCGAACCAGACACAGGAAACATGGCAAACATTTTCTCTAATTGATCCTGTGCAGACAAGACCTCCCTTCTGCCAAGCAACACAGAATGAAGTATGCCTCTTCTCCTGCACTGCATGGGACTTGATTTAATGATGGATTATCATGGCAAACTCCCTTTGAAATCTCTTGTATAGTGGTTCTGGGAAAGTATGAAGCAGAAGTGCTTCATGAAGTTGATGCAGCTGGGAGGGGATGAACCTTGGTGACAAAGACTGCACCTACTTCTGCCCCATCCTTCCTCACCACCCTCATTGCTCCATTGGGATGGTTTCTGTTACTGGGTCATTACTGTGGAAATGGTTATTTCAGTATAAATGCAGACAGAGGAGATGGAAGGGTTTGCAGCCAAAATCTGTCTCATTGTGAAAGGGCTGTATTACACTTATGCCAAACAGGCCCGACAGTTAATAAATTAGAGATAGGCAATGCCACAGATGATAAATTATCTACACAATATTATCTCTATTTAAAATCTGAAGCTTTTAAAAACTTGCATAACCCCATTCAAAATGCAAAATAAATGCATTTTTATATAAGTTAAAACCAAAAAACTATTTCCCATACATATTACTGTGCAGAAGAATTTCATAATTAAAAACCCCACTGAAATCAGGTGGAATAGTCCTCAAATATAGTGCAGAGTCCTAGAAAAATAATGCACTCATCCTGTGTAAATGGCACAGCTATCAAAACAGGTGTCTATGAAGGCTATTTAAAGTATTGACTTAATAAATTAGAAATGAAGAAGCCTTAAAATGAGTACAGATAATGGAAACAGTACAAACCAAATTAAGGAAGAGAAGGGACATGGATCTATTTTTCATGGTTCTCCAATAACAGGGATACTCAAACCACAACCTCTGCAGAAGCCCCAGGTTTGGCTCCAAAGGGCTGAACCCACGGCACTCTGCAGCACAGTCATGGCTGCTGGGATCCTGTGATGAGAGCAAAAAAGACTTACAGAAACCAGCCAGGCAGGATATAGCTGACTCACATGATTTGACTTCTGTTCTGTGGTCTTACCAGCACAGTGACAACGTTTACTGGGAGCATGAAAAAGGGTTACAAACATTTGACAGAAGAAAAATTGCAAGAGGGAGTTGAACCAATAACCTTCTTCATTCTATTTTAGCTCAAGCACAATAGCTACTTCAAGTGTTTGGTAAAACTTTTTAAGTGAATTTGAATTTTACCCTGACTTCTCTGAGGAATTTACAGGTTAATGTTCATTTAACACCACAAAATTTCACAATCTTTCCCTCTGCAACAATATTCAAGTTTTGAACGCCCTCAACTCCCCTCCAAAGTAACTTCTGTTTTCCTTATATTTAGTCCCTTTCTTTCAAAATCCAGGACAGTCTACTTGTTCTTCAACTCTTAACCTATTTTCCTATCATGTTGTTTTTACTGCAGATTATCTCCTCAACTACTCACAGAGATTTCAGCTAACTCATTCTATTTTTTCATGGCATCTTGAGCAGATTTATAACACAAATTTTTTCTCAGAAAGTATATATATAGGCAATGTTTTAACAGCAGTCAGTTTCTTGTAAGGTTGATAAGACTGTAAAATTTTGTTTATTGATGTAAAGCTTAGTTTGAGAGATTAGAGAGCACTTCCAGATGTTTAGTAAATCAAGATGTCCTATAACCATCTTTGGTTATCTGAGACACATTTTCAAAGTCACAAGGGGGAAGTAAGGAACCCAGTTCCCACTGAAAACCAAATATCACCCCCTTTATTAAGAAAGCTGAGATATTTCCTCCATAAATAATGACATTGTTCTTCTGTGGATGGAAGAATTATTTTATAAAATATGCACAGAAGAGCATTTCATAGCAGGGTTAAAATGTCTTAAAGATATAAAATATAATGAGAGAGGTTTTTAGGGGGCAGTATTTTCCACTAACCCATCTGATACACTAAGGAGGAAAAAATTAAACTTTCAGGCCCACAGATCTTAAACAGAAGAGGCAAAACATGTTTGGAAGTGCAAACCAGCAGTGACACCTTTGTGTCCTAAAGCTAAGTGCGCGCAAGCGCAGTGTGTCACTGTGACAGCATAATTAAAGTCAAATATTCTTAAACAACCTAGGAGAAGACTGTAGGTTTGGGTGTCAGCAAGAATCTTCCCACCAACTTTAGTGGCTAAGTTGATGTCACCTTTGGTAATTGTCCCTGAATTTGGCCCTGAGTTGATGGCAGCACTGGCCAGTTTCCCAGTGACAGTTAAAGATTTCCCAAGACTTAAACTCAGGTGCAGATCATGGCTCTTTTCTGCCAATGAGATTTGGTAGCTCAAACTGAAATAAAGGTCAGTCCAACTGGAGAATCCTAGGAAAAAATGATAAAAATTGGAGACAAAAACCAAAAAGAAGTAGCTCTGCTCCTGTGGAATCTTCTCAGCCTGCTGTGGTAGGAGGTTTGTAGTTAGATGCTGGATGAGAGAAGCAGAGCAGCAGTGACAGGGTACAGATGGATGGGTATGGCACAGTAGATATACTGGGTTACTTCAGGAAGAGTGGGCTTGTATCAATTTCAGCCAAGTCCAGTTTAATGTCTAGAAGTGCCTCATACAGCCTCTAAACTGCACTTTTTTTATGAGAGCCTGTTAACAGCAACCAGGCATAAGCTCAAATAAAGGCCAATGGTTATGAGCTGATAACTATAGGGAGGCCAGATGCGAGAACGAACGTAACAGTAAGAACAGGAGGTTGGAAGGAAAAAAAGCAATAAGGTGTGTACAAAAATTGCCAAGTTTCTATGAAAAAAAAATTCAAAAGCACAACTACACCTGATTTATTCACTGTTGTTCACCTTGCTCCTACCTTTGACTCTCAGCAGACTAAGCAGATTTTCATGCGACTAGATTCCTTGTGTCTATGCCCACGCTTCATTCACATCTATATACATGAGCTGGAGTGGCATATGGCTCCTTAGGCAAACTGGATATCAGTTACACATAAAACCCAAATGTTATTTCCCTGGCTTCAGTGGAGTTATACACTCAATTGTTTCAGCAGCATAGTACAACTTCAATGCTAAAGAAGCAACAACACATGCATATTTTGCTCTTAGTTTATTTTTTTCTATATCCCAGTTGTCATTTTCTCATTAGAAATGCCAAACAATTGTTCAGACATTTGCTTTTATCATTCCTTTTGTTATGAAACTTCTGTATTGACTTATTCTGAGCAAGGTTTTGAAAAGCCTCAATTCTTCTTATCTGGAGCCCCAAATCATTAGCTGAAAGTTTATTTTGAATTCCAGTTCACATAACTTCATGATATCATTGCTCATGACTTTGCAATTACCTTAGTAATTTAACTGAATATCCTGAGGTTTTATATCTCCCTTTTTCGAGAGATCCCAAATGTTCATGTGATTTTGTAGTTTGTATTTATTAAATTTTAAACCCATATTGAACTAGTTAGATCACACATTCTTTCCCCCAATCCCAGTCATATCAAAGCTTAGACTTCAAATTCCTGCACCTTGCCCTCTCAGATCCCAGATACCATTATGAAACTTTCAAATATAAGGAACTGACCACAAATATTAGAAAGCTGCTTCAGAGATTATTCAGGTTTCATGTTAAAAACACACTATTTGCTTCCTGTTTGAACTTTAAAAACCTCAGCTTCCATTCATTTAATCTTGCTGGGGCTTTGCAAGCTTTTTTAAAGAGTCCTTCTTATCAGGTTGCTGCCTTTTAAGGAGGACTTGAGAGGGCATCTGATTTCAATTTCATTTTGTTCCATATGCTACACTTTGTTAATGTGATTACTGCTTCTGCATTTCAGTCTTTAATTAGAATTTGTTACCTGACAGAGCTTAGTTTCAACACCAAGTCCTTTCTCTTTTACATGCAGTCACAACATGTTCGCAAATTACTCTTCAGGTGAAAAAAAAACAAAACCAAAACCTTCAGAGTAAATTGCTTACAGGATAGGATGATAGGATCATAATATCTATAGAAAATTTCCTTCCTATCAGAACTAAACATACTCACTTCCAAGCCTCCATAATCCAATCCACGAAGTTATGCAAAGAGACGGAGAACAGCGGAACCAGCGCTGGTTGCACCACAAAGGTAACTGGGAACAGAGTATCCCTTCTGACTCCCTAAAGCCCGGACGATCCCGTTACCACTTGTGGATCGTTACAAGTATTTTATTATCAAAAGTCTTACAGCGAAAGAGACGCTGCCGTGGGTGTACGCACAGGTTTGCACCCTAAAGAAAGCGATCCGAGCACAGAAAGTGAACGTGGACCGGACTGACGCCCTCCTGGGGACACCGCGTTCTGGGTCCAGGTGGGGCACAGGAGAGGGGCACGGACCAGCTGCAATGGGCACAGGCAAAGCAGCAGGACGCGCTCTTTGGCCGGGAGCTGCCGAGGAAGGAGCGCGGGCAGCACCGAGCGCGGGCAGCACCGAGCGCGGCCAGCACCGAGCGCGGGCAGCACCGAGCGCGGCCAGCACCGAGCGCGGGCAGCACCGAGCGCGG
>VYXF01008533.1:2438486-2520525 GCA_013397295.1 Polioptila caerulea
AAAAAAAAAAAAAAAAAAAAATTACCAAAGGCCCCCAAAACTAGTCCATTGATGCAGCCAATTTCATTTAGGGATTAAGGCTCAAATTCAGGTAAATTAAAAGAAAAAAAAAAAAGGACAAAAAAATATAAGCCCAGGGATCTTTCATATCTCCCATTTCTTTCAGTGCAAGTCTCTCAGGGTACTAGATCCTACTTTTCTCAGACTTTGAAGGTCATCTCCCTTGAGGTTACTGAACCTGTATCTTCAATAATGCAGAAATTTCCTGGAGACTCAATGAATGTTTAAGAGTGAAGAAATAACACACATGATTCCAACACTAGTCAGGATGATCTCCCTATCTGGAAATCCTGTTGGGCACAAACACTTGGGGCTACTCTGTGTATATTTCTCAGGCAAAATTATGACTATAGAGGGATTTTGAGTTCCAGGTGAATTTTTTGTACAGAGGAGGCTTTCTGAAAGTGTTTACCACATTCAGAAGTGTCAGTCAATATCTATCAAACTCATACTTTTCAGAATAAGGAATGGGATTGTCCCTAAATATATTCTTAAATGGGGGAAAAAAAAAAAGATGTAAAAGTAATTTTAGAAAAATGTAGTCGTGCATAGAAAATGTGAAAGGAAAAGGAACCTATCTGTTGCTGAAGAGTTCAGCAGCAATTCATTCTTACTTAATTCTGCCATAACCAGCTAAGGCTAACTGATGGTCACATAGGTTGAGGCTGCCCTCGGGTTACAATGTTTTCAAAAAGTGTCATAACATTTTGTGTGCTAAATAGATTTCTGTTGTGGTAACAGTTACTATTAATTAGTGACAAATTGTGCTCTTTTCCCTCTTTCTTCAGAGGAGAAACAAACAGAAGGTATTTTACAAGGCTTCAAAAATAGCTGTTCCTTTTCTACTTTGGTGAGGCCAAAAAAAAACAAAATAGGAACAAACATATGAAAGAGACATTAGGAATTTAGGATGCAGATTAACTATTTCGTTGTCTGATTCATCAAGCACAACTCAATAATTAACTCAATGCATTTACTTATCGCTGAGGTTTTATGTGTTATGTAATAAAATACCTCGGTTGCCCAGGAAGGCTGTGCTGTCTGTCCTCAGAGTTTTTCAAGACCCAAGTGGATAATGCCCTGAGTGACCTGGTCTGGCCTAACAGGTGACCCTGCTTTGAGCCTGAGACTGGACTAGAGGCATTCTCAAGTCCCTTCCAACCTGAATTAGCCTATGATTCCGAGACCTGTTTCTTCCTAGAAATAAACAAAAGAAAAGTCCTAATATCTGGGTAGCATAAAAATGTTATTCTATAGAAAGATGCACACATACTGCTATAGGTGGGCAAATCCTTAGGCTATGTGTATCTTTAGATCTCTAAGCTTTTATATCTGCTGTGTGCATTCTGTCTAACACACAGATATAAAAGTTGGATCCAGGGCACAAACTGTTTCTTTGTTTAGAATTAATTTAGTAACTAAAGAGCTCTAAGCATGTTCCCTACCCCTGTTAAATCCCACTCTCCCACAGTTCTTAGCACTGTAGAGGCACAGAAACATACAAATATTTTACTAGCATTTGCTTTAGAACCCCAGACAAAATATTGCTTTTGGTTTGTTTGTGTTTTTCACAAGTAAAACAAATTATACTTATGGCCAGCAGCTCAAATGTGACTTTCTGATCTACTGGCTCTGAAATGGTGAAGAATGTCGTTCATAAAGCACCAAGTCACACCATAGCTGCTGTGGGTGGGGTGAAAGCAACAAGGAAATGATTCTATTTCCATAAGAGCTGAAGACTTTAGTTAAAGCCTGAGCAATGGGAAATCTCCCACACGACATGTTGCTTCATTCCTCATTCATTTTTGCATGAAAGGTGTCTGACCTTTCTGTAGAAGTGGCATTTCTGAAGATCAGGGGCTAGCTGAAGAATTTATGAATATGTTGTCACATTTGGAATTGGGAATCCTTTTTTTCTTTCAAAATGACAGTAATGTTTCTCCAGGACTATGATGCTGATGCTATTGTAGGGCATGGTAATACAGTTCTTATAAGTAGTTATTTTAAGTTATAAAGTTTGTTATTTGGTTACCACTAAATACATCACGGGGCCAGAGAATGCTCTCAAAATACCATTCTAATGCATGATGTAGCTTGCAGAAGTACAATTTAAGGTGTATAATACCCCTCTGTGTCCACCTAAGGAAGGAAGAAGATTCCCGGGGCCAAATCTGCAGCAAGGTGTGAGCAGCTGGATCCTCTGCTCTGTGGATACCTCTGAGGCAGCTAAAGCCCACCCGGGTGAGGGAGGGCTGAATCAATGGCATCATAAAGCCACAGACTACATTTTCTCCTCCCTAAACTTATTAATGGGATCAACAGAGTTGAGGTCCCATTGCTACAACTGATAAATGTACTGTTCTGTTTAATTATCAAACCCATTTCTTTCTGCCCATCTCCACTGCTTTTACGAAGTTCCAGTGTATCTTAAAAGGACCTGATATAAATTGCACTCCCACCTGGCTTCAGAAGGTTCAGAAAACCCTTTAAGACTCTCTTCTGTCATGGTGGTGACTCCAAAAATACTTTTAAATCCCAGAAGTTTTATTTGACCTTTGATAAAGATGTAAGGTAAAAGTGTTACTTCTGGGCCCAAAACTTTTAGCACTATTTTACAAGAAGCTAACAGCAAATAGAGAAAGTATCAAGCCTTGGACAAGGATTTGTATCTAGTTCCATTGCTGGTCTCTAGCCCAGAGTGCTAAATGCTTTGAGCCTTTGTACCTCTGAAACTTTCATACACAGGATGTGCACAATATTACTTCATTCATAAATAATTTTGAAAGTTATGAACAAAAAGGCGCTACAGAAGTCCTAGATCATTATATAATAAAGATCCTAGAGGATTATATAATAAGGACTCGAAGACAGTCACTGAGATATCACACACTAAAGAGTTCATCTGTCCTCTGGCTTTGCTTTAAATTACATGAAGTGGAGAGGGTTGCAGTATGCATCATCAATGTCTACTTTTATAATCTAACTTCACTTAAAGTACCTCTAAAAACTTTGAGTTTGCTATTTGATGTACCTACAGAAGATATTACAGGACTGACCATTTTTCAGTGGATATGTCAGTCTCTTTTCCCAGGTAACAAGTGAAAGGACAAGAGGAGATGTCCTCAAGTTGCCCCAGGAGAGGTTTAGATTGGCTATTTAGAAAAATTCCTTCACCTAAAGGGTTACCAAGCATTTGAACAGCCTGCACAGGGAAGTGGTTGAGTCACCACCCTGGAGGGATTTAAACGATGAGTAGATGTGGCACTTAGGGACGTGGTTTAGTAGTGAACTTGGCAGTGCTGAGTTATTGGCTGGACTCAAGGGTCTTTTCCAATCTGAATGATTCTGTGATTTTAGCTAAAGGCCAGAACAATTTTTAGAGGAAATCTTTTGCCTTGTATTTTGTTGCTTATCTTAAGTTGCTATTATTTGTAAACTTTCAGTGCAGAAACCTGAAAGGGTTGGGAAGGAGGTATTAATCTCTACAGGAGCAGGGATTCTGAGAACAGTGCTTGCACTGAGACTTTGATGTTTCTAAAACAGGTCCTGTTTTGTGGTTTTTATGTGCAATGCTTAGAAGCCTGAGTCCTGCTCAGGATACAGATAATGACAAATTCTCTGAATGTGAAAAAAAATTCTGGAATGATAAATGTCAACATTTTGTCTACGTACATCCAGAAAACTGCACTCAAGAGGCCTTTAAATCAGTGTGCTCTGTTTCTGTTCTTTTAAGCTATTTTTATGACTATTTCCCAAGCAATTGCACATCCTACAACAAGAACTACATATGTCCCAAGATTAAAATATCAGAAATAAGCCAGTTTTAAATCTTTGATGGTCAAAACAAATGATAAGTGCTTTCTTTATATGCTAGCTGAATTTTCAACTCATACACTTCAGTAATTATGCTGTGGAAAAATAAAGTACAGTTCAGGATAAAAATATGTTTTTATTTGGTATTGTTAAAACTGTAAATTGTCCCCTTAGATTGATTTCATGTATACATAAATTTGTCATGTCCTTTTAAATATTTTATTTTTTTTGTTTAGGTTCCATTTTTATTCTTTTTAAAGGAGCAAACACACACAGAGCGTCAGGTAAATATTTCCATGAATAGCCTCAGGGTCCCTTGGCAAGAATGTAATTGCCTGTGCACTCTCTGTAACTGAATTGCCATCCTTAATGATGGGATATTGGCTTTATAGGCCCCTGACTGCTTCTCTTTAATACCCATTAATTTTCATTTTACTTTTTTTAGTGAATGCCCCTTTCTCTTTTTCTTCCTTCATGTTTCTTGCCCGTTGCACAAACTCCCCATGAAAGTACAGTGAGTGCAAGGAAATAAAGCAGCAAAATGACTGCAAGCTGGCATTTACAGACTCCTGTTCATTCCAAATAGATGATTCCTGCATGGAAATTGAATTATCTGATCTTACAGCTCAGGAGCACAAGCAGGCTCACTCCTATCACTCACAACTGCCCCTCCTTGAAGTAAAAGAGGTGCTGCTGCCTTATTATCTTTTAGATTCAGAGACCCACAACACTATAAAGCAATTCTTTCTTTGGGTAAGTATATCTGGGGATGAATTTGAGTAATACGTAAGAAAAACACAGAGAATGCCTTCAGTGTGCACCAGCTACAGCTGGCTGCTAGTCCATCAACCTCACCTTCCAAATGGGGCCTAGGAGCCCATAAAATATATATCATTTAATCACTGATTAAATTATCCAGGGCAGATTATTTGGGTTCTCCATTTTTTTAGACAAGTTTCAGTTTAGTGCAGGAAAACATTATGTGACATTTCAACTCCCAAGGTGCTGAGAAAATTAGTGTTTAGGTCAATTGGGCTCTCTAAAACTGTAACTATGGTTTTGCTGAAGCTGTGATTGCAATAGTCTGGTAGAAACAAACAGATTCACCATATGTAGTTCCCAAAGCAGAATTCTTATATTACTGCTTCTTTCAAAATCAGGTAGAGAAATACTGAAGAATTTACAGCTCCAGGCTTCTTTTGCTGCAACACAACCTTATGGCATTGATTAGCAAATCCTTGTTAGAAACTGTGGGGCAGGAAATACCATACATTTATGAAATGGAGATGTGCTGTCAAAGGGAATTCATTTTGCATGGGACAAGTCCTGATGGTTCCTCTAGAAGTGATTCATCATTGCAGTTGAATTGTGGCACTCAGAAAAGAGAAAGGCAAAGAGCTCTTACCTTACAAATGTGGAGTCTATTTGTACACACCTACTGTGTTCAGCTGCCTCGATAGCTGATGCCTCCTCTGCTCTGACAGAGCTGACAGGGGTTTTGTGGAGCACCCAGGTTTGTGGGATAGGTAGCAGCAGTTTTGTGGAGCACCCAGGTTTGTGGGATAGGTAGCAGCAGTTTGCAAGAACACTGAGGGGCAGCAGCCAAACAGAGTGGGCTGCCCAGCTGAATCCAACTAAAGCTCTGAGCCAGGCCAGCTGCTGATACTGCCTGACAGGACAAAGCAAGGAAATCCCTTGGGAGGGGAGACAGACTTCCACTGAAACCCGAGCAGCTTTGAGAGTGGGTGGAGGTGTTACTAGAAGGGCCATCTGATCAGGATGGAAAGGAAAGGAAAGGAAAGGAAAGGAAAGGAAAGGAAAGGAAAGGAAAGGAAAGGAAAGGAAAGGAAAGGAAGATATCCCTAGAGCCACTGAAGATGGGAGTCTTTGACTCCAGTTTTGGTAGCAATTTTTATGCTGTGTCTCCCCAGGTTATGATGTATTAATTCTTGTAGTAATGTTTCACTTACCTATGTCTATAATGCTAGAAAATGGGGAAGACTTTCCTCTTTGCCACCCCACAGATTATAGTCAGTTTTCAAAGACATTGTGATTGAAACAACAAATTAACAGAAGTGGAACTCGTTTTTTTAACTACTGGCTGCCTAGCAGGAGAACTGGAGCTAGTTTTCAGAGTTATTTTCCCATTTTGAAAACGTTTTTTGCTGTCTTAGTACTTAGGGTTTTTTTTAACCAAAAGGAAAACAAAAAACAATATTGGGAAAAACTCTCCCAAACCATATGACTGAAAGCTCCTTTCTCTATATTTTATTCCTTTGCACTTGCCTTCCCACTTTTTTTTTTTTTTTCTATTTCACTACAGAAGTGTGGAGAAAATAAAGAGCCAAAAGATTCATACCTGAAAAAAAATTAAGAATTTAACAATCCTTTTTCTTGAAAAAATCCTTAAAATCCAAACAAGGCAAACAGTAGGAAGAGTGGAATGAAAACTGATGACTAATAAGTGACTTCTTGTCAGAGTTTTTTTTTATGAGGTATCAGGTTTTCTACACTAGAAACCCATGTTTTCCATTTGAGCTCAGAGGTGATAAAGTACCCAATTAGTGTTTTTCTGTCCTTGGTTTTAATCTTGACTAAATTTTGTAATGTTTTTGGTGGAATCTGGATTTCCCCAAGGTTAATTTGATTAACTACAACTCTCACAGGGCAGGTTACCCAAGCTCAGGGCTACAACATAGCAGTTGCTGGCTCAGACAATGAGCACTGGTTTTTTAGAAAAGAGCTGCTCCATCAGCAGGGCAAAAACTCAAGGTTAGAATCTAGGTAACTTCAGTCTGGACTAAAAAGGTCACTTTAGAGATTAAAAGTGTAACTTTGTGTTTTGAAAATCTTGCATCAAATCCCAAACAAAAAGCACTATGCTAAATCTCTTTGTTTGGATTATAACCAATTTCTATTGTTATGGTTTAGCAGCTTTTGAAAATAATTTCAGGAAATCTTTTGCTGTCATAAAACAATACCTTTTTCATTCAGTCCCTGCCATCAATACTTTATGTTTTCATAATATGTCTAATCAATAAAACATTTACTATCATTCAATCAGAATAAAATGTTCAGGATCATCTACTGTACATTGCTTGATGAAAGATTTCAGACAGCTCTAAAGCCAACTGATCAGCAAGATGACTTTTTAATCATATGCACGGGTGAAAGAATTTTACTAAAAAGGAGACATAAAAAATAAGTAGATCGTTATTACTGAAGCACAGATTGCTTTATATTTTTATCTTCTAAAATGCAGCTGAGAAGATCATTATTAAGAAGAGAATGTCATTTTTCAAAAGAATTTGTGGCAGTAACATCTAGTGAGACTTTTTTTTATTAACTTCAAGAGGTAATGCCTGTTACATAATACTAATCAATTGTTTCAGGGCACAAAATTCAGAGCTAGATGATAAACAGAAAACATTCAGGAGTTTGTATATTGAGAAAGTTGGTTTAGAAAATGCTACAGAATTGGCATTAGAGATTTCCTGTTTCTGTATAATAAATAATAGTGAGTAGTTTTGCTCAGACAAAGTGTATACATTTAGCTCATGATCCAAATACTTTTGTCTCACTCTGATAGATATGGAAGCTGTTTCTTGTTATATAGATATGAGATTTCAAGCTGTACTGAAAACGTATTAGGTATGGGGGAGAAGTCCAAAAGGAAAAACAGTTTTCTTCTCAGTGTGGGATGTGTAGAACATAATCCATTCCACAACTGAGAAAGAAAAGTTAAACTTCCTTTAAAATTGTAAATGCATGCTTCAAGCTAAGCTATTGAATTTTATCTACTTCTCTGTCAGTAGCCATGACACTTTTATTTCTTTTTATTTCACCTTCTCCCCAGTAGGCTTCACTTATTGATACAGATGAATTCCCATATCAAAGGCAATTTCCAGTTGACTTTAGGACAGTTATTATTTAATTGGCTGCTTTAACTTGTCTTTGTCGCTAAAAGCTTCTGAAAACTCTTGTATTTGAAAAAGGCTTTGGGGCAAATTCCCTGCTGATATATTTCTATGGAGCTACACTGGTAACAAATTGCATCTAGGAAATTCTGTTCTCACTACAGTATGTTAAATTTCTTTTTCTCTGTTAGCTTGCAAAAACTTGATGAAAATAACCAACACTGTTGCCCTGGCCAAACACCAACAACTTCACAAGCCACAGCATCCATCTTCTCCTCTGAGGAGGTTCATGGCCTGGGCTCACAAAGCAAAGCCTTTTGAAAGAGACAGGCTCCTTAGTCTGGCTGGAAAAGGACAAGTTGCTTTGCATCTCCTAGCACAAGGATTTACTTAAGCCAAAATTACCCCCATCCAAACAAGTGGATCAAAATCTGCTTTAGTTTTCTAAGGGTTGAGAGGGCATGAAGAGGGTTCAGGGTAGAATTAGACATAGCCTGTTTCATGATTACAAAATTTTTGTGTACCATAGTTATTAAAGACCTGTTGATTGACAGGAGAGCAGTGTGTGCATTTGTACTTCAGTGCACATAGGTGAGCAGTCCCCTGAAATATTGTTCATTCAGCTGGAAAGCTGCAGGGATAATTGGGTTTGACTCAAAAGGAAGTAGAAACTAGAACAGGAGAGATAATTTTGGGATATTGTAATAACAAAAGCAAAAGGAGGTCATTTTTCAGAGTATATTTTCACACACAGCAACCTAAATCTGACAAGCCATCACAAATGCCAGGCACAAAGATATTTGCATTTCTAAACACACCAAGTGCTTAGAAGCTAAATTCTTTTTCTGTAAGATCATGGGACCTCTGTGAACAAAGCCACTGCCAAGAGCTGCCTGTAGAAAACATCTCTGTTAAGAGCTGTATTCTGAACCTTTTTGCATCAGAGCTTTATTTATATCATGTGCCCTTGCACTCATGTTCCCTCCTGGCTCTGGAGGGCATAATCCCACATAAGAAGTATTCCCAGGACACTAAGCAAGACTCAGTTAAGGATACCTTTCTGGTATGTCTAAAATGGTTCTGTAATAATATTTTTATGCTGACATGTTTGTCATCTCAGTAAATCTTTCAATCATACTCTAGATGTAAGGCAGTAAGCAAAATAATCCTATGGACAAACAGATGTGTAGCTTTGAACTTTGGAGCAAGAAACTTTTATATTACACAGTGGCAACACTCCCAGATATAGCCAGGTGGGCTCACTCATATACAGCTACTTCTCTGAGCAGAATTGCCTATCACAGATTTATTCTCTGTGCTGAACTCTAGTGATTCACAAACTCACAAATTAAACCATTTTCTCCCCTATACATTATATTATATGAGGGCATAAAGCTCATGCAGTGTGAGTGGGAGAGTATGAATGAGTGTCTGCAACAAAATGCATGCTAACCACAATGCTGCAGAAAAAAATCTTGGTGGGATGGATGGTGTAGGAACATACATTCTCCACGTGGTGGGTAATTAATCAAGCTTCAGGAAGATACCTATGTCTCCTTGATATTTCCAGGAAAGGTAAATTTGGGGTAGAACTTAACCACAATCTTTTGGATAATTTGACAGGAGAGAGCTATTCTTGTTCACAGGTGGAAACTCTTCCTCCATACAGAGAATAATTTGTTTCATTTTGCCCAGAGCAAAGTGTAGGACAGGAACCTATGACTTCTAACATTCACTGAAAGAAAGGGAAGATTCTCTAATACTCAGTCAGAAGCAAGAAGAAAATCACAGTTTCAGTGCCCAGAAAATAAGGAATTATATTTGGTGGGCAACAGTTTTGACTGAACCAAGCTGCCGGTGCACACAGGCACAGAGCTCACAGCACAGCTGTCTGCACAGGCAACAACTCACCTTGAGATCTGGAAGGGAAACCTACCACAACCCTGAAATGAAGGTGGGAGAAGGGAGATATTAACTTATTCTCATATTTTTTTGTGTGAGTAATGGCTGTGGCCACAGTTTTGGCTGAATTTAATTTGCTGTAAAGCAAGAATGAGGAATGACCGCTTTGTGAGTCCCAGCAAACCATCCCTATGTCTCAGCCCAGGTTGTAGCAGACAATAAAAAGAGGCACAGTTGCCTGGGGAACTTACATGTGGAAGTCTTGCAAGGATGATAAGCAAAAAAATCTCACACTATTTTAATTTCTTCATATATTGGGTGAAATCACACAAGGGCACCTCTGCTGAGGACCTTCAGCCTCACGCTGCTTTCAGGTCTTACAGGCAGAGGAGATGAAACCTGACATCTGCTCTTGTGGCAGAGCCTTCACAAACAAAGCTTGTTTGTCCAAACAGACTCTGCACGCACAGGATTTCACCAATACCTGATGGCATGTCCAAGAGGCTCTTTATGAAGGATTTGTTCCACTACTACTTTAATATATGCTCCCTCTCTCTCACAGGGAGTATTAACCTCTAATACCATTTCCATCCCTATATTTTTCTCTCTCCCTCTAGAACAGGCTTAGCTGTGTACATTTAAAGAATCCTTACTAAATAATAATAATAAAAAATTTAATTCTTTGTACTCCTACTGTTACTTTTTGTCCATTGAATGAAGTAGGAGAATTAGGAAATTAAATGCTCTTTGGTTTTGTGATTGTTAGTGAAATTATGCAGACAGATCATTTTCCAATCTTAAATCTAAATAATTCAGTTGCCATAGGATCAAAATATGCATTACGATGCCCTCAGTTTTCCATGTGTTGAATCATCCCTATTCCCTTCAGCACATTTTCCCTTTGATTTGATAATGCTCATAAAGGCAGTTGGCACCGGGTATGGTCGGCATCCAGATTGCTCATTGCTCCCAGCCTTATGTTCTTGCCTCCTCTTGTAACCATTTACACTCCAAGAAGTGAAACCTGTCCTTGTGTGCACATCTGTGTAGGCACTCAGGACAAAGCCAGGTCTCTTGCATTCAGACTGTAGCACACAAAATCAAATATTGCAAAACAGTTTAATTTTTCTTGTTCCAAACTGAAATTCATGAAGGAGATACAATAACTTCCAAACTAAATTCCATCACTAGTGATACTTATGCTCACCTTCCTCTGATTTATCAAAAAAGATCCATTCTGGCAGAAAAATGACACTTCTCAGAGTGAGGGTCAGGTTTTTGGCTGTGTTTGAGAATTAGTGGTGTTCCACATCTGATAAACTCAGGTGTTATTAGTCCAGGACCTTTTCTTCCCCACTGCATCTTTCACAAAGCATTACTCTACAGAAGCCTACAGAGCTGCCCCTTGTTAACAGGGGGATAAGTCAGGCCTCAGCAATGGTCTCCAGTTATTTGCTAGCAAAGAATAAAGTATTCCTCATATCTTTCCATAAATCTGGCTTACAGAGGCTACCCTTTTGCAGACAGTTCCACATGAAAGGACACAGATGTCTGAAAATTCCTTTCTAATAATGCAATAGCCTCTTTGTGTTGAAATATTTCTGGCACTTTATCCTTATGTGTGTGAATGCACACTCTTAAATTTCTTTCTCTCCTTTTCTCAGCAAAGAAATTTTTTTTTTACTTATACCAAGCCTAACAGTGAGGGCCTAATTATATGGAAGCCTCTTGTTTCTATGACACTGAACATAAATAGCAATAGAGCCTTTTCTGTGTCTAGTTAACATAGTTCTTAAAGTAATCTACTTTAACTTCCGGCTATCATATTTTAGATTTCAATGCTTTTCAATGAATACTTTTTTTTTGCTATTAGTTTCAAAACTTATCCTTGTTACAGAGAAAGTTTCTAATTCATACCTGTGCAGAACCTTGCAACCTCTCCAGTTCAGCTTCTCTTGCAGTCTGCTTAAAATTCCTCTGGGAAAAAGAAAAGTGAAACAATTCTTTTATCAGAACAAAATAAATTTAAGTTTACAGCTCTATTTTTAGCTCCCACACCTGGTTTTGTTTGATTAACAAGATTGGTTTGAAAACTGCCAGACTGGCTTGGAAGAAAAAAATTGTCAGCTTTCCTTGATTATACACATCAGTTGGCTTTGCAACTCAATTGTCTTGTTTTATCAATTAGTTAAATAGATGTTCTGAAGTCATCTGAAAGAAAATCCTATTACAGAAAGATGTAGGGGAGAGAGGCACATCACTGGCATTGCCACAATAAGTGAAGCTAGATGGAAATTCTTAATGTTGTAATGATTTGGGGGATTTGTAACACTGAAATTCAGATCCTGGAGTTAGGCACAAAAGTGCTGCAAGGACTGAAAAAAATTAGGACATTGCAGAGGACGAGGGAGAAAAACAAACTCACTACTCCACCTGCAACTTGGTTTGACAGGACCAGGTACCATCACAAACATTTCTGTCTAACAAGCAGCACTTAGAGTCTGACACAATGTGGAGAGGCTCCTCCTTTAGACCTGTGTAAAGAATAGCCTTTCTCAGTCACAGAGCTAGTCCGAGATATATGAGTGCCCAGACTGAATTACTCATCAAAATCAGTGCTGTTCTTTCCTTGAACATATTTTGGTTTGGGTAAATTGTTGGGGAAGGGGGGTTTCTCTGAAATATTTAGCTGGGAGGGGAAAGAAAATCTTTCTGTGGACTTTAAGATTAAACACTATTTGTTTATGGTTTGCACAGAGTAAACCATAAAACCAAAGACAAAAACTTCAAAAGCCTGTTGAGGGCACACCCCTGCTCTGGTGCTCACAGCTGCTGCCCAGCCTCTTGAAAGCCCTCAATGACACATTGTCCTGAATTGGGCCCCTGCCCCCCTATCAGCTACCAAGTTTTTCCTAACATCTAGGCAGAACCTGCTCTCTTCCAAATTAAACCAATTTATCTCTGTTCCCCCCAGCAGGGAAGCAAAGCAGTGATCTCTGCTATCCTTCTGCTCAAATGAGGACTGGTAAACATTTCACATAAACACACAGGCTCCTCTAAGAAACGTCTCTGATTCATTGTTTCTCTTTTGGATTGGAGGCAGGCCTGATGATTGGGAAACCCTGCAAGAGCTACAACCTAGTCTAATATGTAAATAAGATTTCAAAGTTAGAAAAAACCCAACAACAAAACAAAACAAAAAAAACCCAGAAGAATCCAGGGCCCAGTGTAGGAGTCCCATATCAGGGACCTGCCCTTCTGTATGCTTGAAACACAACCTGCCATGACATAAACAGTAGAATGTCACTGTGCTGCAGCTATTACACCCCTCAAAATATGCCCCACTCTGCACATGTGCTGTGCAAAGCCTGCACAATGCAACCTTGCATCTCTCTACAGCATCCCCTGCATCTCTTTAACCTCGTTAATCAGGTTATCTCAGGGGGGAAGGTCAATGCTGCCGTATGAGAGAAAAACCAAAAGTGGGTGAGCTGGGCTGCCATGATTTGTTCAAGCCACTGCACAGGGAGGACTGAGCAAATGTTTGGAGGCATCTGGTAGACATTCTTATTCCTTTTGTTGAGCCTTTGAATATGTTCACTGAGACAGATGATCTGTGAGTAAAAGTGATTCACACTGAAATGGAATTTGATTACAAAATTCCAACAATCACATGTAGAACGTTTGCATTGCTTTGTAATTCTCATAATGTAACATTAACCTTCAAACAAATAAATTACTTTTTAGGGTGTAGGTGCTGAAATTATCAAATCCCTCCCTGTGTTCAGCCCTATACATCAGGCATAAAAGGGCCTGATGAACACAGAAACAAGGAATCTCTGGATTTCCATACAAATTGCTCCACTAGCATAACTCTACTCTTTCCTCCAAGACTGCAGATCCCATGCAGTTTGGGAATGGCCACATCTGCATCCAGCTTTAAAGCTGATGGAAGACAGCCAGACAGAGGATACCCCTGCCAAGGGAGAGAACAGGCATCGTGTTTAAGATGCTGCAGGGTTGCAATAGCTCACAATGAAGACGTCACTCATTCTTTGAATTTTTATACTAAAGCACCATAAACATAACAAAATCCTTCATTTCTTGATCAGAACCCTTTCAGCTCCTTGCAGAGCTGCTAAAAACCTGGAGCATTGGGTGTCTGCAGTGAGGTGTTGGCAGTGGGGAGCTGCAGGGTTGGCCTCTTTGAGAAGAGGCTGGGGCAGTGTGTGCTGAACACAGGCAGCTCCACCAGGCCCTGGGAACTGCTGCAGGACACACCAGAGCCATGAGCCAAGCTGCTTGTGCCTCTGGAAAATATATATTTAAGATAGGACAAGATGCCACACAGTGAAGTGAGGAAAGAAATGTGAGAAAGAAGCTCTGCAAGCACCCAGGTCAGTGGAGGAGGAGGGAGAGGAGGTGCTCCAGGACACAGAGACTCACATGTAGCACACAGAGCTCATGTCAGAGCAGCCCAGGGAGAGCCCCACACCAGGGCAGGTGAACACTCTCTGAAGGAAGCTGCTGTTTGTGAAGACCTACATTTGGAGCAGGTGAAAAATGTGTGTGGGGAGGAACTGCAGAGAGGAACTACTATGGGCTGATTTCAGTTGCTGATGAGCTTGCTAACTTTCATCTTCTGGAATACATGATTTCTGTAGTGCTTTTAAATTTTTTAGAAAATACAAAGCAACATATATTAATAATTTCTGAAAAATAGGTAATGTAAAAATATTCTTTTTTCCATCACAAACCCATGGAATTAATAAATCATAAATCATTGTTCCCTNCTGGGGCAGCGTGTGCTGAACACAGGCGGCTCCACCAGGCCCTGTGAACTGCTGCAGGACACACCTGAGCCATGAGCCAAGCTGCTCGTGCCTCTGGAAAATATATATTTAAGATAGGACAAGATGCCACACAGTGAAGTGAGGAAAGAAATGTGAGAAACAGCTCTGCAAGCACCCAGGTCAGTGGAGGAGGAGGGAGAGGAGGTGCTCCAGGACACAGAGACTCACATGTAGCACACAGAGCTCATGTCAGAGCAGCCCAGGGAGAGCCCCACACCAGGGCAGGTGAACACTCTCTGAAGGAAGCTGCTGTTTGTGAAGACCTACATTTGGAGCAGGTGAAAAATGTGTGTGGGGAGGAACTGCAGAGAGGAACTACTATGGGCTGATTTCAGTTGCTGATGAGCTTGCTAACTTTCATCTTCTGGAATACATGATTTCTGTAGTGCTTTTAAATTTTTTAGAAAATACAAAGCAACATATATTAATAATTTCTGAAAAATAGGTAATGTAAAAATATTCTTTTTTCCATCACAAACCCATGGAATTAATAAATCATAAATCATTGTTCCCTCTTTGCCCATTCTTGGAGTCAAGGAATTAGGGGAGTCAGGAATGAAGGAGTTAACCTGACCCTGAGAAAAAGGAGGGATGGGGAGAAATTTGCTTTCATTTTGCAAATGTCCAAATCTATTTAGATTATATTATTTTTTATCAAGTCAAATCTTTTTTCCCCATGATGGTAATTGGTGACTGATCTTTGCTTTTTTCTTGAGGAGAGAGAATGAGAGTGGCTGGGTGGGTGTCTGGCAGCTGTCCAAGGCATACCCATCACACAGTCATTGTGCTAAGTGCTTCTAAAAGATTTTTTTTGAGTGTTTTTGGAGCTGAGACAAACTACAGGAGTCACTATGCCTTTTTTGATTCCAAAGATTTGTTCTCAGCATTTGTGCACCGTATTGTATTTCAGATCATTTTACTTGCCATCTATTTTACAACCAGCTTCTGAATTTCAAGGCATTTTATCTGTGAAGAACACAACACACTCCTCTTCTGATCTCTAGTAGATTTTTTCCCTTTGATCATATTACAAGTAGGGTTGGTAGCACCATTTTTTTGAGCTTTCCCAATATCTTGGATTATAAATTCCTGGTTTCAGTTGCTAACCTTCATCATCACCTTGAAGCTTGCTAACCTTCATCTTCTGGAATACATGGTTTCTGTAGTGTTTTTATACTGATATATTTTTTAGAAAATACAAAGCAATGTATATTAATAATTTCTGAAAATTAGGTAATGTAAAAATATTCTTTTTTCCATCACAAACCCATGGAATTAACAAGAAGTAAGCATCCTGAAAATGGTTTATTAATGAGCAAAAGAGGTGGTTCTGCCTTGTCACTGTCCCCAGCCTCACTGAATCCACTCTTACTTTTTGATGGACTCATTCTACAACCTCATATCTTACTCAGAGGCAAAGTAATGTTTTCTTATGTTTGAGTGGAAATCAAGAGCTCTCTGTTCATTGCTTGTCACTTCATCAGAACCATTAAAGTGATAACTCTATCTCCATACCCTGCATTTATTTCAAAACAGCAATTTCCTTTTCCTGATCTTTTGTCTGACCTGCCAATTGTCTCAGGGCTGAAACGCCATCTGTGTGTTGGTGGAATGTTTATCCCATTAAGACTGTGCCTCAAGTTGATAACTTTTGATGTTGTCATAAAAA
Source organism: Polioptila caerulea (assembly GCA_013397295.1). NCBI lineage: Eukaryota > Metazoa > Chordata > Aves > Passeriformes > Certhiidae > Polioptila > Polioptila caerulea. The sequence goes on from VYXF01008533.1 coordinate 2,454,701, forward strand.
CATTATCTAGAAAAATGACAAGGACCTGTAAAGCCTGGATAGCTGAAGAGAGAAATATGGAAGTAGGCGCACTGGAGCTTATCTGAGCTGCATCAGGGAATTCCTGCAGGTGACATGAAGCTGTGGTTATCACTAGTGTAGGTTTATCTCTCTGCTTCCCCTGTAACACTGTGGGATCTGCTGGGGATATCTTTCCATCTCTCATCGTGTTGTTAAACTGCACCCACAGCTACCAAATGTGAGTGTGGGGGCCTCACAACACCATGGGATAAATCTGATGCCTTTCAAACTGACATTATTAAAAGGGGTAGTAAACTAGTAATATATCAACTTATCTTCTAGGTAATCTTTAAGTTCTGTGACTAAGAAAGACACAAGAACCTGGGGCTTTTATCAAAGAAAATGTCCTAATTGCCAAATGGTTGAGAAACTTTTTATATCGCAGTTCTATAGATGGGTAAAAATCCTAATACTAAAAGCTATAAAAGGCTGAAATATGTTTGATACAGGACTCTGATTGGGATGAAATCTCTGTGGTTAGTTTGAACACAACCTGCGTTAGGATATTGAGCACAGCAGGGTAGTTAGGAAATCCTGGCCATCATCAGCATTACATGTTCTTCTGTGAGCACGAGACATTGTAGCATCAGAGCAGCTTGAAAATTAAGTTCCTTCATGGAGCAGCTAAATTATATATTTTGTAAGTTGATTGTAGATGCTCTATTTTATGTAGATTAAAGTAGATTAAAGATCAAGCCATCATGAATTTATATTCTATTTAAATGTTCTAGAATGACCAATACACAACTACAGAGCACCATATTCATTATTAATTTTCCTTGGTGTTAGGAATATTGGATGTCTGAAAGATAAATTCACCAGAATAAACAGGCATGACTGTATCAGTTACTTCTAAACTTAAACTCACTTTGTTTAATATAAGCTTGTTTATAGGCTGTTGGACATTAAGACAACAGTGGAATAATAAAGAAAACTACCAAAAGTTCTGGTAGTTGATTCCTTGGCTTAAATATTTGCTTCAGTGTTGATCCATGCTAATATGCCTTGATGTTGAAGCATGCCAGTGTTCTTACCAGTTGAATGTAGTGATTGATTTTTTGTTGGAATGGTGACTTTTAATAAGACCATTGTTGGAAAATTATTCTCTTGTCTTGGGTCAGGAGTTCAAAGAAAAGGCAAAAAGAAAAGAGCTACAATGATCTAAGGTCTGAAAAATAAGTTTTAACATGACAGCATAATGAATAACAATCTATTTAGCCTATTCAAAAGACTGTTAAAGGATCACAATCAAGTAGAACTTAATTGTGGAAGAATTGTGGGTCTTCAGTGCAGAATATAGAGGTTGAAATTTTAGAGACCAGATCTTGATGTACTTGGATACACAAAATTTAAAAGAGGATAACAAGCTGTTAGCACAACTTATTAGGGGGTGTGATAGCTCTTCTAATCAAGTTAGAGTGCTTTTTTAAAAGACAGATTACAGCCTCGTGTTACAGCTGTGATGCAGAAATGATTGGTGAAGGTCTTTGGTCCGTGTTGTGCAGAGTCAGAAAGATTATCATAATGGCCTTTACTGTCCACAGTAATCTGTGTGTGTAAGATTCATCATGGCTGAGGGCAGGAGTGGGTGGCATAAGCAAATTACTCCTCCTTTAGAGCCTTTGTGTCAGAGACTTTTCCCTGCTTCTCTCCTACCTCCCATGGGGGCTGTGGGAATGGTGTTCTTCACATTATAGATTTAAGAAGAAACAAAGCAATCATTAAAATTTCCTTTAGTAAATGTCTTGGAACATTTCACAAAAGAAGTTAAAAATATAAAAATTGAAACTGTTTAAATTAGTTAGCCCTGCTGAGTGCACAGAAATTAAACTGTCTCTCTCATCAGTGAGGCTCCAGGATGATCCTCGATCACCGTTCAGCTGCAAGTTTCTCTATTTTACCCAAGAAGCAATCTTCAAAGTCACCCAAGGTAAAGAAAGGATCTTAAAGAACACACCAACTACATTTCACAGCCTGAAGGAAAAACAATTATGGATCTATTCTGACTAAAGACCTGATCTAAATGCTTTATTGAGGGAGATTCCAGTTTATTGCAGTGTTCAAAACATATAAGATGCTGGGGTTTTTTCTAACATACTGTTTGCAGCAGACTTTATTATTTTTCCAAGCTATTAGTAATGTGATAAAAGGAATCATATTTCCAATACTAATTACACTAAATCCATTAAAAAATAGGAATAAAACCAAAGTGATGGCACATACACATAATAAAAATGGAGACAAAGAAGAAATATCATAAAGGAGTTTTCTTTTGATCTATAGTGGAGATTTGTTATAACTAGCCCATGACAATCTACAAAATTTACATTCTAGTTTTTCTGTCCTCTTCACTTGATAGAAAAATTCTCTGAGTTCACTTTCTGTTGCACATCTCAAATACACTGGGAAAAAAAACCCCACAAGAACAGATTGAGAACTATATCTCGCTTTGGGGTGAGCTTGTCCAGGATTTTTAAAGCTCTCCAAAGAAGTGAAATGGTTGGAATTTCTGAGTAGAAGGACATTACCATAGTGAACTGTGTATGTAAAAGTCCATGTGTGCCCTTTGCTTAGAAAAAATTTAGATAGTAAATTAATTTTTTTTGGAAATGAGATATAAATGTTTCCTATCATGTCTTCCTTGTGACCTTTTATGTCAAACACATAACTGCAGGAGGCTGCTAAGAGTGAGTTTCACTTTAGCCTTCACAGTCATTCACCCAGATGACAGTTTGGAGGAGAAAGATAAACAAGCAGTGGCTTCTGTATTATAAAATGGCAGTAAACACATTCTATTAGGGAGGGATGCAAGCATGTGTGATGATAAGAAATCCAAATTTTTGAGTGTTGTGAAAAGAGAGAAAGTGAAAATGCATGAAGAGCATCTTTCCCCACAAGAAGAAATTTCAACAAATATTACCAAGACTGCTGCTGGGCTTGAGCAGCAGGGGTGAAAGGGAACAGTGGTTTTATCACAAGGTTCCTGGTGAATACTCTCATATGCTTTCTCATCACTCTTTCACCTGCTCTGTAATTTTCTCATCTAATAGAAAACATCTGCTTTCTGGTTTAGATATGGCTCTGATTATATAGAGGAACAATTTTCTTTCTGCAGACTTTTCTCACAGCTACATAGCCAAAGTTTAGACCCCTATTAAGAGACAGAAGGCCATTAAGCCAGAATCTCATCCATACTACTGTAACACTGAGAAATTTGTTCTAATGCTCAAGGCTTAGAAAACTATTCAAATTACATTTGAGATTTGAACTGGGAGGCTTTACACAGCAGGGTTCAAAACCTGGCAATCTCTTTCACAAAAGGGCCTGGAATCAGATAGTAGATTATAGGCTTTGGTCAAAAATAAGGGAAAAGAAATATGTCTGGTCAGGAAGAGGTTGAGTATTGAACCTACCCAGGATGATTAATGAGGTCCCCACAGTATTTAAAAGCACAAGGCAAAGGTCTGTGTGATGCTTTTGACATTTCTGAAAGACCAAAATCTGAAAGTCAGAGTGTAATTTGAAATTAAACTTTCTATCATCTTTTAGGGTTCCATCACAATCTCATTCCTTTCATCCCATGGGTCTAGCAAGGTGTGAGGTGATTTGGTTTAGATAGCGTCTGAAGTCTTTAAATAATGCAAGATATTTGGTCTTTTGGGAGCATCAGGAAGGTACCAAGCAACTTGCCACCTGCATTTATAGTAGCAATGTTACCTTTAAAACCAAAGTGCTGGGTGAGGTGATGCAGTTGGATAATTTGACTTCAGGAACTAGAAGACACTAAGGGCACCTTAAACAGCACTTCACTCTATGGTCAAGCATAAAAAGGCCCTGAAAGCACCCCTTGGAAGGATAATGCTGATTATGTTTATGTCCTAATAGAATCAAATTAACCTTTCAGTCCTCACTGAAGAATGCAGACCTTGCTTTCAAAGAATGTAGGGACATAATTTTCTGATTAGTTTGGCCAACTTGGTAACATGCCTAACCAAACCCTAGGAGACTGTGGTTTTGTATTGATTGTGACTTTTTTTTTTGTGAAGTCAGTTTTACTTTAGTGGTACAAAGCCAGCATGATGGAAGCAGTTAATTGAATCTTTAAGTTGCAGTACAGCATTCAGAGAAAGCTTTTAGTCCTCAAGAAACCAAATTTAATTTAGAGTTTCTGGTATGGGAACAAGTTTTTGTGATTCCTACTATTCACTTTTTATTGTGCTAGCTGGTCCTTCATATTCTGTGTGGAAGCTGAGAGCTTAAAGTTTTGGTTTATTTTACTTAAAGGCTTTGTAATTTGGAAGGATTGAGTGGAGGGAAGGAAGGTAGCCAAGGGGGAAAAAAAGACCAAGGGAGGGTACACTTCCACCAACTCATTGCACTGAACAACCAGAATGAAGATGATGATTGTGTAGTGATTGTGGAAAACCTGATCCTTTTCCTGTCAAGGTTGGTGAAAATTTAAATTAAGTCTGCTGAAGGTAGAAATGGAGAAGTTTCTCTGTCATACTGAAATGAAAAGCTGGTGTTCCAAAGGGACCTGCCTTGGAATCTGAGAATCAGTGTCAGATGATCAACAAATACAGAAACTGGAAGGGGCAGAGCCAACTTCTTTTAAACTGGTTCAGTTGCTTTAGATATGTAGTTTTCCTTGTCATTTAATAAATCTGAAGGTTCTGTTTTTGCCTTTCCACACCTTCTGCATTGAAATCTTTCCATTACATATCTTTGCCTTCATCCCAACCTATTGTATCTTTTTTCTTTTTTTTTTTTTTCCAGACCTATTCAGGAATGAGTTACCTTCATCAGCTTTATGAAAAAATCTATGAACATGTCTGTTGTCACTTTGTTAAGTGTGAGGTTTTCATATCAAGATTGAATTTTCACTCAGTAATTTCCTGGTGGGAAAGCCATCACTACAATACCTCCAAAACAAACTGTGTTAAATCTTCGTTTATAAATTTGGCATTGACTTCTCATCCTGACACATGCCTAAGAATTATAAACATCCTATTTTTGTTAATGAATGGTTCTGAAGTAAAGAAGCAAGCCAGCATCACTCAAATATTTCTTTTATTATAACTATAAAAAAGATTTATGTTCTAAATACCTGCATTTTGGCTAGTCTTATTAATAAATTTTAAATGTAATACTGAAGCACTGTGATTAGACAAAATGAATATTTTAATTTTTATAGGTAGCTAAGAAAAAGCTCTTGATTTATTACCTATATATAATTTTATTCTCTGCTGTTAGAGCTAATATTTTTTTTCAAGTTTTCGTTCATCAAGAGCATTTAGCATTTCACTGGAATTGATGCAGGGGGAAATAAACTTCCACCTCAATTTCAGAGCAGAGTAAATAGTGTAAAATATTTTAAGGATTTTTTTTTTTTTTAAATTGGAGACCAGCTCCCCATTCTATTTTCCTGTCTCTTTCAAATTACATCATTTGACACTTGCAGAATAGAACCCAGCAGGCATGGAAGATAACAGGGAAAACTAGTTTTCAATTTATGGTCTATAGCATTTTGAAAGAGAGACTGAGAAAAACAAACTTGATTTCAGTTTACCATCAGTTTACCTGCACCACAGTTACAAATTTTAGTAAGCATTTGGGAACTCCAAGAAGAAAAACTAGATAATACAAGATGCCAAAAAATCTGTCTGAAAACCCTCAAAAACTCACCTTAGATTATTTTAAACCCATTGAGTTTTACCATTTCATTTCATGGTACCAGTGTCTTGGCTTGGAATTATTAGTTTATTCTTAAAAAAAAACCCCAAACCAACATATGAAAGGAAGTCACAAAAGTGAAAAATTAGGTCTTTTGCAGTGTGCCTGCTGCTTAGTAAGCTAAGGTCAAGTAGATAACTTAAAATTATTTCTGAGAATGGCAAGGATGAATCCTTAGAGATGTTCAGTGCACCACTTTGTTGACAGAGCTTCATATTCTTTGTTAAAAAAAGTCATATATATCCTGTACCTGATGGGAAACCAAAGTGTTTGCAACTCAAGCACCAATTTTTCAGCCTGATTTGACAAAGTGGCAATTAATCAGGTCGTAAGCATCAAATTCCCTCTATTTTTCATAAGAGAGGTTTAGAAAACCACAAAGTCAAGCCTTGTAGAGAGGATTGTCATGGAGAAGACTGTATGCTTTTTATCTGCCTCCCATTGGGATGGAAACATCAGGTAGTGTTAAGCAGAAACCCAGAAGATATCTAAGCTCAAAGGCATACAGATTTATGGGAAACTTGAGGGGTGGAACTGCCAGAATATTATTTCCCAGTAGATGGAAAAATCCCATGGGTTCATGGAATCTCAGATAGGTTTCTCAAAAAAAAAAAAAAAAAAAAAATCGAACAAAAGAATTGAAAATCAGAAAATCTTAAAGCAGGATAGAGATATCATAATTATCACATTCTCCTCTGAAAATAAGTTCCTCAAAGTGTTCAAGGCCAGGTAGGACAGGGACTTAAGCAACCTCATCTCATGGTTGGCTTGCCTGCCTATAACAGGGTTGCTGGAACTAGATGGTCTTTAAGGTGCCTTCCAATGCAAATCATGACAGGACTCTACCATTTCAGATATTACTGAGAAAAACAAAGGAAAAAAACCTCATCTGCCTCTGATGCCACTCTTCTTCTACCTGACTCAAAAAACAAGAAATTTGAGGAGAAAGAAAGCCAGCAAAACGACAAAATAAGGGATAAGTAATTTTCTCTGACCCCGAGGTTAGAGTTGGATAAATCCACTGACCTCACTTTTCTTTCAGCTTCACACAGGCTGAATCTGTCATTTAACAGGTTAAATGTGAACACACTGGTCTGTTTTCTACTTCACGTACAGTAACCAAGGGCTCACCTTGGCCAGATTTTATTCCTTTATCTTGGCAGTGTCCTGTATTCCAGAAAACCCCTCACTGCTAAGACAAACAAGGTTATACCTCAGGGTCAGCTCCAAGTCTCTGAGTAGGCAGAATTCCAATAAAATCAATGACCCTGCATCTATTTGCTAAACTTTAGTGTAACAGAAGACTATTCTTTAGCCATTTAGGACAAGAAAGAAAAAAACAAAAAAAACCAACAAAACCACAGTATGAGGTAACTTTACTGGTGCAGGCCATATTTAATCTAAAGTTAGAGCAGAATACTAGAAAGCCAATTGATTGCTTCAAAGCAGTAAGAGCTACTTTATTCAAGCAATCAGCTCTGCAATAAATGTGTTCAATTTTTAAGAGCTTGTAATTTAGCCCTAGCAGGGGCAGAGAAACAAACATCTCTGATTTTTATGAGAGGTTCCAGGATGTTTCACAGACAGACCATTCATTAATGCTTCACAAATACTATGAAGTGAAATATCGTTCCATGTGTACAAGATATTTTGAGAAGAGATGCTAAAAATGGGAATTGTGGCCTCCAAAACAATGAGCAGGAGGAAGATGATGGTCACCCTACAGGGCAGCCAAGCTGATGTCAAGGCGTGGATCTTCAAAGGTCAAGTGAAGGTTCTGGAGGGTGTGCAATGGGTAGGGAGGAGAGGGACTCTGACCTTCCTTTGGGAGAAGGGTGTTAGAAGGCCTGATATAAAGGCCATTGGGTGTAGGGGGCCCTCTCTGATGTATGTAAGGCATGAGGAGATTAGCTGATAAATGGTCTAAAAGGGGAAACATCTGCAGAGGAATAGAGCCAAATTCGAGTACAGCCAGCAGGGATAGAGGTGACACAAGCGAGAGGACAGCCCTTGTACACCTGGCTGCATTTCATCCTTCAGTTCCCTTGCACATGTTTTAGAGTCCAACCGTTTCCCTAGAAAGCTTAAAAAAATCAGGGGTAATTTCTACCCGTCCAAACAGATAATTACATGTCATGATTTTCAAGTCAATGGCACAATTTTTATTCTTTGTAAGGGAGACTAGGATATGACTCATTATGTTTGAACACTATGAAAGCCACTGTACAAAACTGAAGAGATAACTGCATCTTTTGTCTAGTAAATTTTACATAAACATACTTTTTGAAGTAAGGTTTTGCAAGAAAAAATATTGTTATTCAATTAAATTTTGAAGAAAAAGAATCATTCATCACAGGTGTTTATGACCCATAAAATTCAAGTTTGGTTTCAATCTATGCAGTACAGAAATCAAGATTATACTATTTCTTTTCAAGTAGGCCTGATCTGAGCATCTGGACAGCCAATTTCTTTTTATGGTGTTCTGTGTGATAGAGCAAGAAATCTTCAGGATTCCTTTTAGCCGTAATATGTTAGCCCATGTATTTTAAATGTGACATTTTTAACTTTGCACATTATTCACTGCAGAAAAAATGGCTCGCTGATCTAAAATAGTCTAAAACTAATCCTGTAACAGGCACTGTTGTACTTATCTCAGGGTTCAACATCATGAACTTTTTCAGAAATCTATGCTAAAATTACTAATAATAACATATTTGAAGCAAAACTTGGTATAGCAAGAGTGGGTTTTTTTAAGATAACACTATTTCCTGAAAATCAGACGCTCTGTGAAATAATTTTAGAAGCAATGCTAAGCCTATTTTGCACTTGTTATGCACTGCTATTCTTTCATGGTAATCTCCAAGTACAAGTCTGGATGTCACCTGATGTGCTTCAGTTCCAAGGCCAGGTGAATAAAAGGCAGCCCTTGGTTCAACTCCTTTCTCTGACTGTTTTAGAGAAGAATTGGCTAAACGTTTTACAGATGAGTGCCCTAATCTCTGGGCTGTGGGTTCACTCACATTCTGGTTTTCCCCATCCAATTTAATTGTTAATTATTGACAAAATGTCATTATTATGTGCAACCCAGGGCAGGAGGGAATACTACTCAGATGAAGGGGTAGCCCTCTGACTAAAGTGTTCCCTGTGGGGGTGTGGGTTCACTTCCCCCAGGCAGGGGAGGAAATTAGCAAAGGCTTCATTTCAGCCAAAATTATTCAGAGAATTCCACCCACATTTGCAAATACAAGATTCAACAAAATCATTTCACTCCTTTCTGCTCCATTACCACAAGGTGCTGTGAGAACATCTTTTCAAACCCTTCGTCGTCCCACACTGCATGCAAGGTGTTGAATAATAATGCCACTCCAGATGAGTGTCATGCAGAAAGAACACCTTTCTCTCCATGCTGCTGCTGCCTCTGGTGACAATATATCACTCAAGCAGTGTAATGGATGGCTACAGCCAAGAGGTCTCCTAAAAAATCGGTTTCTAATCAGTGATACAGCAACTTTAAGTGTTGAGAGGACATCTTTGAGTGAATAATAAACAGATTAAATTTACCTGGGCATTAAGCAATGATGGATAATATTCTATTTTTTTATTTTTAAGAAACATAACAGAAATATGTAATTGAATTCAGTCACTACTCTGACAGATTTGTTAGTCTTAATGTTAATGTATTAAATAATTAGTTACATCTTCATAGATTATTGTAAGCTCTTAAATACTCAAATTACTGTATTAATTTGTTTGCACAGCAGTGTTTCACTGTTGAGGCAAGCAGTACTGGCAGGAAGTTTCTGGAGCCATAACTGATGTTAGTGTGAATAAGATGTTAGAAAGGTGACTTTATACTGGAAAACATTTACCTGATAGATTTCACATCACATCCATGTTCTCATTCTGTTTTTCACAGAAACTCTCAGGAAAGTTGTCAGTATTAATATAAAATATTCCTCCAACTGGCATAAAAAAGCTTCTAATAATACCATGCTAAGCATCTGCAATTACTTCTTGCTGGTATAAGGGATATTCTATATAATTTAGAGTAATGAAAAATTCCTTCCACAAAGACACTGTGCTTACAAGCTCTGCTCAGGGGATTCATGTTGTAGTGTTTAAGAGGTGGGCACACTGTTGCACAGCAGTGCATGTGGAATATTTCCAACCACAGCAGTGCAGGTGATTATCTGCAGAAAATAAAATAAAATAAAATGGATTAGGTTCATCAGGTAAATATCAGCACTTCTCAGCAGTACTAGAACTTGCAGACCCCTCTCAGCTGAGTGTTTCTTAAATCTTCCTTCCCTCAGATAAGACAAAGCATTAAAACAAATAGAAATCAATAAACCAACAACTAATTTTAAAATTATTGCCATTTATGCCTTTCTGTATTCAGCAAATGCAGTACACTTGAAAAATAGTCTTCTTCGAATCCTCAGTGTCTCTATCAGCATGGGAAGCTATAAAAAATCACTATTGGGATCTATTTAGGATTCATTTCTCGAGTCCAGCTTGGACATATATCTCTAAACATGATATCTAGCTGGCAATCAGTCAGTTTAAGCCAGTCTACCTGGGTTGCAGTGAGCAGCACCACTCACCCTGACTTTTAACTATGGTCTCTCCCTCACTTAAGTAGAGGTAAGGGATGACTTCCAAAAACATTAAATACTATATGGCAAATATAATATTTAATGACTCTCTGTCAAAGTAGTGGCAGTTATAATTTTCTGTTCTATGCTTATGTCATATATCAGATTGTATCATAGTTCACAATGGCATGAACAGCCTTTAAGCTTACTGGTTTTTTTATAATTTTCTCGTCTTTTTTTAAAGGAGAAAACATAAGAAAATTCCCTTTTTCAGTCTTTTTTTTTCCTCAGAAAAATGTCAGCAGAGACAGCTGTCATTTCATCCAGTGAACAAACTGCAATAGCTAGAAAACTGTCTAAGGGAGGACAGAACTGGCCCCAGGGTAAAGAGAGTCTTTACTCATTGCCCCTTTTCAGGACCATGCAAAATTTTGGGAAGAGAGTAGGTTGCTGTGCCTGGGTACTTTGAGGGGTGTTTCTTGTCCAGAAAAGGGTCTCAGAGGGTTATGAACCATTAAAGAACACACTGCAAACATTCAATATTGCAGCAAAAGCTGAACACCTGTAATCTGAGCATATTCTAGAAAGTATTAAAGCCCCGTTATTAACATAGGAGGTGTGATTATGGTTCAAATAGAGAGGTCCTGGTGAACCCAGTATAGGTTGGGAACATCTTTACAAGAAGTGTACAGGGCTATAGAGGTATCTCCTCCAGATTATTATATGTCAATCCTCTGAGGGAATCTCTTGTTCTCAATATTGCCATATTCAAAACCACAAACTGAGTCACTGCAAAGAATACAAAAAACTCTGAATTTTGTATATGCTCAGTAATCCCTGCCTCTGTGATCAAAAGCAAAATCTGAAGTAAAACAAAGCTGTATCTTACTCCAGATCCAATCAAGTACATTTAAAATAAAGCTCAGTGACACCTTTCCTCAATTACAGCTAGCCAGGACATTTAAATTGCCTGAATGCAAGAACTGCATATGAAATATTGAAAAGCTGCACATTATCCTGCTTTCCTCTTAACCTCTAGTGGCACTGATGCAATAAAAAGTAAAAATGCTCCATGTTCTTTTTTCTATTTATTCCTTTCAAAGTATGCTTTAATGATTACATAATTTTGTTACATATTTAGACGTATTTATGCATTGCTCTCAAAGCAAGATGTGGAGTTGATGTAAATACAAGATTCAAAAGATCTTCTTTGTTGAGTATTTCAGCTACTCATGAACAGCTTTGAATTATTTGAATGAAAAATAAATGTATCTAAGTGATATTTGCACCATGGTGAAGTCCTACAGCTTCTTTGTTGTAGGAGTAATAAATTAAATGCAAAAAAGAGAAAAACTGATGGAAAGCCTGTTGCTCTTCATGTTTATGAATGTTAACAAACGTAGTGTGTAGGAGACGAGAAAAAGACTGCAAAAAACCTGCTCTACTCACTAAACACAAAAAAAGAAGAAAAAAGTGAGCACACTTTTACAGAAACTCAGTCAATTTATAGCAAGAAAATGGGATCTGCTTGAAACATTGTTTATGTGGACTTATTCTGTGATGGTAGCAGGGGGGTTGGACCAGATGACCTTTAAACGGTCCCTTCCAACTCAAATTATTCTGCAATCATTGTGCAGAAGCAGGACCTTTCAGTTAAGCACTCCTTCCTTTTCCCTGTTAAGAAAAGATAATACAAAAATATGAAAGTCTGGTTCAGATAAAGTCCAAATCCACATAGAAAAACGTTTGACCATACAGGAACTCTGTGCAGATGTGTGAGTGCTGCTCTCCATAAAAGTCCCACCACCCTGCAGTGTCCCCGTGCTTCCTTCAGGCTCTCAAAGGCATCGTCGTGTCCCAGCCCCTCCATACAAACATTCCTGCTCCCAGTTCTGCAGCACTTGATGCTCCAATTACCTGTGTTACGAGGCTCCCACTCTGTGAGTGGGTGGACTTCAATATTGAGGAGAGAAAGTCGTGTGTGCTCAGAAAGTTTCAGCATTCCCAGTGAGCCCTTCCTGTGAGAAAGCGCGTACTATTTAAATATCAGACAGTAATAGCAGGGAGATGTGCCATGTGCAAAATGCCACGAGAAGTCATGATCTATTTTGGAGTAAAGAAATTATGGGTTGTCTTCACCAGGTAGACAAAGACAAATTCTTACAGCTCCACTAAGCCCAAAATATGCATTAAGAAATTAAAACTATATTGTCTTGGAAAGCAGCTCAATACTGAAGACTTTGAAAAGGCATTGCCACTCAGATAATGCTGAACCACTCAACTTTGAAGAAGGAGATAAGTTAATGCAAAACTATATGAGGAAACAGAACAAGTCTTGCTCTCAGTTCAGTAAAACTTAAGAGGCAGCTTATTTTCCATTTTTTTTTGAATTACACAGTCAAAGAAGAAATTGCTGCTGATATTAAAGCTACCTGAATCCAAATGAGGAACAAGATAATTTTGTGCCATTTTTCTATTTTTTTTAAATTTTGTGGGGGAAAAACCTACTTTGAATGCTAGTTCACAGTTAATCTATTCTGTAAACACAGCTGGTCAGAAATAGATTAAATACATTACACAAATATTTTCAGACTAATTCTCCTTTCAGATTATGGTTTAGCAGCTGCTTGCACGTCCTCCAGCAGCCAGAGGCTGATATCTCTCTGGTTTTCCCAGTGGGTCAATAGGTGGGTATAGGAAAAAGTGGTTCAAGCTGCCCTCTGAGGACAGTAGATTACTGTATAACAAGCCTCTCCAACAGTACAGAGCTAAGCAATCTCCATTAACTTCTAGCTTTCTCTTTCTTGCCAGGTTATTTCCAAAGTTCATGTGTTTCTCAAAGACCCAGATAAAGGAAAACTGGTATTTTTAGGCTGAATATCAACCCCCAAACCAATTTGTCATATAAAAAGACCAGCTTAGCTTCATTTCATGAAGCAGAATAGTAAAAATTAAATATATTTCCTACCATAAAAACGACCCTTTAGATTGCAATACTGCTTTGTGAACACACTGTGAGAGATTGAACAAGAGAGTAAAATTATTTACATGTCAACTTTTTTACTTATAAAATCAATATTAATACATGAATGTAGATACTTAATCTGCATTTAAAATAATTTACTCTGGGATTTTGATGACTCTAAATGAAAATTTAAGTCAGTCACAATATATGGGTTTTAAATGAATTAGGAAAATCATTATGTTACAAATTGATGTAGGATACATCATTCCTTGACATGAGCTTTAACACTCTCTCTGTATTCTCCACCTCCCAGGACTCACAAAACCCTCACACATCTCTTAATCCTGACTGATCCATACTTTCATGTGAGTGGATATCTGTACTGCAATGAGCTCTGGTGAGTGGTTCTACAGCTCACCCTGCCTGCTCCACGCATGCAGAATGAATCCATAGATTTTACAAAAGCACAGAGTGAGTTCAGCACAAGAAAGCCAAGTGACAAATGTCACACTTCAGAGTCACTTTCACCATACCAAGGCAACTTGTTAAAGAGCCAATGACAGAAGTAATACCTGATCAATGTTCAGTAGGGAAGCCTTGTTATGGCAATTTTTATAGACATGGGCAAATTTTCTTTGACCATCTCTTCGTATGTATGCTGTAATGCTTCTTACTCTGAAAACTCCTTTTTTTTAGTAATAAAAAAGGAAGGGATCAATAATTTTCAAAGTATCTTAAAACTACTCTCTAGCAGCATGATAGATTTTTTTCCCATGTGCTCAGGATTCAGTTACATCTCTACCAGTCAACATGAGCACTTTGGATGTACACACACGACATGTTATGCTGCAATGTTTTTGAGGGCTGGTTTTGAACAATGAAGTGTTCTACAGTATATTGCTCAGAACTGTCTGAGATTATTTTGATGGATGTTTACACGAATATGAGAAGATAATTGGAAAGAATCCAGCTGAAACAAATAAATATAAGCTTCTTTAAATGTGTAGCTCCAAATTCAGTTTCAAGACTGAGATGTTTCTGAAACATGTGCACACACCCACTCACCCTTAAAGCGACGTTAATAAGCACCTCTATCCCAGCTGACAGCAGCCAAACAGTCTCAATTGCAAACCACCCCCAATTATATTAACAGAAACATGAGTAATCCATACCAAGGAATGAATATGAGTCAGTAACGATGTGAAATTATACAGTGCCTCCCTAAAATAGTGACCTTTAGTTCACAAACTAAGTTTGCTATCTCCATTATCATTTTGCTTTAAATCCACAGTGATGTTGCTATAGTTTAACCTTGTCATCCAAGACAGTGCTTGACTGACTATCTCAGTGCTACAAAAGCCAAAGCCAGCAGATCTCTATTTTTGTCCAGAGGATTGGATCTTACTTGGCATTAAAATATTTTTACTTGGGAATCACAGATTGGAACACAGCAGAGTATAAACGTCTGAAAGCAACACCTTCTCTCCTGTTAATTCTCACTCTTATGAATTGATTTTACTCTCACATACAAACACCATTAACCATAGCCAAGGTTGGAGAAAAGTAGGGTGGAGGTATCTAACAAACTACTCCAGATTTTGAGAATACTCTTGAGTCAATGTCTACAACATGCCATGCTAGAGCTAGAATCATGTAATCTAATCCCTTTTGTAAATCCATTAAAATCCATTTTAAAATATCAGGGATTATTATTTTGCTACAATGCTGTAACAATTGAAAGAAACTTTCCTGTTTATTCATGGGACACTTGTACTTATTTCTTCTTGAAATGACATCTGAAAATACATAGGTGTCTATTCCATAGTAGCTATTGCAATCTACAGGATTAATCTGTAGGATTAATGCCTCAGAATACAACCTGGAATTCTGACTTTCTTTTCAGTGTTCCAGAACTCACAGGGAGCTTTTTTTTAATCTGTACTGTAATTCAATTGTCTACTGACTTATAAAACCTCAATTTTTTTTTACCAGAATATTTTGCTAGTGCACACAGACTAGAATTTTAGTGAAAATATCAAATAAGGTCTTTCATACTTCATGCATGCTTCCATTAACTGCCATTTCCCTTTTCAGTCTGTTCTTTGCACAATTCAATGCCCCATTCATCAAGCTTCCAAAATATTTAGTGAAAGGTTCTAAACTTATTGTTCTAACCTATTTTATATAATCATAAGAAAAAGGCGTAAGTAGCAGATTTTTAGTATCTGCAGAGGAAAATGAGTTGGAACAAATTGCAAGTAACATTGAGACTGGAGAAATACAATAATCCATGCAAACCTCCCATGAATGAACAAATCTGCAATACTAGAAGTGGAATTGCTCTGAAACACTGGATATTAAAATACCATCATGAAAGCTGTTGAAGACTTCTTTAATCCCTACCAATTCACAACCATGCCATGTGCCTACACACAGACACCCCCATATACAAATAAAACAAAGAAAAGCTTTGGGTAATGGAGAAAAATAAGCACCAAACCCTGTGAGTGGTGTATATGGGTAGTACTAGGATTTATGGGATCACTCAGATTGTCTTCATAAAATACACTGCCTTACTCCCACTGCACATGAGCCAAGAACCACTGCTCTTCCACCATCCTGCTCCTGAGGTGGGCCTGGTTCAGTGGCTGCCTTAGAAGCACACTCTGGCTGGTCCTAACCCATTCCTGCTTTAAAGCTGCCAAGCATGACCCTGCTGTGCTGGGCTGCAAAGCCATGAGGAAACAGAGAAAGCAGCAGTTTTGATGATGTAGAATTTGTTGCAAAATGACTAATTCAGATTCCAAGTTGTATAATATAAAAAATACATTAAAAATAACCTGCCATATTAACTTCACTATTGCTGAAATAATTCACAGGGCTTATACTGCGTCTTTTGTCCCAGTATCTGAAGTTCTGCCTCTAGAAAGCTGGTAAAGTAAACACTCCTAAACTCATGTCAGTCTTTTATATTTTGCAGATGAAAAACTAAAATCAATTCTGAAAAATCTGAAAAAGACACTTCACTTTGTCTAGAAATTATTTTATAAATTCTTTGATAGGTATTGTACACTTATGTGTATGACCAGAAATTATAATATTTTTCTTCCCAATAAAATGATCATTACTGTATAATAACAATGCCTAGCATATGACTGGATGAAGGTTTTTATTAAGAGGATTTTTAACAGCTGACTCAATCAACATACTAATGAGATTAAAATGGCAGTCATTTCATCCAAGGCCAACATGTAATTATGTGTTAATTGGAATGAGAGGTTTCATTTTCTTTTTTCATTAAGGGTCCTTAATTCTCAATTAAAACTTAGGTCAACTTGGATACAACAATGCCTTATAATTTTGAAAACTTACTAGTTTTAAAGGTATCAATGTGAAACATGAAGCATTTTGATACCTTGGTCCCCCCTATTTCTTAGTTTTGAGGTAGGTTTTTTCCTAATATTGAGTTAATTCAGATAAGAGCCTACACGTGGCTTGGCTATAAGAGTCTACACTCCTGGGTATGAGTGGCATTGAATTTTGGAGCAAACTTACCACAAACTGAGAATGAAGGAGTAAAAATTTCTACTTCTATCCTAGAGGCTGAATTAAATTTTTAGGTGTTATTTGGCAGACAACATTATGGAAGGAGATAGAAAAAGGACAAGTCCTTTGAAAAAGATACAGTTTATGGCTTGGATCCCACAAAGTTTAATTGCCATTTACTGAGTACTTTTTATTGGATTTATTTAAACTGTGTGAAGGACAAGGACTACACAGTTTTACAGATCTACAAGTCCTCATGAGTGTCTTGTTCAGTGTGGGTAAATACCTAAATTCTTATCCTTACAGCATCTTCATGCATCTGAAGAGCCAAACAAGAGGTCAGCCTTTTTGACCATATTACACCAAGTTTTTCTGTCTGAATTCAGTGCCTATCAGAAGGTTTTTACTGGGAAACAAATGTTTTTCCTGTTTTGACTCCTTTGTTCAGAGGAACATCATAAGCAGAAGATGGCTTTCTGATGATTCCATGTTTTTGAGAAAAGGGAGACTTTGTCTATTTTTGGGCTCCCTCCTTGTGTCAGAACACCGAGAAATTCTGCATGCTCACAGTGCTGGAGGTTCTCCCAGGCTTGATTCTGGTCCTCACTCTGGTCCCCAAGAGTGAAAGGGGAAGGTAAAGTAGTACCACCTCCTCCTTGTGCTACTTCTGCTCTTGAGCCACCTCTACCCCTGCCTAAAGAAGCCAAAACCAGGAGCTGGCTGTAAAACCAGCCCTCATCCTGACACAAGACAACAAAATACTGCTTGAAATGAGAGTAGGAAACATTACAACACACTCACTACTTCTCCCAGATTATATACCACACTGATTATGTCAATCACATTTTTTAATGATAGGGGACAAAAACATCAGAGTAACTTACAGCCTCCTTAAAAATCAAGGACCATATAGGAGATAGAGCCAGGAGGAAGTGTCAGAGCTCTGTATGAGGAACTGCATGGATATTTCTACCTTTTGTAATGGGCTACTAGAAAAAGAGGGAAGAAAAAGGTTTAAATTAATATTTTTCTTTTATTATATTTAGATAATTCTTCCTTCTTTTGTATTCTGGTGCATCTTCCTTCTCAAGTCATCTACACATCATGAATCAAGGTCTCAATCAGAAGAGGTCTTCTTCAGAGACCAGGAAAAATAATTTCTCACAAAACAGGTGTCAGGTCATGCTGGGTTTAAGTAAGCAAAGGGATAGAATTTTGCAAGAGGATCTACAGGCACACCAGAGTTCAAAAGGTCCTGACAACTGTGTTTCTCTCTCTTTTAAAAAGGGCTGTAAACTGAGTGAGGGTTTTGCTAACCAAGGTCAGTGAAATGGCCTGTGAATACTCGTGTGAATCTTGCATAGAACAAGCACAGTGTGGTTGATGAAAACCTGACCTGACCTGAACTTGGGAGCTGTCACTGCTAAAACAGGCCAGAACTCATCAAACTTTTAATTGACTCCCAATGGCTTATTGAAAGTGCCATGTCTGACCTGACAATATTGTGTTTCAGAAGGCAGTTCTGGATAGTCTGCTGCAGCTCTTGGGACTGTCTCAAATGAATATGAAAATTTATCCTGTGAAAGAGACCTGCTCTTCAGAAAATTATTTTTGTGAAATAAATCTTTGTCAAAATGTTGCCTTTAGTGGATCTACTGAACAGAAGGCATAATTGAAATTCTCAAGTTTTAAGAAAAAATGAATGAAACCTGGAGAAATGAAGGAGAATTCCAATAAGAAAGCTAAAAAAACTTCACGAGAATATTCTCAGCTATGCTTGTGAGGGTAATTATATTGATTTTTTGGCTTCTTATTCTATGTGAGGACCTGTATGAACACAATGGAGGAAAGCCTTTCTGCCCAGAGCAGGCAGTAATTTAATTGGGCAAAAACCAGAAAGATGAGGTATAAGAGAGGAACTTTAATGGTTCTCTTTTAGAGCGACAGTGAAGTTTACAAGCACAGGGTATATCAAAGGACCTGCAGCAAAGTCAGAAGTGGAATACTGATCACAAAGATCCTTCCAGCAAGCAAGGACAATATGAGCCAGGGTGAAAAACTGTCTCTTTAAGCTGTAAGAAAAAAATAGAAGTACTCAAAGCCCAAAAGCATCCCTTTGACCTGGTATGAAAAGAGAAGGATGGAGGGAATACCTCCAAAGGTATTACAAATCCACAGAAATATGTGCAAAAATAGGTAAGTGTCAGATTTTAGCAGAGTAAACACAAGGCCATGAAGTTAAATGGAAAAGTGGGACAGGACACCATGAGAAAATAGTAGAGGTGTCAATGGCTGGGGACTTTACAAATACCTGTGTTAAGAAAAGGAACTTAGAAACCCAGGACACACCTGCAGCACGTGTTCCAAAGAACAGGCAAACCTTCCTATAGAGAAATGAATGCTTTCCCAATTCCTCATGTCAGAGTCTGTGTTGGGTGGATGAGCAGAGCAAAGACTCAAGCATGAGAGTAGCTGAAGACACCACCCAGTTACAGAATCTGAGAATAAATACCTCTACTTTCAAGAGCTCTGTAAAAACCAAAGGAAATTACATTAATTAGCCCACTCCAGCTGAGGGATGTAATGCAGCCACCAGGCCTCAGCTGTTTGAGCTTATTTACATGGAAGTGCTCCATGCTTGCGTTCAAAGAGCAACTCCACACTTGGTTCTCATCAGTCCTCCAACAGCCTTCTCACAGACTTTAACAAAATAAGCATCCTAGCTTGGGTACTTTTTTACAAGTGCAGCCACAGTCCTTCATTATGTGATGACTACAATTTATGCAACAGGTTTTGTAGAGCTGGTATTCTACCAGTACCTTGGTACAGTATTTCAAAATGATCTCAGGTCTACTTAGAACCCACTGCAGCTACGACTGAAATTTAGAGCTATTTTAAGCCAGAGATAACATCTCCAAAGGAATATTAAGTCCACTGCACTTCAAAAGCATGAAGGTGCACAAAGATGCAGTTTGATCCCTGTTGGGCGTTTTTTGGTGCTAATGCAGCTGAAGAGCCCAGCAATTGCTTTTACATTATAGGCTGCAAAGTTGTGACCAACTACTGAGATTTGTGCAAGCGAGAGAAGATAAGTAGTTTTGAGTTCCACATGTCAGGCATGTTGTAGCCCTTCCCAAGAACTGTGGGGTGTTCCACAGAGCTTCACTTCCCTAACACATGGAGGTGGATTTCATTAGGCAGAGATCTGGAAGAATATCACTCTGCTTGAATCCAGGAAGGCCAGCTGAAGGCTGTTAAAATCCAGTTTCCTTGTCTGTTACTGCATATTTCTCCTTTTAACTCATGGTGTAACCATTGCATGTTCCCAGCTCTTGGAGGGACTTCCTGTTACAGGGTAAGGATAGGAAATATTGTGATAAGAAAAATCAAGTGACAGTGCACTTTCCCTAGCAGATTTGCTTATGGAAAAGATATACAAAGAAACCTTTTTATTACTGTTTATCTTTTCCTGGTCCTTTATTTATTACTAGAATGTATACTTTCTCTGACAAGTGTTACACTCGCTAGTTAGGGGTTTTTTTGTTTTGTTTTAATTAAGAGTATGTAAGAAATAGAGATTCTAAAGGCCATATCTTTATACCTCATGTTTTATATTGTCTTTGGAAAATATGCATACAGCAACCATGACCACAGAAGGTCACTGCTAGTCATGCAAATAACCTCTGTTCACACACAGGGCTGTGGCTCTGTGTCTGCAGCTGCCTCTCCTCAAGAAGTCAAGGCAGCATGACCGCTGAAGCACTGCCCTCCAAGTTCCTCCAGCACAGAATTTCTGACATACAGCAACTTATTTAACTTCAGCCTTTAGCACTGGAGGAATTCATTAACCCTTTCCTCCTGCATAAAATCAGTATTTGAGGGCTGAGTGCTATCAGAGGCACACTTCCAGGTGAAGGACAATATGTACCAGTACAGGTAGATGAATTTACCACCTCAGAAAGTATTAAAGGTCTCCAAGCAGCTTTCACATGAAATTCTCTTGTATCGGGCCAAACAATTTAATAAATATACACTTGAATTTCCCTTTACATGATTTTCACTAATAAGAAAATCTTAATTACTTCAGTTTTCTATGGCAATCCACAGACTTCAGCACAAGAATTATATCCTGTTTTGAAAAGGAATGCAAATCTTTGCTGAAACTATATCAGGTAGCTCAGTAAACCCACAAAATTAAAATACAATTAAGAGAATTATGACTAATATCAGTTGGGTTTTTCCAGAAACTTAGAAGATTAACATTTTTCAAACTTGTTTTCAATTGAAGATAAGAAGCTGGAAAACAATTCAGCAGTACAGGGCAATGAGTTAATCAAATAGCAATTTTTAATTTTTATATCCCTTTATAAAGTAGGACACAAAGGAAAATTACTTCTAAATCTTGTCTTTTTATCTCTTTTCCAAAACTTTCTTTTTATCTATAATCTCCTTGCTTGGAATTTTGAGATACAGCATATCTTTAACCATTTTTTCCCCTGCTGCATTTAAGCTGGTTTTAAAGCCTTTACAGAATGATTTTGCCCAAATTAAACCTGAATAGCCATTCTCCCCACACT
Source organism: Polioptila caerulea (assembly GCA_013397295.1). Classification (NCBI taxonomy): domain Eukaryota; kingdom Metazoa; phylum Chordata; class Aves; order Passeriformes; family Certhiidae; genus Polioptila; species Polioptila caerulea. The sequence continues at coordinate 2,476,177 of VYXF01008533.1, forward strand.
CCTATCACTTTCCTTTTCAGTTTGCAGGAACTTCAAAGACATCAGTACTCCAAATACTACAAATTCTTATGCACCTTGCAGGCTGAAATAATAGTACTACTAAGTTAGGCCACTACTGCCTTTTAACTTGTCTCCTAAATATCTTTCCTTCTAATTTCTCCTCTAATGAGATTTTCAGCACTTTGCCTCATTCCTGAGGGGTTGGAATACCATATACAGCTAGATCAAAGGGATTTAGTCCTGTTCCAGTCTCACAACATGCTGGCATTGCCTGTGCCCCACGTATTTTTTCTCAGACTTTATATTTCCCCAATGCCCAGGTTACTTGACACAGACAAGATCCTCCCAGCCAAAAAGAAGTGTGGGCACCTCTCTTCAGAGTTTGTTCACACTAATTCATTTGCTGCTCAGGTTCCTAACAGGGCATGAGACACTTCTTTTCCCATCACAGGGTGAATCAGGGACATATTGGTCTCTAGTTGGTGGTAACATTAAAGATTGAAACCATCAAAAGTGTTTTTTCCTAATCAGTTGATCTTTTGTCTCAAAACACCTACTTCTCCTGATTGGTCAGACCCTCCCATACCTTCTCCTGTAGGAATTGTTTCTGTCAAGTCCTTGAAGATATGTAACTTTCAGAGGCTGATTGTAGTGAAAATTATGGGTGCACAGTACCTATCAACATTTGACATTTCTACTGGGAATGTCAGAGGACTTTTTACTATCAGCAAAAAAAAAGTGAATACCACAAATCCGTTATTCTTTTCCTACTCCTAGATTTGCTTTGGTTAGAGCTGTCTTCAAAATGTAAGTGTCTAGGAGTTTGTGGGCAAAGCCTAATATACCTTTGTTTTATTAAAAGCTTCCCTGCAGTTCGTGGCTGTGAAGTTCCAGTGTGACTGTACCCTTTCACAACACCAGTTCTGAAGACCTGTTTGTAGAGCACCTGGTTGGCCTTGGTTTGGTTTTCCTCAGATGCTTTCAGTTGCAGGCAGCTCCCAGGACTGGCTCTTGCCCAGTTTTCCTGTTCCCCACAGTGGCACAGTAAGTAGAGACACACTGCAAACTATTGCTTTGCTTCATATTCCAGTGGTTTAACTTCTGATTTTGTCTGGGGGTTTTCTTGGCATGAAGTCCACCCTGAGCTGTATGAGGTATGTGAGCACATGCAAAAGGACACAGAAAGAGCAATTTCATTAGTAAGTAGGTGACTTGCCATGTGATTCTACCTGGGTATGAGAAAGCAAAAAATCTCACCCAACTGAAAGGTTCCTTACACGATCCATAATAGAGCACTTATTCTCCTAAACCCATGACAAGTTGCTGCTTGCAGAACTTATATCCTCCACACCTCTCACTTCAAACACAAGGGCAGCTCTCTGTTAGAGTCTATATGGTGCCAGTGGTCAACATTTACCATTGGCTGATGCAGAAATCTCTGCTGGCATTGCCAAAGACTGCTGTCCAAAAATGATGGCATTGTACAGCTGCAATACTTTTTAATGCAGCACATTAGATGCCCATTAAAACATAAACCTGCTGCTGAGTGCTTTCCTGGATGTAAGCCACATACATGCCACTATAATCAGGCTGGACGGGCCCCATAAATATGGACTTGAGTAACCAAAGTTGGAGCACCAAGAAGTACAGTATTTCCTTTAATTTTTTCTATGATTAAGCTTAATTGTGTGAACACGGAGATATTTATTAGTTGAGCTCTCACTGATTATATGGACTCACTTGACAAAACAAGTACAACAAAAACAAGCCTGTATAACAGGTTTTGCCCTTTGAGGGTTACCTAGTTGAATATTACTTTATAACAGATTGAAATTGAATAAGGACACCTATACCCTGCAAAATTTATTTACATTTTTCCTTTTGAAAAAGTAAAGTGTGAAAGAAAATGAGAGCTCCCTTGTCTGAAACAGGAGAAGAGCTGATAGAACACTTCTGAAATGAAAAATGTGGTTATCTTATTAATCATATTTAGCTTAATATTATTATTTCACTTGATCTACTTTACAAAAAAGCCTGGGCAAGAGACAGGGATGCTTCTCTTAGCAACATCAGTGCTTATCTTTACGATGTTGCAGACTCTGGGGAAGTCTGCACATTAGCAACAGGCTTCTTAAATTGGTCAGGGCTGGGATGAGTAAGCTGGGAGAATATTAATGGACTCTGATAGGGATGGGATATAAGAGAGAAGGAAAAACTATCAGAAAGCATTCAGAAATATTTCCCATAGTAGGGACCAGAGATGAAGTTAAACAAACTTGCCAACCCAATTTTCAAGCAATGGGAGTTAAGCTATGGTCTCCATGTCTGTTATGAGTAGTCATGAAATACGAACACACAAAAGCTAACTTTTATTCAAAGTACAATGAAATAACAGATTGAAAACTACCAATCCATTTTAACTGGATGAGATTCACTCCTGACTTAGTCAGTAGCTTGGCTTTATAAAATTTGAAAACCACCCAAGTTTTGAGCTTGATTAACTCTCCCTAGAGCTGACTTCCAAATTAAATAATCAAATAGGGGAAAAAAGGGAAATTAAGTTAAAAGTTAAAGAAATTGGTAACTATAGTAAGACAATATCATAAGTTGTAGTTTCATTGTCAGTTTAATTCTTTATGGGAAAGATAGCTTGATTTGGTTTAAGTTGCTCAGAATGTACTGGGTACTGGAAGGCCACTGTGCCTGCCTTCTTCTTGATAACATTTTTTGAGACATTTGACAACATTATGCTGACATCCACTTTGGCTACTGAAACGTTTCCCTCACTTTGGAAAATCCTGAGCTGGTGAGTGTCCAGCACATTGGAGGAAAGGTGAAGTGAAACTCTTGCATCCTGTAGGCACATATTTTCATGCTCAGAGACACAAGTTCATAACTCGTCTGATGAGCAGCATTGCATCAACTACCCCATTTTTCCCCTCAGTTTTCCAGATTCCTCTACTGTAGGGTATTCCTGCTCATCATTTAGGCAAATTAAAGCACTTTCTTCCACACTCTGCAATGATCTAAACCTACATGCCGACATCCTACAAATTGTTTCTGCAAATTTTCTGGTCTTTCCAAGTCCACAGAAACAGCCCAGAGGATGTGAATGTTAAAGACACAAAAGTTTAGTAAGAAGATGTAAATATTTTCTCTTACCTGCTACTAATAAAGATAAAAAGGTTGATCAATCTATACACAAAAGTGGGCTATAATCTAAAGGATCTGGTTTTTTCCACCCACAGCTAAGGAACAGGAAAAGGGAGGAGAAGAGGAAAAGAGATAAAAAGCTCTTTCAATACCCATGAAAACTATTTGCATACCATTGTTACAGGTACATGGACTTGAATAAGAAATCATCAGTATATGTAACTTGAGTCTGATCTTCCTGTTGACCAAGTAATTATATAGAAACATTCCCTTTCACAACAGGAGAAAATTGCCCCACTCTGTTGAAGTGTAAAGAAGGTGGCGTGGTTTAATTGCTGTTGGACAGACTCCAGATCTTGGCTAAATTGCAAAGAAAATCAGCTCTACTCTCTGCTTATGATTTCCAATAACACACAGGAAAGTGAGAACATTATTTAAAATGTTCCCTTTGCAAGGCAGAGACCAAGTGACCCCAGAGTCAATTTATAATCACTAGTTGACTGCAGCTGAGATGTGCTGATGATGTGGCTGATTAATTGAGAAAAATGAATGTTACCTTTGTTATAATAAGGAAGTCAAATTGATCTTGTGTTGCCAAGATGCATCCATTTTACTGTCTGGCAATCAGCATTTCATTAGAACAGTGAAAAATCTATTACATGGGATGAAAACCCAGCCACATATTCGCAGTCAGGAGGGTTGGTTTTCATTCCCCCAAGTCAGAGCAGTTGAGCCCATGGGAGTTTTTCTCTGGAGAGCTCTATTTAACAAATTCCTGTAACTGCAAAACACAGAGCACCAGGAAAGTGCTCAGTCTTTCTAATAGTCTTTTCCAAATGTACTTTAGCTTCAGCCTGCTCTTTGGGTTGTGGTTTTTGGACTGTTTTGTTGATGGCATCTGAAGCATATTTTCCAAGAATATGAGAAACATTTTTTATGTGACTGCTGCAATTATAGAAAGGGCTTTTTAATATTCCAGACCCTTCCAGTCTTGTGCTTTAGATAACCTGCTAATGGAAATAATGCATCCTTAGTCTGTCAATAGATAAAGTGTATGTTCTCACTGGCTTTAACAGAGGAGAGGCTTTAGCAGAGTTGACAGACAGTTAGATTGTAACAGAAATCTTGTCTCACTCTGTATATTGCGATTTTACTTTCTTCTCCTGTATTTTCTTTTTCATTTTATTATTTCTTGAACTGGTTTCTGGTTCTGCTGCCATGAATACAGCTATATTGACATTTCCATTAAGAAATTGCTTAGAATTTCTCTAATTTAAATTTTTCCAGACTAGGGAATACATCTTCTGCCTACACACATTCCTTTTTGTTTGTTTGTACATTCACACCTTTCATTTTAGCTTTTTATGACAGCTCAAGCCTTTCAAAACTCTGAAATGCTGAATTACTATGGGGAAAAATTCTGGTTTCAGTTACAGTTAAATAAATCCAAAATAATTCCAGTGAAGCCTCATGTGGCCAAAAGCATAACTGAATTTATTATAGCCACACTTCAAATAGGTCTTGGAATCTATCACTGCTGATGTCTTAATATAATGATATGTTGCCATGAATTAATTGTTCTTAGTGCTATAATACTCATATTATTCCTATAATAACAGGACTGCAATACCAAGGGTGGCAAAGAAGGCTGGTGTTCAAAGCTTTTGAAAAACTAGTCACAAGTGTGCAGTCAAGAACCCTGATGAAAGCAGCCATCAGTGCACACCTCTGCATGCCAGGAGTCTTAATGCTCAGCTCCTGTGTCTGATGGGAGAGCTTGGAATCCATGTGCAGCCCTGACCATGTGTCCTAAAGGGAGCTCTGGCACCTGCATCTAAGTCTGTACTCATGGCTTACTGATGGAAATTACATTGCAAGCTGGGAGGGAAGCCCTGGTAGGACAAGTCCCACCCAGCATGAAGAAGAGCTCCAGAATCTCCTTCCCAGAGCAGGGCAGGAAGGGCTCAGAGTCATGCACCTCTCCTGGGCATGTGGCAGAGGCAGCAGGATCCCACACAGATAGGAGGATTGCCTCTCGTGTCTGAGGCAGAAAAACACAGCTTTCAGCCATCAATGGCTCGTGGTTTGGTCTTAGTGTTTGCCTTGATATTGCTTAAGAGGCTTCCCAAGACTATTCTGTCACTTACATGTAGTTGTCTACGTCAGAAGTATCCCTGTAGAAGCCTTTAATTAATTTAAAGGGATAATGCCAAAGACAAATCCATTGACTCAAAAAAGCGTTCTCCCCAAAATAAAACAATCTCAAAGCCAGTGATCTTGAATACAGAAATAGAATTTATTATCTGAAAAATAGTAACTCTGTTTTTTTCTAAAACCCTGTGTGGGCTTTAAAAAATGTGTTCAAAATTTGGTTTATGACTCTACATCTATTAGGTCCTCTTGGGCTGAAGAGATGGAGACATCAAATTTCTTTCTCATGACTCCATTTCGTTATTAGTATAAAGGTCAAATTAAGTGAATTTTATATTTCAGTCTTAAAGTGGTTATATTTGGGATCAATTTCAGCCTATTTAGAAAGGAAACAGGAGTACTTTGCCAAGAGATTTATTGTAGTCTGAGCTGATTGAAGCTAAACTGTCAGCTCTGAAATGAACTTGGTCACCGGGGAACAATGGGAAAATTGTTTTTGTGACAATGTTTGTTTAAAAATACTTCTCTGCCTGTTCACCTCATAGGGGTTTGTAATGATGCCTCAGAACCCTGAAAATTTCCAGATATCACTTGACATTATTCTGTGTCTGCCAGTTTCTACATTCCTGAAAAAATTTCACCCACTCAGCTCAGTCCTCCTCAATGCTTCAGCACATACACTATGGGCATGTGGAATGAAATAACATTATCATCAATCATATTATCTTTTTGGTATTATATACCACTGCTTCTTTGCAACAGGAGCACTGATGGCCTCATTAGAGCTGTTTGTACATGGCACCTGAGAATATGATTTTAAAGAGGCACAGCAATATACCTATAGATTCATTATTACTGATATTATAGATCTATCACGTAGAATGTTTCTATTTATGAGTCTTTTATGCAAATCACTGATGTTACACTCTTCCTGCTATGGTACTGTATTTTGCATGGTAACATCTTCACTTTTTTTAATGCTCTTCCAATAAAAGAACAAACCATTTTAGAAAGAATGCCTAACAGAATTTTATGCAACAGCAACTGTTTAAGAGATGCATATTTAAATCCATAAACAATTATATGGATCTTTAATAATACAAGTGATAGAGAGTGAGTAATTGGTCCACCTCTACTCCTCTATTCTTTTTGCTAAGATTAATTTTTTTTCAGAGATTTTCTTTGATTGATGTCAAGGGACTTTAGTGGAAAATATGTATATAATAACTCACTGATTTCTTCTCACAAATCAGCAGGGTTTTCCACCAGAATTGCATGCTAACTCAGCAAACTATTCCTGGAGTGGAGGAGAGAGATATTCAAACATCTCCTTCCTTAGAAGACACAAAGCTAGAACTGCACTGTGAGAACTATCCTAAGAGATCGAAGACTTAATAATCCAAAACCTTGAGGTTTTGATTAAAAATTTGACAAAATGGCATTTAGAGGCACACTTTGTGCAGGACCTTATTTAATATAAATTTCCAATGCTTTAGCTTGAAGACACAAATATTGTTTGAAGCAGATGCTGTTTGCTAGGGTGAGTACCAACATATACTTCATGTACTTCATGTTCAGCTGGCCCATTGCAAGATATTCTCTCTCAAGTTAATAAATTAAAAGCTGAATTCCACTTCAGCTTCTGATTAGTAGTTTTGTATCAGATTGAAATTTGGCCTCCAGTGCCCGACAGCTACATTAATTACAGTCTTTAGAAATATTAATCAGTATAACTACAGAAAGCAGACATTGCAGGGAAACTCCATGGGGAGGAGTTGCTTTGCTGCATCAGAGTATGATGATTCTTTACTGGGACTCATCAGGTCATTGAAGCTATGTTAGATAGCTTAGTATTGCTCTATCCAGGCTTCAGAACAAAGAGGGGTTTTCCTTAATTGTTAGGAGTGTGCTTTGGATGGGAGGAGTAGACTGAGAAGGGCCATCCTAGGCAGTGTTGTAAGACTTCAGTCAGTGTTGGAACATCTATTTAATTCTCAAAGTAATGAAGTTTCTAAAGGGAGAAAAAGTTGCATCCCAATTTTTGGAATTTATTTGAAGATTTAAAAAAAAGGACTCACAGAACTGGATTACAGTGTGCCAGCCCTCTGTCAGCTTTATGAATTCATGCAGTGTGCAATGTAACTCCAAGCTTTTTTGCTTTGTCTGTTGCCTGTGAGATGACCTTGAACAGGTCATTCAGCTACTTTGACTCCATAGTGTCTGTCTATATTATTCTTCTCAAAGAGGATCTCCTTGTATAGTCAGGCCTTACAGATAAAGATAAAAGACAATTTTTCTTCCCTTGTTTCTTTCCAATCAGTTATGCTTCAGTGCATTCAGTTGCACAAGTTCTGCTCTTGAAGATGTTTAAGTGAATTCACAGTGCACTAGCTGTTCACAAAACAGGGATAAAGAACAAAAGGATAATGAACAAAAATAGAGAGTTCTGCTACTTGGAAGTTTTGAATTTTGTCTTTTTCTCTTCCTCCCACTCCCTCCTGTCTATCTGTCTCTTAAATACTTCTTGTGTTAATTTTGCCATATGAATTCTTCTTCAGTGTTTTTCTTTCTCTTCACCCTCCTAGTTTTGTTTTTAATTTATTCCCTACCTTTCCCTTGACATGACCTCATTCAATAGACTCCCAGGCTGCCATTGACAAAATTGCTACCTATTTCAGGACACTCAGGACTTTTTTCCACCTCCTCATCACCATCTCTTTACTTGTCTACACAAGTCACATATTCTTTGTCTCTCCTTTTTCATCTTTTGGGTTCCCCAGAACTGCACTTCCTCTATGTACACAGCCCTCTCCTCAGCTTGACTTTTCCAGCCAACCTCTACACAAAACAAGCCATAAACTCCCTGATTAAGAATACAAGATTATCTTTCTAAACTATTTTCAAGGCTATGTAATTTTTTACCCCCCCCCCCTCACCAGACCTAACATCACATACCGAGAGCTATCAGAACTGTGTCAGTCCACTGCAGTGCAGTCTTGGATAATAAGTGAGCTTTGACAAAGATAAAAGCACAGTTATATAGCTTAGATGTATATGTCCACACACATAATATATCATTATCTTCAGACTGAAAATGTGGACACTATTTTTAGAAGTCTAATCTAATCACATGCTCATGCCATTCATACACATCCTTCCCACAGCATGGATAAAAAGAAGCAGTGCTCTAAGAACCAAAACAAGTAGGTCACATTTCTGTCCTCTCTTTCATTTTTTTCTCACCTTCAGTGTCATTGGCTACTGGTTTTCCCCAAGACGACAATCTCCAGCTCACTTTTGTACTGAGTAAGGGAGGAAGGAAAAAATACATTACCTTTCCTATTTTCAAAAGAAATGGGTCTTATTCTGCTTATTTACGTGGCATCTACTCTAACAGAGTTAGGAAGAAACTTCATCAATAGGCTGAAATTCTGGTTTTGTGGGCATCATTTCAGTCTCATTTACTAAAAACATGTTCTTGACTAATCTGAAAAGGCTTCATGGGATGTTCTAGTCCAGGACTATGGATCTTCAATCCAGGACCTGTTTTCTGGCTTAGCAGGAAAAAAAAAAAAATCTTTATTTCTGTGCCTTGCCCCGCCTGGAATACTACAGGGCTATCCAGAACCAGGAGTGGTAACATCTGTACTGCCCCATCAGTGTCTGGCAAAGCTGCCAGTCAGTTCACTTTCATGCTCCAGAGACTCCCTGCCCTGGCTGCACTGACAAATGCCCCATATGAGAGAAAAGCAAGGGTTTTCTTCACAGTTGTTACACACTGGAAGCAATATTCTGCACACCTACCCTGAGCAGTTATGACTGTCTCAAATAAGGAGCTGGGTTTTCAGAAATCTGTTTTCTGATCTGTGCTACTCTGCACAACAGAAATCCTGCCACACCACGGCAGGTGCTGTTGCAGAAATGCCACATGCAGCACTGACATATTGAATGGGGAGGATGGGTAGAGCAAGGAGAACGAAGGAGTTAAGGAATGCTGAGGGCCTTTTCTAAATGATTATACTCTCACATGTCTTTCTGAAGAAGGTGATGTAACTGCACAAGGAGGAGGAAAAGGGCTGCAGACTAGTAATGGATTTTCAAAGGAAATACTGACCTTAATCCCAAGGGGTTATGAAAGCAATGATGAATTAAGAAGGGAAAAAAAACCCTCTTTTGCTTCTTTCTGACTCTCTCGAGCTGGTCTGGAATGGGTTATCAAAAAGCTTGTTTCTCCCATTCCGAAAGGGTTAAACCATATATCACTTTAAATAATTTTTTCTCTATTGTGGAGCAGATAGGAGGGCATGCATGCGAAAGTGGAATACCTGGGGAGCCTGGGGCATTTGTTCTTCTGTGAAGAGAAACCAGAGTATAGTTCTGTGCAAGTGGCACTAAGCATAGCCTGTGCTGAGGAACTGCACACGGGGTCAGAGTCAACTTCTGCTGGCTTGAAAGCCTGCTCAGCCCAACAGGAAACTTGAGGCATGAAAGGTCAGAGATTCAATGCTAAACATGGGAATGCAGCACGTTTCCTGCAGAGAGAGCTCAAGCCAAACACCCTTCTAAGTTTAGGATAATGATGTTCCTGTATCAAGACTCAAAATAGCAGCTGCACGCAAATCTGCATCTTCATGAGGTGTGCAAGGAGAATATACTTCCCACAACTTTTATTTGTTCGTTGCTCACATAATCTACAAGGCTCCTTTCCTGAAATGGCTTTAGATTGAATATTAAGAGATATACAAAAATAAAATAATGCCAGCTCTGTGATAGAAAGCAAGATAATAATATGTGGGTTGAGGGCAGAGGAAGGGAAGCAATGCAGTTGAGGATGATTGTTGTAATGGCAAATATTACTGAGATTGAGCATATGTGTTTCAGATTGTTCTTACACATTTGATTACTTGAACTTTGATACAATTATCTTATTACTTATCTATATCTAGAGTGGAGTTGAAACAAGTCTGAGGAAATGATAAAATCAGTCAAGCAAATAATTCTTCTAAGTTTATGTTCAGAGAAGCAAAATGTACTTGCTGGCCTTTTACTGTAATGGATAAAGATGCTGAGACAACAAATTTTATTCACCTCACTGAAAAAAAATGCCCAAAGAGCATTTGTGAATTGAATATTGCAAAAGTGAAATTAATAAATAAGAGTATAACATATGAATGGATGTTCTATTTAATAATTCATGTTGTCTTTAGTAAGAAAAGGTTTGGGGGAGTGGTTCCCTACAGTATAGGAAGCAAAAAAAAAAGAAATTTCTCAGCCTGGAAAAAGAAATTCTGCTCTGCTCCCTGAAGGCTTGATTCTGCCCTGTCTCATGGAGCTGTTCACTTGGGGAAAGTTTGGCTGCAGTCAGTCAACTTCAGTTGACAGAGATTGAAACTTGAGATTTTGCCAGTATTAAACACAATTTCAGCAACTGGAATTAGTAACTGCAGAGACTATGTTTCCCAAGGAAAGAAGAATATTTGAATCATAATTTAGGGTTATATATCTGTACCCCCACCATTCTTATTCCAGGGGAGGGTGATGAGTTTACCTGTTGTGACCTTTAAGTAAAACGTGTATCAGCTTCCCATATCCCCAGTACCTTCTAGGAGAGTTTCCCTTTCTGCACTCAAATTTCAGGGTGAAAATAAAGGAGCCATGGATTCCACAAAACTGCATTTAACTCTCATTGAAACACTTTTACTGAGCTGAAAGTAATCCTGGTTTTGCTCCTGGCTGTATCCTGCCATCAGAAATGCGCAGCAACAGCCCTGTGCTGCCTGTCAGAGCTCTTTGCTCACTGACCTGCCTGGGACACCTGCCTTTTCCTTCCTGCAGGAGGAAAGTTTCTCACCAGCATCCACAGGCATCAGTCCAATAACAAAAGATACACAGATGTGTTTTAATAATTTCTTCTGGAAAGCGAAGTTATCATCTGATTTCCTTAAAGCTAAAATGAAAATAAATTTGAGACTTTATACAACACTGCTGGCTCCAAAGGATGAAATACAAGTACAGCCAGTGACAGGTAATGCCTTGGAGGCATTGCCCCAGCTGCCCTCCTGAAATGGCTGACAAACCATACCAATTTTATCCAACACTTTTCCACTGAGAACATACCCGTGGGAAACGCCAACATATTTAAATAAAATAGTTCAGTAGGGTGCTGTCTGTTGAACAGGATAACACAGACTGAAACCTTGTGTGCAACAAATTCATGTGAATAACAACAAAAAAGCCCTACTAGAAAACATTAATCCAAACCAGAGATACATTCTATCTATAACAATACAGAAAAACAGCATGAATTTAACACATTTTATAGGTATGAAAACATATCTAAAGAATAAAATTCAGTTTCTCATATCCTTGTTATACTTTTTCTTCCATTAGATTAAAAATAAATATGGAAATGTTTAGGCATTGTTCACAAACAGGTATAGCAGGTACAATGGTTTTTCAGGATTAAACCTTTGACAAAGTAAGATCTACAGAGCATGGCATAAATTTATATAAATAAAATTTGATAACATAGGTCCTCTGTTTATAATTCAGTATTTTTCAGACTTTGTTATTCTGTAATTCAGAAGTTTTATTCACATTCACTGAAGAGTTTTCTTCAATTTCATGCCACAAACAGTCCAGTTCAATAATTTACAAAGTACCCATAATCTGTAATTAGTTCGCTTGGACTGCTCTGTGAGGTACTTATGAATAATGAATGTATTTGGGAAACAAAAAAAAAAATAATGTATCTCTCCCTCCATATATCATCTAGCACTGAAATATGAAAGTGTTCTTAAATAGATCACAGATAAGAGAAAAGCATTTTCTAAAAGAAATGCCTGGTTCTACCTGCAAATGATTACAGGTTATTAAATAAAAGACAAAATTCTGTCCAAATATTCTTTAAAATTACTGAAGTATTTTGACCAAACTCTTGAAAATTAATGTACAAGTAGAATATTATGGGATACTGAAAGAATCTTGTTCAGATGAAAATAAGATTTGATCAAGTAATATCTAACTTACCCTGTGGGAGTTCAGAATCCCATTGCACAAAGTCAACATTCTGCAGAGCCTCTCACTGATAGGAAAAACACATGTGTGGGAAACATAGTGAGCAAGAGACCAGCCACAACTGAGCCTGGCTCTTTCTGCTGGGAATCTAAGGAAGCTGAGCTTTACATCAAGTATGTGAATATGCATCTATGGATTGAGGTGTCAGAGGAGATCTTTTGAGAAAATACAGGATTTGGGGGGTCTGGGTGTTTGGTGATTTGTGGATTTGGGGGTTTGTTTTTGTGTTTTTTTCCTAGGGAAGGAGAATGAAAATGGGAGCCCTTAGCTCACTATAATGCCAAGCAATTACATCTGCCACATGCCTCAGCCTGGATCCAGATACAAAAAGACACAGAAATAACAGACTTGTTTAGGGAAAGCCCTTTTTAAATTAATCAAATGCTTAGAGGAAGTGCCAAAATGACAGTAACTGAAATTACTTGTTTTTCTCCTAAACAGATGTATGACAACCCATGCACAGTGCAAGTTTACTCCTACCACCCTCTCAGGGCATTTGGGGTGGTGATGAGAAAGCTGTTGCTAGTAAGAAAACCAGTAACCCCCCAAAGTCTCATGCTCGAGATCCCTTCTGGAGCCACTGTTCAGCTGTACAAACAACCTCAGCTTAAATTTAGTTGTCGAGACTGTGAAACATTTGGCTCATTCCCCACTCACACATGCACATGCAGACAGATATCTGACAGAGACCCTCTTACTTGAAGTAGGAGAGTAACAGGTTTCTCCACTGCCACATCAAACCATAGCTCTGAAGAGCTGTGAACACCTTTTCAGATATAAAATCTAACTTTTGAAAAAAAAATTAAAATGCTTCAGATAAGCATCCAAAACCTGAAAGCTTATTCCAATCCGTTTTGAATCGAAGCTGATACAGAAGTAAGACAGTCTCCATGTTGATTCTCTTGCATTCTGATGCTTCATGGAAAAAAATTAGAGACAATTGTAGTTGCAAGCTTTATTTTGAAGGGGCAAGTAGAGAGATTTGAGTACAAATTCATTTTAAGTAGCCCTTGATGACAGAAGTTTAACAGCCTGCAGAGAACAAAGATGATCCTCCTAATCTTGGATTAATTTAGTGTCAGATGCAATTATTTTTCTGTCCCCAAGTAAAGGGGAATAAACCACCTTGACACCACCATGACCAACAAAGTGATGCTTTGTAGTCCCACTCTGATGGAGATGGAGAACTTAGGGGAATTGTTCTCCACAAAAAATAGGTACACAAATAGATTTTCTTTTGCTCTCTTCTAAGTCTAACATATAATTTCAAAAATGACAGGATCAGATAGTATATTGCACAACACATCAGATACTTGCCTTGGTGATTATGATTTTACTCAAATATACAGCTTTTATGTCTGTGTTAGTAGCATCATGGAATATTATTCTCCTAGATGGCAGGCATGCTGTTATTAAAGTATAACCTCTAGGAAGGAAACAGCTCACTTCGGATTTTCAGAAGGTATTTAATTTAACTCCTCTTCATAATTCTCACATTGCATTTGCTGAACTACCAAAAAAAGGTTGTGGGTGTTATTTCAGGATGCTTAACCTGTAATTATGTGTCTGTTTCAATGGCATTGCCTCTAAGGAGACCTCACTAGCTGCTAAGCAAACCTCTTTCTTATGGAGATCTCACTCTTCGCCCTCCCTATGACTAACTCTAATTCACAGGATTTCTTCCCATCCAGCCCATGTTCACCCCCTTCCCTTGAAGAAAACAGGTGACTAGGAACAAACATATGATTATTGGACTCCAGCTTTGATGGGGGAAGAAAGATTGTTTTGCTTAGGCTTCATTCTTTTAGTTTACAATCACGTTTCTGTTTGCAGCATGGAGAATAATCTGCTGCAGCAAAGACTTGCTGGGTTCAGTGAGAACTGTAACAACCTCTAATTACTGAAGAACAGAAATAAGAATGAACATGCAGGCTGAGCAGCTCTCTTCTTGCTGCTTTGTGCTTTATTCCTCAGAGACCTGCTAAAAACAGGCAGAAGTCACCATCCATGTGGGTATGCACAGTCTGTTCCTGAGACTGGGAGCTTTTTCGAGATTTGGATGCCAGCGCGTCTTGCGCGCTCACATTTCAATATGTGCTCTAACGTCAGCACGCTTCCCAACTTAAATTCCATCTCTCCTACGAAGCCTCTCTTTCCTCTCCCACCTCCCATTATTAAAACATCTTTTCATTCTCCTACCTACAAAGTGGTTCTAGGAAAAGCTGTAAATACCATAAAAACTAACAAAACAAAACAAAACAAAAACCCAGAAAAACCTACCAACCCACCAACCAACCAACCAACCAACCAATGTAAACATCCCCCATCAATTTTTTCAAGTATTTGTTCTTAATCCCTTGATGCATTTCTAAGGAGACACAAATAACAATTACTATGAATGTAGTAACTGAGTGTTTGCTTTCATACCAAATCTAGTCTAATTTTGGTCCTTACTCTCCCTAAAACCTTGCCAGGCTTGTGGACAGTCACAACTGTTATAGCCCTATTACTACAAAAAACCTTTTTCTTTCACAGAATCACAGCATGGGTCATGATGGGGGGGACCAGAGTGGGACATCTGATCCATCTTCCCTGCCCAAGCAGGGCCATTCCAGAGCACATTGCACAGGATTGCATCCAGACAGTTCTTGACTCTTTCCAATGAGGGAGACTCCACAGCCTCTCTGGGAAGTCTGTTCCAGTGCTCAGTCACCTGCACAGTGAAGAAGTTCTTCCTCATGTTCAGGTGGAACTTCCTGTGGATCAATTTCTGCCCATTGCCTCTGGCAATGTTCTCTATTGGTTGGCATCACTGAGCAGAGCTTGGTCCATCCTCTGGATACCTTACTTTCAGACACTTTTAGACCTTGATGAGGTCCCCTCTCAGCTGTTCTTCTCAGGACTGAACAGTCCCAACTCTCTCAGCCTTTCGTTGTAAGAGAGATGCTCTTTCTTTCAGCCTAACAAACTGAACCACCTCTACTGAATACAATTGCTCTAAAATGTTGCAGATAAAACCAAAGCCAAAAAAAGGAAAATCGTAAAAACAATTCTTCACGTGTGAGGAGAATAAGTTTATCACCAGGCAATTTGGAAGCAAAAGTGTGGCAAGTGCAGAACACAGCCATGCCGTGTCATGCAACAGGGTCATCCAGGTTGGCACCTTGTTTTCAGCACTGAACTTCTGTTTAAGATGACAGGTAAACAATTCTTGCAATTTTCAACTTGAAAATCTCCTTGGGGCTAGCATCTCAATTGCTAAGCTCTGTACTGCTATTAGATCTATTTCTTTATCTCCCTTTATAACGTAATTTTACTTGCATCCAAGAGTACAGGAAAAAAAAAATAAAAGAACGAAAATCTATATTTGCTGTTGACTAAAAGGATGTTTAAACAACTCCTTTAAAATATGGTTCATCCTCTCAACCTCCAATTCACAGGACTTCACTGAAAAGAAGTATGTATTTGGTAATTATAAACACTGAAAGTTTTCAGCAGCACAAAGGATACAGAAATGCATCCCCTAAATATTTTTGTGACCACCAGGGTTAAGCAAGCTATGTCCTCGCCTGCAGTTGACTTGCACCCATGCTGTGCTCCTCTGGAGTTGCAAATTATGTAGAAAGAGCATGATGAGGAGTAGAAACAACAGAGCTCAGATAAAGTTCTAATTTATCCTCCTGGAAAATCAGCACATCTGTGCTTGTTGGGAAACTGTTGGGGCTTTTGCCTCTGAGAATATCTTTAACACATTACATTGGTGCTGTACGTCACTAGACAACTACTAATTCTGTGCAGTGGGAGAAGAAAAAGGCAAACAAGAAGGCATAAGAAAAACTTAGGGGTGCGTCAATAAAAGGTTTGAGACACTCCTACAGCACATCAAAATACCCTATATAGTAGGAAGTCAGATCAGTTTTTGAATTATGATAGACACAGCAATATAAAAAAAANAAAAAAAAGGGAAATAAAAAAAAAAAAAAAAAAAAAAAAACAAAAAAAAAAAAAGAGCATTACCTGGGAAAAAGAGTGCAGAATGAGTACATTGCAATAATATGCTGTCTGATCTGGGTTTTTATTAAACATATGGCATTGTTCACTGCTGGATTTGGCATCACTAACCTGACCTAGAAAACATATTAGTGATACCTTGGAAAAAATAATGAAAGCATTTCCAACTTGCATTACTTGCCCAGCCAAAACCATAATAGCCAATACTGACAGAGCCAGTGTTCCGTTTTGCTCATTTTTAATGATAAATGAAGAAAATTTATCTAGTACATCTACTACACAATAAACAATAATTCTAATTAGATTAAAAGAGTTCTTACTTTCTCAAATTTCAAAACCATTTTAACATCTGCTTTAACTGGAGTGGAGCATGGTGAGTCTTTGCAGAAATTGCAGGAAGAGAATCTTAACAGTGTGGACAGAGGGAGACAACCCAGACTGGGCACCTGAAGGGCAGGTGGAAAGAGAGAGGAAAAGGGAGATTAAAAGGGAAAGAAAATCTCACAAACAAAAGCCCCACCTGAGCCTACACCTTAAGACATCTTATTTTGAATTATTTTTCTTCATCTTCTGATTATAGCAGTCATTTGAAAGCTGACTTGGGGCCAGTGGGCACCTGATACATCTGCTTGTCCCTCATGCTAATAGATAAGAATATTCCAACAGTCTGCAATAGCTGAATACTTTAAAAGTACTTGTGATATCCATTGCCTCCACTTAAAGGCTTCCTTTCACCAAAGCAGGGTCAAAAAAAACATACAATGGATGAGAACCAATTTTCTGGTAGAGTCATTTAGCAGTTAATATTTTTTAAAACACTTCAAGGCTAAAATAATGTGTAAGTGACTGGGCCACTGCTGTTACCCCACAATATGTCCTAGTGGTAGTTCAGCTTTGGGTTTTTTTTTCTTCCATTCCTAATTTAAAGATGGTCCCCTAGCCAGGAAATGTATCCTTGTTGATGTAAACTTATTATTACTCTTGAAGGGAAATCCATGTGATAAGGAAAATAGAATGAATTGTGCCAGCTTGATATTGTGCACTGTGAAGATGATTTGTGAGAATGCAAACATTTGAGCACTCTGAACTTTTATTCTTGTCAGTTTAGAAGTGTTCAGCACCCTTTGGCATCAAAAGGAATTACATATAACTCAGACTCATCTCAGTTTTGAACATCCAGGAGACCTGTAAATGCATTTGTGGGCTCTGGACTATGCATTTAAATCTCAAATAGAATTAAAATCTTCAAAGTGCTGCAAAAGGCAGGAAGATAAACTGTAGATAATGATGGGAGTCTACTGCAGATCCATTAAAACCAGAAAAAAATGGCAAAACAAACAGGCATCACATCTTTTTAAAGCCAAGGAGAGCTCATTGAGATCACTAAAAGCCAAGGCTACTCAGGTGTATTTTAGACTTTGCTGTGTCATGATATCCTACAAAGCATATCCTATCCTGTTAAGCACTACCAGAACATTTAAAGCATCTGCAGGGCTTGAAAGTGCCCTGCTTGATTTTCTGCTTCCCACAATCTATACAATTTCACCCTTGATTTTTCTATATGCTTCTAAAGTCTAAAAATAGTTTAAAAAAACAACCAAAAAACCAAAAACCAACAAACCAAACAAAACCAAAAAAAACCTAGGGATGTTTGCTTCCTCACAAAGGAGGAATTTAGCTCAGCTGAAGAAAACCGATTTAAGAATGATGAAATTAGCTTGACAAAGAGGGAGTCAAAATTTGAGACAATATCTGGAGATGCACTGGTAATTCAGAGTATGCTGGGAGCAGGGTTGGCCTCCCTCTGCTAGTGGAACCTAGTGCTGAGCATGAACTGTGCCACGGGAGGAAATGAAAGTGGGAGAACAACTCATCAGTGTCATGGCTGCTCCCAGGCTTGGGGAGAGGGAACTTGAAATCCCACCTATTCTGCAATGAATACAGCCAAAACTTTTCTCTTACAAAGGAAATAAATCAGACACTTGAAAGACACAATTCCAGCTGCCTTTAAAATGTAGTTCATGAAATCCAAACAACTGAGTCAAGGGAAAAAATGAAGAAAATGGTACCATGCCATTTCTCTGCTCTCTAACCCATTGCTTCCCACACCAGCCTCTGCTCTCCGATCACTGGGACAGCAGCAGTGGCTCTCTGGTGAGACCCCCACAGTGGGAGGGACTCTGACTTATAACAACCTTCCTGTAATACCTGTCTGCACATGTAGACAGCTCCCATCCCTGCACACTTCTCATTTAAATTCACAAGGAGCAAAAGCTGAGATGAACACGCACAAGGATGGGAGGAGGCTGCAGCAGTGGTGTAATGAGCAGCAGCATCGGGGTTCTTCTCACTCTGTGTATGTACAATACAACAAGTATGCACCTAATAAGGCTTAGAAGCTACATTTTTTTCCTTTTCTTCAAAACTCCTTTACACTTATGGTCCAGGACTGTGAGATTATTAAGTTCTTGTATTTCAGAGCTGAGCAGTTCAGGTCAGTAACTCAGAATGCAGGAAACTGGTGGAATAACTACATATGTGAAACAAATCAGGAGTGTCAAAATTGGAAACACAAACACATGTCCCTTTGCAGTCCTCCATCCACCCACTCTGCTGCCCTTTTTCTGTGGATGTTTCAGTCAGAGTAAAAACATTTTCTCATTTCAAAAAATCAAACACCTGACAGGATTTGAAGCAGTGGTAATCGCTCTCAATACTTTATTTATTTATTTTAACTTTCCTTTGTCTTTCCAATATAAAGCGAGACATTTATGAAACACCTTTAAGCATGTTTGAAAAATGCACAGCACTGCAGGACTGCAAGAGGTCTGGCAAAGTGCAGGCAGCTGTCTGCAGGCAGGCAATGTCAGCACCTGAGGCAGCTTCCCCTGCAGGGTGTGCACTGCCTGGTGCAGCCCTGCCATCGAGGCCCTGCACCAGGCATGGACCACTAAGGCTGGTGCTTGGCAGGCAGAGACTGCTCTGTGTCTGCATCCAAGTGATGCTTGGCTGAATTTTCTACTTATTCATACTGACCACCACCATTACCTCCTGTGTTTATGCAGCCAACTTTGTGGGGGAAAATAAGGGTATTTTTGTTCTGTCTTGTAGACAGCACCGTACACTTGGGACTGGGTCAGTTTTTATTTCTAAGCAACCTTTCAGAAAGGGCCTCTGACGACATGCTTATTTTCCAGTGTGCTCTAAAGAAAGAGAAAAGTGAGTAATGGAACATTTTTTATATTTCATTTGAAGTTTGAGTCTTGCAGTCTACAAAAAAAGCAGATAGTAGATTGCAATAAATGAACTGTATTTCCTTACAATGAGAACAGATTTTATTTTATTTCATTTCATTAAAATGTCTCAGAAATTCTGCAGATATTTTTCTTGCATGAGTTAGGAAGGAAGTTGTTTTCCCAAATTTCTCTGAACCACAGAGTACCTGTCTGCTGCACCACTTGGCCATCCATTCAGCTCCCAAAGCTGCTGCTGATTCTGGAGCCAATGCTGCTACTTAACCATTGTCTTAGCTGTAACAATATAATGCCACAAAGGAGATAAAATTCACAGGAGGGGAAAAAAGCTCTGTTGTTCAACCAACTAACATTGCCAGAGGTGATAAATATAAACAAAGAAACAAAAAAAAACCCCTCACTTTCAATCATACAGGCTTTTCTTCAGGCCTAAACAGCAGTCATCCTGCTAAAGACAAGCTGAGGACTTCTGCATAAAGTTTCTCTCTATAGCATATAATGGAACTTTCTAAGGAAGGAAAAGATGGAGTTAAAATCAAGTTCTAGGGTGTAGAGGAAGCTTCGTGTTCTGGAGCAATGACCAGGTCAAAAAAGCTGATCTAATCAACCCTTTGGACTTTGAGGATGTAAAATTTGAGAGAGAATTCCAGAAGAAAAAACTGGTTTGTTTTTTTTTTTTTTGGTTACCACAGAAATAAATTCAAGACTAATCCATGAAAAGAAAGAAAAAAAAAAAATAGAAATCTAATTTTTAAAAGCTCAAAAAGACAAAAAGCAGTTTTTTTCCTCCTCCGTGTTGTCATAGGAGAGATTGATAGCACCATTATAGCATGCCTCAGGATTTGTAACTTAGATGTAGAAAAAACAGACATATTTCTGGGCATGATTCAAGATCTAAGGAAGAATACAGGCTAAGATAGCCTCACATTACCCTTACTTTTTATAGAGGAGAGGAGGAAAGAAAAAAAGATGGGTTTTATGCCTCATTTTCTAGTTGAAATGAATATTCTGATGATTTGCATTCTTACTCATCCAAAGTCATGTGCAGAACTGGTGACCAGAAAATTTGACAAGATGTCCAACATCAGAACTTAACTTCAAGAAGAAAGAAAAGAAAATTATGTTTTCATACTGAGTTTTATTCTCAGCCAGCAAAGACTGAATTCTGATAACAGCAACATATATTTCCATTAAGAGCCAAGGCTTTTGTATATATGGGATTTGCAAGGATATAGGATTCACACAAAGTAAAGTGTGAGTTTACAAAGACCTTTGGTTTCTGCTTTAGTACTCAATGAAGATAGGCTTAACATGCACTAGGAATAACACAAAATGAGGTAGCTCACCTTGCTTAGAAAATAGGGTGAGTGCAGAATAAATGCAAAGTCACCAGAGCTTTTATCAGGGGGAGCTTGAACAGATGAACCCACTACAAAATCTGTGCTCCAACTTTTGTCTGCCCTCAATGTTTAAGAATGCAAGCGTGAGACAATTGAAACAGGTGGTGGCTTCGGGTTATGACTTTCTTTGGCCTTGTGGACACCTGGGTCAAACTTTTCACTCCTTCATCACAATGGCAAGAGGAAAGTCTTGTCTTGTGCATCATTAGGGGCTCAAGATCCCTTGTCTACAGCAGCAAAACCCTTGTCATGTATCAGGCTTCTAAGGAACAAAATATCTGGGGATAGATCCACGAAAGTGCAAGTTCCCCAAGGCAACAAGCAGCCCATGAGAACACCCAAGTGCAAACATATCTGTGTTTTCAGGGTGGGCACTCAGATGTGTGCTGTGCATGTACCTTGGCCCATGGCTGCACACATTTCATCTCAAGAACAGGATTTGGCAAATGTCCTGCTAGTAAGTTTAAATTATTTTAGGAATATGTCTGACTTCCCCCAGAAGGCATGAACCCAAATGTATTTTGGTGAATAAATTCCATCTTTTCCGGACGTTATGGACATTCAAGGGCATGAAGGCACTCTGATGACTGTAGTGAAAGGGTCTCTCTCTCTCTCTCATCCTCTTTAGAAAATTTACTGCAGCTAAAAAACAGTCAAACCACCATCCCTCATGATCAGAACATAGACAACCTTGGGAATAAGATGGGATTACAAAATAAGGAAAGCACAGGAATTCCTACCTGTCTGTAGAAAAATATTCATCATCAACTTCAAGACCGATTTGCTCTTGTTCAGCCCTTGAGCATGTTTTGAAAGCTACAGGAATCTAAATACTAAAGTGCAAAACCCTCCCATAAAAGGTGGGATGAGGAGACAATGTAGTTCAAGACATAACCAACAAGAAATACTGAGGACAGGAAACTTGGAAACTTTATGTTAGAGAGTGGGTGTACTGTGTTACAGTTGCCATTAACACCACTAAATAAAAGCTTTTTCTTGTGTGACAGAAAAAACAATGTGATAGGAATCCATGGTTTTTTACAATAAGCTTGTTAACAATATTTTGAAAGGAAGGTTGCCACTACAGAATTATCATGCCAGGATCAGCGCCCTATGCTCTCCTTTGTGGCCAACTTTGTGGTCTGGCCAATTGGACAATCAGCTGTGCACCCAAACATTAGAATAAGAGACTCTTAGGATAACTCAGGGCAGAAGGGACCTTGAGACGTTTCCATCCAGTCTTCTGCTCTTAGCGTGATCACCATATTGTGGGAAACAGGCTGTTCAGTGTCATGTCTGGGTAGGGCACAAAAACTTTCTGGGATGGAAATTGTAGAACTTTACTGGGCAGGCTCCAGGCTGAGCACAGCTCCTTAACCACCACTGTCTGAGCCCAGTAAGTTATCAACACACCTGGTGATCCAAACATCCAGATTTGATATTCCAGCTTGGACACAAACATATTGTGGGAGACACTGCTGAAATACTAAAGTCTGGGTAAGTGAGATCCACAGCTCTCCCCTCACCTCAAACCTAGTCATTTTATCACAGAGAGCAGTCTGGTCAAGCATGGCTTGCCCTTGGTAAATCCATTTCAGCAGTGCCAAATGCCATCATCTTCTCCTAGCAGGGAATGCTGTGAGATACAGATCTGTCTGTACTGACTACAGAACTGCAATAACAGCTCTCAGCTCAGGATCCTGAATTTACTCATTCCCACCCTGAGAAGGTTACCTGTCTTTTATAATTTGAAAGAAATCTGTGAGTGGTACAGAGGAGTGTCCTGTGTACATTACCTCTGGCTGTGTGGGTCAGCTTGTCTCCCTGTGCTTTAGTTATTCATCCCACAGCATTTCAAACCAGCTCACACAGGCTGACCAGTGCGCTCAGAGCTTGATGCTGCCTGTGCAACAGTAGCAGCAATACAAACAAGGCAGAATCTTACTCCTCTCCCTCTTCTCTGACTGTACATGAAGAAAAAGGTAAAATATTTAAGTCCATTCCATGTTTTAATCCATCCAGTTTCTGTTATGGTCCTTATGCATATGCTCATGACTGGCTCTGCTTACCTTTGAGACCCTGTTTGTTTGGCACTGTCACCCTCCACACAAGCCCTGTCCCAGTCAGCACTGAACACCTGACCTACACAAACCAAAGCCACCTTCACACTTTCCTTTCCAGGTCTTTTAAATTACTAACCTTCTTCCACATACCTCTGAATTTTTTTAATTAGGTTCATTTTTACTATGGACCAGTCTTCAATTCCTTAATGTAGTAATCGAAAACACAAGACGACCTTCTGAACTAAAGGGCAGAAGATTGTTAAAACATTTTATTTAAGAAGACAGAAACCAAAACATAACATTGCAACAGTACTTACTGTCTCTGTGTTTTGGATAATGCTTGAGAATTGCTAATGCATCACATTACTCAGGAAATACAAATTAAACCAAAGGTTAAAAGTGTGAGTTGGAAAATAAGGACCCAAAAAGTTTGAGAATTCCACCCCAAGCACAGCATGCAGCAAAAGGCCAAATCTTAGAACTGGCAGAGAAGAAGAATGGAGATGTTGGAGGTAGGCCAGAAATACGCAGTCCATGTTTTTATAGGAGCTGCAGTGAACAAGAACGACATCATCCCAGAGCAGAGGGATTTTAATGTTATTGTTTCAGTTTAGGGCAGAATTTTATATATACACATAAAAAACTCCTGTGCATACAGGCACATGGGTACATAGTGAAGGCCCGGAAGTAGCATGGTTACAGAAAAGAAACAAAGGCAACAAAAGATCAAATAAGCTGCTGATTTAGAGTATATTGTAAAAAAAAAAAAAAGAATATGTTGATAAGCAAACAAAAAAGCCATTGCGATCGTTCAAATAAGGCATGCACTGAAACTAAATATGGCCTTTATCAAATATGGCTGTGCTTGTGCCATTAAATGCAACAAACTCTCTTCTCAATTAAAAAAAAAAAAAAAGAAAAAAACAAAACCAAAAAACCCCACATTTATTTTCTGCCTATAAATTTGGTCTTCAGCTGCAGGAGAGACAAGAAGAGAGAAAAAGCCAACAACATTTCAGAAGCACCGCTAGGAGCCTGGAGAGAGCAGGGTCTTTATAACAGTAAATTGCATCCACATCTTTTGCAGCTAATTGTACAATCCTATTTTTTTAATCCACTCAAGTGGCATCAAAATAAGGAGGCTGTAAAAGTACTGCTTCAAAGATATTGGGAAGAAGTTACACTCTTGCTCAGATTATGCCCTACAGTCAATTTTAACTTGTGTTAGGCAGTTAAAACTCCTCAGTTTTTATACTTTGAAAACTGGGAGGGGTGGGAGCCTTGAGAAATTTCATCATATATTTTTTTTAAAGTACAGTGGAAAAATAGTAAAATTATCATAGCTCCCTTGTCCACAGCAGCACCAAGGGACACATTTAAAAGGACAACTGGACTATCATTTCTAGCATGTGAAACAGAAAACTCTGTACCACTTACATGACATGGGGGAGGTCTACAATAAATTTCCAGATCCTCTGGCTCAGAGCAGTCAATAGAGCCCAGGTGTCCTGAAAGGCCCAGGACACAAGACATTCCCCACCAGAGGCAGGAATGGCAAGAGAGGGAGAGGCCAAAGAACATAACTTCTAGGGAAAGACCAGAGAATACTTTAGGGAAAGTATTGCATAGGCTAATTTTTTGAGGCTGATTGTTCCAGATGCATAAAGTACTCAGTGAGAGGAGACTTGTCCCTCTGAGGTATTCCAGAGCACTGAAATTAGTAATTATTTTCCCAAATAACCTCCTAGAACAGGCTCCCCTTTCCAGTGACTTTTGTGAACTAAGGAAGATGAGAGTTCACAGTCTAATGCTGGAGTCTGCTGACTCCCTTTACTGGGGCTATCCCAATGTACAATGACCCTCAAAAATAGGAGTCAAGACATATTTCTGACTTTTTTCCCCTTATCTTTTTGTTTTTCTCTTTCCACCTTGTCAGTCATGCTCAGTCCTAACTCAACCTGACATATCTGGCAGCCACTGGAAGTCTCTACAAACAGATTTAGCTCAGCAGCCCAGCAGAAAATCCCAGATTATGTTTCTGCAGGTTTAGTGGGCCAAACTGGCATTGGGCAAGGTGTGACAGTCTCTCTGACAACTGGGAAGAAGGTGGTAGCATCCCATAGCTTGGAGCAGGGGAAGCCAAAGCAAACAGCCACAAACAGATCAGTGAAATCGTTACCTCCTTGTCCTTTCTCACAGTGTGCTTTGGAAGCTTCTTTCCAGGTAGGGAACAATTTAGGTGTACATATGTCTATTTTATGGTGAACCATGAAAAACTGAGTGGCTTAGAGCAAACCTTGGTTTTTATATCAAAGTAGAATTGTAAAGTTATTACTCAGAAGCAAGATAAGTGTAACCCAAATTTTAGGATAGAAATGAATTACCACCTTGCAATCTAAAATACTGTTTTCAGACTTATTTTAAGAAACAAAGCCACTCTTGCTGATGTGCAAAAAGCAATAAAATTTAAATGAAAAAACACACTTTGTTCACCTTTTTTTCTTAATGAACTATGACAAAAGCTGTCAGACGAAAATGGCAGAAAATACAGATAGATAAAAACAAACCTTTCTCTCAGATCTCACCTATCTTTCATTTTAATAATATGGCCTAGTCATAGTTTAATACATTCGTATAATAGGAAACAGCTAAAAACCATAATGACCCTCCTATTTTTCCATTCATCATGTTCTATCACCACCAGACACAGGCACTATAAATTCAGGCTCTCAGAAAATTCTCTCCCTGGAGAGTTATAAACTTGAGAGCAGCACTACTTGAGTCAACACGCAAAGAGAATTGGAGAGCAGCATCCTATAGCATTCCAATTTGAATTCATCACCAAAGCCAGGAAAGTAAGTGTACAGAGGGCAAATTCCAGGGTTGGTGCTCAGGTGGACACTCCCCTCCTGCTATTTCCTACTCTTTAAGTCATATACAGGACTTATAGAAAGATCATGTTTTGTGTCTTTCTTATTAAGCTCTGCATCCTCCAGCTTAGAAAATAAAAGGAGATGCAGAAAGGCTTTTATTACTCTTCATTTTTTAGAAGCAAAGCTTCTCACACAAAAGTCTCACACAAATCCAGCAGTTGAGCAAATTATTTGAGACAGGTTTCCCCCTTTGACAGGCATACTGAGCTGTACAGTACTTTTCCTTCAGGCCTGAAAGGAATTTATCCCTGGCAGTTATAGTGATAGAACTGCTGACTTTGTGGAAACAAGAAATGCTCTTTGATTTCTGAAGTGTTAGATAGATCTTTTTATCTTCACAATTCAATATAACAGTTCTATTTCTTGATCCTAAAGTTGAGCTGTGACAAGTTTTCTGTTCTGAAGGCCAGAAAAGACCAAACAACAGTGAGTAAATGGGTGAAGAAAGAATAATCCAGTATTTTCAGTGGCAGAAGTTCTTTTGCACCAGGTATTTGGCAGATAAGGTTTATTCCTTCCACAACACACAGATACAATTGTGGCACCAAAACCAGTTCAAGGACAGAGGGAGCAGGAGAATGCAAAGCAACCTGTGGTCTTACTCTTCCCTTCTGGAATGACATTAAACAATAATTGGAGGGTTTGGAGCTTGAAGTTTCTGCCAAGACCTGAAGGGAATTTATAGTCTGAGATCCTATTGAAAAAACAACGAACATAGCAGAGAGGGAGATTGTTTCTTGTATGTGTTAGCTGCTAACCTTATTTAAACAAAAGGAAAAAAATAGACATTGAACAGCATAAATATTTCCTGGAAAAAAAAATTGATATCTATATTATAGCCACTTATTAATTTTGTAGTAACACAAATAAATAGTTCAACCAATTCTTAATGAAACCTAAATCAAACTCCTTGAAACTCTGCTTCACTACAGGAAACATAACTGGGAAAACAAAAGAAAACGTAACTATTCATACAACCTCCATTCTCCAGCAGTGAAAAAAAAATTGTGAAAATTCTTTAATTTCTGGTTAATATCAAAAAGATAAGCATTCTTCAAGAATGTGTTATGAGATATTTTTTCTAGTTAATATCAGTAGTTGGTCACATACATGTCCTTTGTCATGCAAGTTTTCTTTAAGAACAGTGCTGAAGTGCCTGCCTCTATGCAGGCAATTTTATCTTTTCTACTGAAAAAAGAATAAATAAAAGAATACAGCTAAGACATGAGACACCACCTCTACATCCTTTTCAACCCAAGCCAAGGGAAGAGGAAATGAAATTAAGATTGACTGATCCAGCAAGCAAAATTGTTCAGCTTCTTATTCTGGTAATTTAGAATGCTCAGATATACAAATCTGAATATAAACAACTAAAATAAAACAGATACACAACTAAACTGTCAGTAAGTAATAAATTCAAATAATTCTGTTCTTTGAAACTTCTACTGTTGCCTCTAAGTTGTTCATGAATTCCTCACTCCAAGTCTTCCATCAAATACCCAGTTTCAAAAGATTTTTCAGATATCTGATGTCTACTAAAAAAATTCAAATTTTTGTGAGAATATGTTATGTCTGACAACACTTGAAGGAGAAGTTGGAAGAGATTCTAGTTTCATTTATATTGTGATTAGAACCATTTGGAATCTTTCTGATGAAAATGTTTTACTATCAGTTGCTAAAGCTGAAGTCAGAAACAAGTTTTCACAGAACCAGAGTCCATTACTTCCAGGCAACCTACACGAGTCACTACTGAGCTCAGAAACTCTAAATTTCAGCTCAAGCAAGGACTATGAAACATTCATCAAGGCACAAAGACTAATCTAGAGCTCAGGACAGCACATTTAAATGGGCTGGGAGTTCCTGAGGTGGTATTACACAGGCAGTCATGGGCAGAGGGGCCTTCAGGGGTCTTGGTATAGGGTAAAACTAATGAGTGGAATCAAACTCTTGAACAGGGCATCTGGCTGCTGTCCAGATGGCAACAGGAAGGTCTTGCAAGAATCTTTGACTAGATTTTGAGGGACTCCCTGAACCACTGTTTTCCTAAATTCCTGTAACTCGTTCCTACAGGACCACTCCAGCTCATACTGGACCCATCACTGTAACTACAGGAAAAACCAGTTTATTCTACCTGACCATTTTTCGTCTGTAAGAATTCCTACTGACCATTTACCTATATATGTGCTTAATTTCGCAAAAAGAACCTCTCGTGGAGCCTGTGGGAAGAAAGGCACTGTTGGCCACCTGAGATGTTAAAATGTTCAAGCACAGAAATTGACTCAGTAACAGCAGGAACCGCCTGGAAAGACCCTTCAGGTCATTCTGACTTTCCCACCTAGAGAGGAGTTCTTGCACCAATTAATCAAACATTTTGCTGAAAAGGTGTTTATCTGGGCAGTCAGTCACCCTGTTCCCAATACGTTCCTTGTCTCAAACCAGCAATTATCTCATCTGTGCTTATAAGGAGCCCCAGAGTCCTTGAGCCAGCCAAGGAGTTCATGACTGAAGTGTGTGAAGATACAGCCTTGACATTCAACGACTCCTTTGTTATAGCTAAAAGACAAACCTTAGTATCACTCTAAAAGGTTTGATAGGTTTGTTACTAAAAAAAAGTCCATTTTCTTATGATTTTTATTAACCTTGTATTGTTCTGTACTTCAATCTCTACTGTTTCTCTGCCCTAAACGGGCTATACAGATCAAAAGACTTTGCAACTACTTCTATTATTAAAAAAAAATAAAACAACAAAACCTGACTGACAAAAACGTGACTGACAATTTAACTCTACAACTTTCTAAAGAACCCAAAATCTGCATATCCAATCAAACATCTCTGCTTGCTGTATTAGAAGTGGTTTAAAAAGGGATTGGAGACAGCAAGGGCTGGAGGATGTTACAATGCATCTCAGAAATGCTCTGGACTTTGCCTGGGATTCATTTTCATGGTTGCAATATGAAAAAAACAAATAGGAGAGGTAAATTCAAGAAAAATATTAAAATATTAACAACATGGAAGTATTTGAAACTGTTGTCAATGTTATACATGCCCCACCAATTTATGTATTTGCTACATATCAGAAATATTTTTTTCAGAATGCATATGTAGTTTCTACATTGAGCAGTGACTTAAAACACACCAGAAATCACACTGTTTCACAAGGTAGGTTAAGGCAGTTATTTTAGATCTTTTATATTAAACATTTATTTGACTCTGACTCATGTACTGAATATAGTTTGATGAATTCCATGAAACTCTTCTTGGATGGCAAAAGCTATTTTGTCTCTGACTGCCTGCTGCAATTTTTTCTTGTCAGTATAGGAGGGTCAGAAGTAGGTTCACATTCTCTACCTCCTGCAAAACACAGTGGTGATGTGGAACAGTGAGATCTCAGCAGATGCTGCTTTATCCCCCCATTTGTTCTGCTGCTGGCCCAAAGCAGCCTCATGTTGGGGACTGTGTCACTTACACGGACTTAAAAGAAGGATCAGCAGAGCTGTCAGAAAGTGAGCTGTAATGTGGGTTTGGCATGGTGACTGGGATGCTCTGAGGCAGAGATCCTTGCTCAGGCAGTCCTGTGGCCTGACCCAGTGACAGAGCATTTATGTCAGTCCTTCCCAGTCCTGCTCTGCCCAGCCCATCTCTCCCTACACGCTCGCTCAGAAGCTGGAGCTCTGACTGAGGATTTAGTCAAGATCTGCCCAAAGAGAGATTTCCTGCCTTCAAGGAGACTTCCATAAATGTTTGGGTAGAGACTCTGTGTAGTTCCCACACAGCTGAGATTATACTAGCACAGAGACAGGAAATCAATTTGGATCCAAAGGAATGCCAGCTACAAGCCAGTCTAAGGCGGTAAAGCAGGGAAGAGATATGGATGGCTTCTATTGACTACTCCAGACACTGGAGAAAAAAAAAGTAATCACCAGTTTCAAAGTTCATCCTATTTTATTTCTGAAAGCAAAGGTTTGGCTCCTTTCTTGGGGCCATGAATTACAAGTGGAAGCAAAGATAAATTAGCTGTCTTAGGGGCACAGCTCAAGATGTATCCCTGCCTTTAGCATTTCCCATAGCCTGCCCAGGATCCTCCTGTCTCTTCGGTGGCACCCAGCTATGCCATCTACTATGTAGGGAGTAAAAGCATCTGCTGGCCTTCCCCAAATGCCAAGGGTCTCCATGAGCCCAGGGACAATTCAAGACAATTCAGACATTTGCAAGTTTTTACAGTTTTATATAAAACTCTCTCGAAACATACACCCCATGACAAGGTGGGACATCACAGGATCACTTCTTTACAGTCCTTCTAATTTCAGCTGTGGCCCCCAAGAGACCAGGTACCTCTGCAGGGCTGTGGAGGCCACGTGCTTGTTCTCAGGTAGCAGCCTGCACCCTGGCAAGGCACTCCTGCTCCAAACCTCCCTGTAAATCCAGACCTCCACATGTCAGGTAGCAACAGCTGCTGCTGGAGAAAAAGAAGTGGGTATTGTGTATTGCTCAGCTCTAGGACTTTAAAGTCAGAGCTGCAGGATAGCAAGGGAAGAGCAGTCCTGCTGCTTGTGATCAAAGAGCATTTAATCTTTTCTCCAGCTGGCTGCATGCTCTCCCTTCTCCTCCCGTCCCTTTGACTAATCTCATTCCCAAACCCAAAAGAGAATCTGAAATAGAAATATTTATGTATTTACACTAGGCATGCTCACTTGGCTATCTCTCTCAAACATTTAAGGGAACTTTAAAAAATATCCTGTCTTTTAGGAATATTCACAGCAAGAGGAAGAGAAGGGAAAGAAAACCCAAAACAATAAAAAGAAAATAGAAGTGAAAAATTTACTGTGAAACCTCTGTCACACTGTTTACTCCCCCATCAGACCACAGGAGTTCACATACTCAAACTCACATATTATCACCCTTAAGTCATAGTAGCTAAATAAACATTAGTTCAGTTGAGACAGAGCTTAATTTCCATACTTTACATACATTAATAAACATTTCCAGATTGTGATGGGATTCCCATGTAACTGAAGATAGGCCAAAATGACACAGAATGATCACTGCCTGCTCAGTTGCACTTCCTGTAGTATTCTGCAGTGTTCCTTGAGATAGCAAGAAATCACCAGCCACATTAAAATGAAGGCAAATTTATTATTAGTTCTAACAGACATTTTATTCATGTGCAAATGACAGGATAATAGAACTGTTGTTTGACAGCTTTCTGAGAAAATTGTAGCTTTCATCATCTTAGATGATAAATTTTCCCTAAAATAAAATGAACACTCATGGAAGAAATTGGAATTAGGGTTTAGACGGGGAAAAGAATATGACAACTGCTCTACTTAAATGAATCAATTTCTGTGATCTCACAAGAGGCAAAAATAATTTAGTTCAAAACAGGCCAAATTCAAATATCACTTAGCAAGTTAAACACTTGAGGTGGCCAAAATATTTGCAGAATTTAAAAGGAAGAAATAGTAAATTCACTTTTAGATTTTTAAAGCACATTAGATTACTGAAAATAAGCAATTTTATACTTTTTTACTGTCCTCATGTTACTGAAGTCTCACACAAATGTGATTTTTTTTTTTTGGCAGCTTGATTGTAAGAGCTTATTAAGTCTGCTAAACAACATCTAGTATTTGCTACAGGATTTTGAGTCCTGGAGCTGAGCAGGATTACTTTTCTTTTGTAAAAAAAACCAGTTATATAGGTGAACTTAAATATTTTAATAGAGAGAACAAGGAAATTCCAATACCTCCACAGGATTTGAAAAATAAAATGCTAATCAACATTGGGAGAACAGGTTTTCCTTTGTGCAAAGAAAATTACTGGAAAGTTCTCTTTTCATATCTCAGTCTTGGCATGGGGAATAGAAAACATAATCATTCTTACAGCTTTCAAAAATGAACTTAAGGCTGTTCTGTTCACAGAAAAATAAAACAGAGATTAAAAAATTATAGGATTAGTTTCATGTTAAGTAAATAATTCCATTCCAAGAAAATTTTTTATTTTGAATTTAAAATTAATAAACTGTGAAAAATGTTAGTTTCTGCAAGCACTCTGCATCAACAGCAATTCAATCTACTCAACTTCCCAATTTGTAAAAGTGAGAAAAATAAGACAATTTCCCAAAAGTAACTTAGAATCCTAAAAAACAAACCACCAACAGCGAAGAAATAAGTAAACAAACAAACAAAACAAACAAGAAACCAAATTATGCATATGTTGATGTCAACAAAATTTTAATATTTTCTTTTTCAGGCTTTTTCCCCAAATGATAATCTCTGGGAAAATGTGAAATTAAGATATTTCAAAAACTTGTCAGAAATATAAAACTTCTTTGAGACTTCTTAGGACACTTCTGTAATAACTAAAACAACTAATCAAAAAAAAAAGGTCATCAAGGAATATTTTATTTTATAATATTTTTTTAATCCATAACCATTAAGCAACAAGTCCTGATGTGTAAAATTAGTATTTCTTAGAACTTCAGGCCAAGTCTAGAACACCCAAGCCCATGTTCTGTGTTAGTCTGCTCCGTTTTATGACTCCCTCAATTCTCCCAGGGATTAAATTTTGTCTTGGACCCTGCTGAGGGCTGATAACTGCTCTGATGCAGGAACCAGGCAGAGCAGGACCCAGGGCATCACTCTAACATAACTGCACAGAGATAACCAGACCCTTCAGACAACTCAGCCACTGCTCTTTTGCTTTAAAACACAATCAGGAGGCACCTGCTGATACTTTTAGTAATCTGGTAGAGTCCAAATGGCATTTAGACCTGTTCCATCTCAAAATGAGATGAAGTTTCTGTCATTATGTTCTTCCCATTTAGCATCTGGATAAGACTCAAATGTTACCAAAAGGCAGATAGCTGAAACAAGACCTCTCTGAGATTTTGCATCTGTTGCTGAATTTCAGATTTTCATATTACAACAGAATTGTAAAGAAGATGAAATTTCAGGTTCCCACAGAACAATTCTCAGAATGCTAAATGAGAAATAATACAGACCTTTCTTAGTGAGTGACTTCACATACACTTTCACTGCTTGTCTACACTAGGAAAGCAGTTACCAATCCAGGGAAGAAAAAAACAAAATGAAAATAAAAATATGGAGGATAGGGGGGAGAAAAAAACCAAAGACAAAACAGACTTGAAGAAAAGTGTCACACTGAACAAGTCAATTCAGATGCAATGAACTACTGGGACCATTCTCACAAAAAGCAAATAGTATTGTCTTTTCTCCTGTAGGCTTTTCTTGCAAAGGATGCTCCCCATTTCAAGCAACAGATATTTCTTTAACTTTTTAATGATTTTTGACTTACAGATGGTCTATTATAGAAGCCAATTTCAATAACTGCTAATATTTAAAATCCAGTGTTATAGTGGATGCTGTTCAGCATGCCAAGGGACACAGTGGAATGCTGAATATATTTGTTTGTTTAATTTAAATACTAAAACCCACCCAGCTGTCACCCAAAATCTGTCTTTAATCTGAGGCATTTCAAATTTTAGGATGTCTCAGTCACTGTTAAATCTCATTCAAGGATGTGAGAGAGTGCACTTTCTTCTTCTTGCCTTAGACTTGACACTCCAGTTAAAGGCAGCCCTAACAAAAGCACTGCTGCAGCTACAGATTTAACTATGGATAACTGGTCTCTGTGCAACAAACAGCCTGGAGGTACAAGGTCAGTCCTCTCCTCCTCCTCGAGTGGGCAGGAGCCTTCACCTCGAATCAAGCTGAGAGCTGTCTGCTCTGGTGCCAGGTGACAACACAGCGCTGCCGTCCGCAGCATCACAGCAGGGCTCTGAGGATGCTCAGCTCTGGAAATCAGTGAAGCAGTTTCCACCTTTGGAAGGCAAACAGCTCTAAACACAAAGGGGGAAGGCAGCAGCTGAAGGCTGTGGCTGTCCCTGGCTATAACCTTTTTCATGCACTAACTGGGGTTCAGCCCAGGCAAGAGGCATTGTGTGCAGAAGCAGCTTCTCCAGGTGTCATGGCACATCACCCTTGGATGTGACACTTACATGCTGTGGTGAATCTGAATGGGGTTTTAAAAGAGGATTGGAAGTGCAAGCAACCAAAGGGAGATGTACTTGAAAGTACAACACACATTTTCATTCACCAAGGCAAATGATAAATGATCCTCAACAGTAAATGCTATTTCAAATAGGCCACTGTTCAAAAAACCCTATTCAAATCAACAAGACACAGTTCCAAAATATTTAACTTCAAAAACTCATAAACAAGCTTGCTCAAATACAATTTATTTTCTTCAAACAGAAATTGGGCAAGAGTTTAAGAAAGACATGTACAGATAATGCTGAAATAAAGGTTGCAACCTCTTTGATTTAGCAATAGATAGAAGTATTAGATCAAGTCAAATTTCACTTTGAGTTATTTTTGGTTCAAAAATAATGTTTGTCTCAGAAACCATCATTAAGAATTGAAGAAAACAATCCATATAGCAGCTGTGGCACTTAAAGAAGGAAGGAAGGGAGATGAAAAAATTCAGATTCCCAAATTTGAAACACAACTTTTATAATGGAATTTAGTTTCAAATTGAGATATGAAGCTGCAACTGGCGAAGACTTTAAAAGTTAATTAACTAACATGATAAGTAGCTCCATTTCAAAAAGCAGAGAAATAAAGCAGAAAGAGATATTAGCTGTTAAAAAAGTTCCTTATGTCCTTACCAGAATATTTACTGGGACTTAAGAAATACCAGAAGTTGAAGAACATTATGCTTCACTCTGACAGCACTCTGAAGAACTATTTCCTCATAACCATGGCTGATTCATCAGGTCATTAAAAGAACCTCTTTCTCTCTCAGCTCTTTCCATAGATGCACTTATGCTCCATGGAGGCAATTACTGAGTGGGCATTTTCTGCCAGTCCATTTCTCTGATCACAGAAAGTCATCTTCTGGTGCAAAATCATGGTTCCCTTTGCTTTCTAGCAATCCACAAAGGCTGCTTAAACAGAAATACACCATAACTAAGGATGTGAAGACACAATACTGACACAAGTGAATAAAATCTGGGCAGAACAATAGCAGTCCTGTGAGGGAGCTGCTTGATTTGGTACAGTTCCTTAGTACAGGGCAGATTGTATTTCTTTTGGTTCACATCTTCTCCTTTCTTTCCCCTAGGAGAATGTGATATTGGGTTTGATTTCACATTGTCAGAAAATAGCAGCTGAACTTATATTAAATTCATTGGGGGTTGACATTTCAGAGTCTTCTATTAGGGGCCATTAAATTGAAAACAGACTTGCCTTTTGTTACTAGAGGCAATAAATATTAATATTCACTTAGAAAATAAAATTAGATTCACACTTTTATTCACCAGCCTTTAAATTAACCAGTACATGATAATATTTTATTATACAAAGTATTTTAAGTATTTTCAATTTTCATGAAACTTACTGCTAGATGTTGAATTATGCAGGGTGTATGAGATGTGTTACAACTGAGTGCATTATGACTCTCAAATATAAATCAATGAAAAGCACAAAGGTGAGTAATCCTAAAAGAATGTGATAGGCATTCAGTACTATTTCAGTTGTGATAGACCATTTCTTCATACACTTGCAGTACACCTGGAGAAAGCTGGTGTTCAGCTATGTTTATCACCTAGAAAACCTTTCATGTGGGCCAAGCAAATAACTCATAAAAAACAAGCATCCAATATTCCAGTTGCATAGGTCAGGTAACTCCAAACCCCCTTGAACATTCCTGGTGCTTTTTCCTAACAGGCCACTGTTCCTGCTGTCTCATTTTTACATATCTGTGAGCATTTTGCTATAGGCGAGTTCACCTGTCACTCAGTGTCAATGTGCCACTTCCCTGATACGTGAGCAGCAGCAGAAAACCAACAATGCCTGAACTTTTCTTGCTTAGTCCCACATATGTCAAATGCTGTTTGATAAGAGTTATCAAGGAAGGGATGGGAAGCAAGACAGCCATACGCTTTCTTTACTCCAGACAGTAACAACCAGACTCTTTTACAGGGTTCACAAAAGAAGATATTTTTCCTTGTTAGTTAAACATTCACGGCCCTGGCAAACTAGAGGCCTAGTGATCCTGAATCTCACAAAGTTTCTTTTCCATTTCAGTCAGGGTTTTACACTGAGCCTAAATTCCTCTCCCCTGAAAGCTGCTGTAATATCCAGGTATCAGGTATATTAGCAGCCACATCCTTGTAAGATCTGTCCTCTACACAATGTCCACAAATTTCACCTTTTAAAACACCTCCATTCTCCCCATTTTCCAGCATACTTCTGCACAATGCAGGCAAGAGCCTGAATATCACTTCAATCCCTTAATGTATAAATATAAGGTCACAGTTGATATTTGTTAATGAGGGTGAGAATTGTGTCTCTGTACATAAAAATGTAAAAGACAACTCAGTAAAATTTTTCTGAGCAACCTTTTCAAGGTTGAATGATCCAGATTGCAAAGAATCCCTAAGGCACACAGCCCCAAGCAGCTGAAACTTCTGTAACTTCCTGCTGCACTGCAGGTCTACCAGGTAAGAGCAAGAGAGAGAACTGCTGTATTAACATTTTCAGGGCTTCCATGCTTTGTCCTAAAAAAGTTGATGCTGATTCACCACACGGAACAAGCCCTATTTCAGAGACAAGACAACCCTTTAGGTAGAATTCACGTGGCTAACTCAAGTGTTTAGAGGTAGTTATCCTTGACAGTGGAATTCAGACCACCCAATTCATTGCAGGAGTTTTATCAGTGTAGAAAGAGCATGTTCCTGGTCTTCTGGGGAAGTGTCTTCCTCATTCTCAGCTCTGGGAAGCAACCCCAGAAACCTACTGACAGTGATGTGGCATGGCTTGCCTTAAATGTCCTGCTCTGGACATATTTTATCTTCTTCTGGGTGCAGCGGATCTAGAGATCCTCCTTAGAAGCCTAAGTTCATGGAAAACACTATTCAAATGTCTAAAAGTATTTTCCACATATATAAAGCTAATTCTGGACAGAACTATTAAAAAAAAAAAAAAAAGGGAGGAAAACAGGGTAACTGGATAGAAAATTAAGTTCTGTTATGCACTAAGAACTGGTTAAAAGCCAGAGAAAAGAAAACAAAAATTTTGTCATGGGAAAATACTGCCAGTAAACATGGCTGTGAATAGACACTCAGATCAACATTGGTCTTGTTCAGTTCTGTGATGTAAACAGAGGAGATACACGAGGCAGGGAAAAAATATACCATCCTGATGACAGAGGTCACAGCAGGGTTATGGAGACAGCCAAAATAAACATGGCAGTAAAAACTGAATACAAGGCAGTAAAGAGTGGTAAGGAGAAAAAAACAAGCCTCATACAGATAATTTCTGATCAACATTTCACATTTCACTTGAAGGATTTGCATGCTGTCACTCTGTGGCTCACTAAGGGAGCCTGCTTAGTGCATAGCAGTCAAAAATGAGCTTTATTAGGAAGGGGAAAAAGAAGTGAAAATGCAATGCCATTTACATAAAATCATGATACTCAACACTACTGGAATATTATATTCAGGTCATTATTATGAAGTCCAAGAAAATTATTAAAATATGTTCTAGTGAAAGGAAGATCTTGGCACCACTGACTGACAGGTCCAGGGCTCCTGTTGGAATACTCTCATTCACAGGAAACCTAGAAAAATACACATTAAATTTTCTAATAAAGGCATTCATTAGCATCCTTCACTCACCTTCTTCTTGCCTATTAAAATGTTAGGATTTTCTAAATGAAGCAGGAATGTAGCAAACAATGGAAATAGCAGTCAAAATATCACAGTAAAACAAGGAAAGACAATATTTCTGTCTGAACTGAACAAATATTTCAGCATGTTTATTCATAAAAGAAAATTAAATTTGCTTTGGCTGACTTTGTAGCAACTTTCATTGCACGATCAGGCACATTAATGTATGGATACTAATGTTTATAGAAGGAATAATTTCAAATAATTTAAGTACTTGTAAAGGGAAAAAAGTCACAAATATTTTGAATTCAGAAACATGAAAAACACAGGAATAATTTGAAGACTCTGTCCATTTGAAAAAGGCATTGATTGAAGAACAAAATAAGCATCACTAACTGAAAATTCCTTTCCTAGGTGAATATTTTAGTTCTGAAATTCCTCTCTCAACAACTTTTTTCATGAATTACTTTCCATATTTGGGGGAAGCAGGGGAAGAGTGGGGAAAACACTTCAGGAGCCTCACTTTACTCAGTCACCTCTCACTTCTCGGGAGGGAAAAAAATAAACCTAAATACACCTAAAATAAACCTAAATACCTAAAACCCACCATAGCAAAAATAATAAAACCCAACTGTTATACTTGGGTTTGCTTACTCTTGTGGACAGATATTCTTCTGCCAGTAGGATTTTGGAATCTACTGAGCAGCCCAGTGGTGCAAATTATATCATATACTGGCTTTAATTTCTGTCTTCAAATTCCTGAGCATTGTTGCTGGTGGACCTGACAGAGTAGGCTAAAGGAGCCTGCAGAAATTACCCTCCATCCTGCCCCAGCACAGGGGTATGGTATTTGATTTGTCACTGTGTTGAGAGTAGGAGAGGAAGAACAAGTACAAATGTGTGTATTCACCTGGAAGGAGATGGCTTGGTCAACAATTGTCATTCCAGGAGCACAGGTTCATGCATCTTTCAACAGAAGATTGAATGAACTCCAAGGCCAGTGATCAGGATGAATAAAACTTCTTTCCCTCTTATTTACTCGGTCTCTCATTTAGCATCTTTAACCTTTCATAAAACTGCTCTATGTCATTTCTAAAATGGTTCAGTTTTATCCTAAGCATGAATTTCATACTTAAAAAACAGAAGGGAAAAACATCCCTAAATCAGTATTACTTGTTTGCTTCTTTTTGTCTGATTAATGGCTCAGCACAGCCCTTTTCACAACCCTTCTAATCACTAGCTGTTTTGTGACTCCCACGGCTGCCTTCAAGCAAGCATCGTTAACTCCTAATTAATTTCAGATAACAGAATCCCTTCCACTTTTTCCTGGATTTCATCAGGGTCATGACAGAAGAACCAATTGTCAGTCAAGTGCCACCACCTCTGAAAAGCAAAGGGAAGATGGGCTGTGTCAGGGGCTGACACAAGCCAGCATTGCTCCAAGAGCTGGACAGGGGCTGATGAAGCCTCGAGTAAGGACGAGCAGGGACTGAACTATGACCACGAACATATCTGAGCCATGTAAGAATACCCAAGGTTGTTAAACTTTTAGTATGGGAAACAGTCTAGCTACTGTCCCTATTTTCTAGCCAGAAAGGAGAGTTCAAGAGAACACACAGATACTCCAGAGACCCTGAAGAACAGCTGGCTCTGCTCTAAAAGGAAAGCTAAGCAAATGTGTTGGCAGATTTAAAGTGACTTCCAGCTCACAAGGAAGAGCACATACACTAGGTTCTTGTCTCAGACAGGAACTTGAGGAAGTCACCCATAGAGAAACTCTCCAGATTAAAAAACCTCTTCCTAAAGGGACAGAAGTGCTGCTGCTTGATTAGTAGGTGAGCAGCAGTCGTTTTTTTCCTCATTGCTGATGTGTAGATGGACTCACACTGTTACTTTGCTTAAAAATGAGAAACTAATTGTGAAATTTTTCAGTAATGTGGCTGTGGCACTCACTGTAGAGTCACTGGAAATCCTCATCAGCCTGCAGTGAGAAGCAAAGCTAGCCCATGAGAAGCACTGAGTTCTCATGCCCACCTGTTTCCACATCCCCTGGAGCAGCTTTGCATAAACCTCCACTAGGAAAAGCTATCTCTGAGCTAGTCTTAGCTCTAATCAGCCTAAAATCTTCCCTTTGACTGTAAAGCAATCTATAATCAACCAGCACAAACAATTTTTTTTTTTTAGTGAAGACATTATATTTTCTGACATCATTATATTTTCTAACATCATGGTAGAACCACAAGTGATGCATGTGTTCTCAAACCCCAAAGGGAAAGCATATACTTTTAATGATTTTGAAAAGGATGCTGTTGGGGACAGTGAGTGACTGTATCCCTTACATTTCCAACTAAACCTTGACCTGCGAGATGAGAAATCTAAGACAAATTTTGAGGCTCCCTCATGGCAAAGAGTTAAATCTAATTTTCTGATATTTAGTACCTGACCCATTGCATTAGGTTAAAAAATCTCTATATTGCATTTTGCAATATATTGCATATATTGCCAGGGTTGGAAGGGATCTGTGACATAGGTGGAACAGGTATTTGTGTGAATACATGCCAGATATATGAAGTCCTCAGCTCTCCTCCATAATCTACAATTTTATAATTTATTCTGATGCCAAATCCATCTTATAACACTTTAAAAATAAAAGCAACAATATGAATATATGTCTAATATTTATCAATTTTAGTTTAGACTATCTATCAATTTTAGTTGATTTTGAATTATTCAGTGAAATACCTTTAGGGAAGCTTATTGTGATTAGCATCTCTTTCTTTCCTTGTGAGTTAGGAGCATACAAAGCTAGAGCAAAGGCTGTGTAAAATCACTTGTGTTCTGCTAAATACAGCTTTTAACCTACAATAAAGCTTCAAGGCAGTGGATCACTTGTACCGAGGACAACAGGAGAGCAGCCAGATGTTAATTCTAACTGTGATGGGGTTTTTTTTGTATCAAGTGAGAGAAACCTGAAGTGCCACGCTGTAAGCAAAATTTCAGCTAGAAAAGCTGTTCAGTTTTTCCCAGAAATGACATGTTTGTTTATAGCAGGAGTTAAACTATTCTCCTCTCTGCCACTACTACAACAATAAAAAAAAAAGTTTGACAAAAATAAGGGAAAACTGAGCTTTCCTGTCTAGTAAAAAGGTTTTTAGTTTTACAGATAAGCTACAGGCATCTATAAAATAAGTGCCTGAGATATGGTGGTATAAAGAGCCGCCCTCTTCAAAGTTATAAACAAACAACCCCCAAAAAATCCCAAAGAACAAAGAATCCAGTCTCAGTGCTGTATAGTTTAAATATCTGTTTAAATAATCAAGTGTAATTTTAAATAGAAATATATAGGGAATTCCCTAAAGGTAGTTTTGAAGTTTTTTCAGCCCTTCATGCATCTGAACTCCTCCCATGTCAAAATGCATGATTCTAGCCACTCATCTCCTGACATGTTTGATATGTGCTTAACTGGAATCAGATAATCATGGAACAGTTTGGGTTGGAAGGGATCTGTAAAGGTTGTCTAGTCCAACTTTCCTGCAATGAGCAGGGAATCACACAAGTACAAGCCATGCTCTTTAAAGGCAGAGTGGATTAGTCTGTAGAATTAAAACACTAAAACTTTTCATAAAACCAAAGCTATGACACATAAGAACCTCAGACACCCACCCTCCTACTTTCTGAACCTCAATAAAATCTAGTAATAGAGCCTACAAGCAACTTCAGAGCTCCAGAAAACAGCATGAGCCAAGGTCTCTTCCCACAGAAAACCCATGCACACCCATGTACTTGCACCCAGTGGAAGTTCAGTGCAGCTTTGCAGTATAAATATCACCTAACTCACTCCTCTAAGGCAATAAACAAAGGCTCATGTTCCAGTAAACAGTCTCACTGGTTGCTCCACAACACACACTTATGTACATCTCCTACGGGCTTCAGAGGCTGGCTGTTTTTAACAAAAGCATCTTTGCCCTGAAGCTGCAAAGTTGGGACTTTTCAGGAGGCTTTTAGTGTAAACTTAGCTCTGCAGATCTGTGCATTAAATTGCTCATGTATATAGTGGAAATTGGTCAAAACAGATAAACTGGAGAGAATGTCATGCAAAATATAGGACATGGTGTAGCATACTGATATTTTCTCCCAAAAAGAATTTAATCATGCTGTGATCTGAAGGACCAGACCACAGACCTAAAAAATAGGCAGTAATGGGGTTATGTTCTGTAAAGGCAAATATCAGCAGCTGGAGTGACACTACACCACAAGTTCTCCCGAGGGTTTGTGATTCTGACATTTAAAACTGATAAACTCCCTGCCAGGACACCAGAGTTTGAAAGTCCTGCACTCTGCAAGCCCTTACTGGAGAACAGAGACATGGGTTTTACTTGAGCACACTCTCATGTAGCTCTCTCCTAAAGCTCCTCTCTTTCTTT
This sequence comes from Polioptila caerulea, assembly GCA_013397295.1. Lineage (NCBI taxonomy): Eukaryota > Metazoa > Chordata > Aves > Passeriformes > Certhiidae > Polioptila > Polioptila caerulea. The sequence continues at coordinate 2,518,329 of VYXF01008533.1, forward strand.
TTTTTCCACCTGTTTTCAAACTCCATGACCTCTTACCTACACAATTCAGCCTTGGGTGGTTCTGTTTCTACTCCCCAAAAAGAGATAACGGGGAGGGAAAACAGTGATCTTTATGCAGATGGGAGGCTTTTGGAAGTGTAGCAGTTTGTCCCTGTACACTTTGCTTGATTACTCTCTTCCTAATAAACTTTGACCTCTGGAGGTCATTAGCTGCTTATTAACTGAGGCAAGCTTTAAAGAGCTCTTGCTATGAACTGGGTAAAAGCTACTGAATGCTCTACACCCACTCCTCTGTTCTGGAGCCAAGTGATGGCATTAGCAGAGATTAATAATTATATGTCTGTTTGTACCCCCAGTCTCAGCCTGGGCTCTGCAGTCAGGCCAGCTCACCACAGCTGCAAGGGAATGAAGAGATGTGCTCAGCTGGAGGCTGTGGCTATAAAAGCTCCTGCTCCTCTGTGACCTGCACAAAGTGTTCTGCCTTCCCCAAGCAGGGCAGGGCAGGGGCAGCATGAAGCCTGGTAACTTGGCTATGCTTCAACAGACTTTTATTGGGAAGAAAAGAGAGGTTCCTTGTTGCAATGTCCCCAAAACTAAATTCCTGCACCAAATCATGGAAGGACCACATCATGCCAAAGATCAATATCAATATTTATGGGAGACCATATCAGCAGTGGGGAGCATTACAGTACACCAGACAAATACCACAAACTTAGGTAAGGGCTGGATGCCCCTTTTTTGGGTGGGCAAGCTATAACCCCACTGTCACACTAGCGTGGAAAAAAATCCTAACTCGGAGCATAGTCTAGATACTGTTGTACATAATATAAATTACAGTCCAGGGCACGATGGACATGTCAGGCATGGCACATATTATCTCTTTCTCTGAAATTCATGGTGATAGCCAACCAGTCCTGTGCTTTCAGCAAAAGGAAGACATGGAATTGTCTCTGAAGCATTTACCACCTCTTGAAAATCCAAGCCCATAGAGAAAATGTTCTCATCTTATGTGTAACCTTGCCATCAGAACTGTCACCAGCCAGGGAACAGCCAAGGAAAACAGCTGCTGGATTGCAGTGGGAGTCTGACCTGTTGACCTTCAAATCTAGCTTGCAAGAGGTTTGCTTCACCAGCATATCCTGTTCTCCTGCAGGTATCAGCTGCTCCGAGGCCCAAGAGCTGTGTTACACTGGACAGGTGCTCCTAATTTCACTCCTGACGTGTGTGATGCAAAGAGTCAGAGTGTGTACAATGGTTCAGTAAGATCTAGAAACATTTTGTCAGCATGTAAGATGGCAAATATCATGAAGCAGGCTGGAATGCTAGAATTTTGAACGCTTTCTCCTCTTGCCTAAATGACAAGCATGGTCCCAAACTTGAGATTCTCCCATTTCATTTTCTTCTCTCTGGTTGAAGGTCTTGCTTTCCTTACTCAGGTTAAAATTCAGCCAGGAAGACTTCTGATATCTTAATATTTTAGGCTTTTGGCCCTTATATAACCTAAACAGTGTTCAAATGAAAATTGTTAGATGACTAGTTCTTCATAAAACAGACAAAATACAAGACTAATCCTCAAAACTCCTGTGGGTTCTTCTGGGGCAAAGGTGCCCTGGACACTTCCAGCAATCCATCAGAGTGTTTCCACAGAGTTTTCCCAGTTAGCTTAAGAAAGGAAACTGAAATACACAAGCACCTTCCTCTCTATGATTCTAAACCATTACAAAAGTTATCATCCTGTGTATCACAGGTTTGCTGAACAGCAGATTCACAACAGCTTGTTTTTAAGACCTGTTATGTTCAGCCTTCTCTTCAGTTCTAAACCAGATCCTTCCCTGTCTCAAATGCAAGGTGCTGCACCCTAGGGAGTCCATATTCCTCTGAAGAGTACTGGACATATCACTACAACTAAGGCCTCAATAATTGTGAGCAGGCTGGGAGTACATTCTGTATTTTGCTGGCAATACAAATGTTTATTGATACAACATTNTGTTTTTAAGACCTGTTATGTTCAGCCTTCTCTTCAGTTCTAAACCAGATGATCACTCTAGCCTTCCTTTGCCAGAAAATCTCTAGGGAGTCCATATTCCTCTGAAGAGTACTGGACATATCACTACAACTAAGGCCTCAATAATTGAGAGCAGGCTGGGAGTACATTCTGTATTTTGCTGGCAATACAAATGTTTATTGATACAACATT
>VYXF01008533.1:2520557-2563443 GCA_013397295.1 Polioptila caerulea
CCAGATAAAACCAGCATCGTGCTTCTGACTCATATAACATCTTAAGTCTCATGATTCCCCATCTCATTTTCCAGGTAGCTTTCAGATCCCCTCATCACATATCTACTCTCAAAAGAATTTAACCCCTCATCCTTCCCTGTCTCAAATGCAAGGTGCTGCACCTGTGGCAGGGCAGCCCCTGGTATCAACACAGCTGGTGGGAGAAGGAATTGAGGGCAGCCCTGCTGAGAAGGACTGAGGCTGAAAGAGAGGGACCTGGCCCAGCCATATCACATATCACAAACGTGTCCTGGGCTGCACCCAGAGCAGCGTGGGCAGCAGTGAGGGGGAGATTCTGCCCCTCTATTCCACCCTGATGAGACCCCAGTGCTGCATCCATCTCTGAGGAACCCAGCACAAGAATGGCATGGACCTGTTGGATTGTGTCCAGAGGGCCACAAATCAGGTTAAATGGGTGGGCAAGAAGCACATGGACAATGCTTCCAAGCACATGGTGTGACCCTTGCTGTTGTCCNGGCAGCAGTGAGGGGGAGATTCTGCCCCTCTATTCCACCCTGATGAGACCCCAGTGCTGCATCCATCTCTGAGGAACCCAGCACAAGAATGGCATGGACCTGTTGGATTGTGTCCAGAGGGCCACAAAAATGACCAGAGGGCTGGGCAAGAAGCACATGGACAATGCTCCCAAGCACATGGTGTGACCCTTGCTGTTCTGTGAAGTGCCAGGAGCTGATCTATGATCCTTGTGGGACCCTTCCAACTCAGGATATTCTACAATTCTGTAAGAGATACAAGGAAGAGGATTTTTGTGACGAGGAGGATGAGGCACTGAGACAGGATGCTCAAAGAAGTTGCGTGTGTCTCATCTCTGGAAACATTCAAGGTCAGGTTAAATGGGTTTTGAACATCTGACCTAGTTGAATATGTGCCTGCTTATTGCAGGAGGTTTGGACTTGAAGACTTTTAAAGGTCCCTTCTAACCCAAACCATTGCATTCTTTATCAAGACTGGAGGACTAGCTTAGCAATAAAGCCAGTCTGCTTGCTTCTAGCTAGCTGTTACAATTGTAAGTAGTAGGCCAACTTCTTATTCCATATGAAAGGCTCTGTGAAAACTCATTTGATGCTTCTGTTGGGTCAGATATCAGATCAATTTTCTGAGCATGATTATCCAAGTTATTTGGCTTTTCACCACATAATTTAATTTATGTGCGTATTTGCAAAAGTATGATGCAAGGGAGCAACAAAAGCTCTACTAATCTAAAAATGTGACATCTAATGTGCCTCCTTTATCCACTGGCAATTACTCAGTCACAGAAGGGAACTGGGTTGAACAAATGGACCATGTTGGCAGCTACTCAGCTCTTTGATGTTTTTCCAAGATGTTACAGATGGTTTGATTTTCCCCATTCCAGAATTTTTCTCTTAATTGATGTTAAACTGACAAGTTAATAATTTCACAAATTCCCTTTCCTTATTACCTGCTCTTTTCTTATTCTTTTGCACTCCACAAGTTTTGTACACTTGCTCAAAGACATGTAGTTACAGCTCTGAGAACGGAAACTTAGAGATCCAGATGAAGAGTAGATAAAAAGCTGAGAGACAGCTCAGTAAGCCTAGACAAATTTGTTTATATTGACAAAAAGAAGGCTAAGGACCTTTGGTTTCCAAGGCCAAATAGCACAGACTGATTCATATCCACTGAATCAGCTGAAAGCCACTCCTGAACACAAACGTTGCATCCAAGTTACAAATTGTTGGTAGCCAGCCCTGGCTCAGAACTCTTGACGTGCTTTGGCCCTTATTAATCCCCACAACCCCAGTGGTGGTCACATTCCAGAAACAGGCAGCAGTACACCTTGTTCTATGCTTGCAGGCTGGAAATCTGTGCTGGGCACCAGGTGTGACAACATCCTGCTGTCTGCCATGGATAATCTCCCTATCCCAGCATTTTCTCCATATGCTTATGCTTATCAGACAACTACCCATGCTCCAAACAGCCCATCTGTAGTCTTGCCTCATTCTTCAGGCTGAAGCCAGGCAAGCTGCACTCAGTTAGGGGCTTCATGGCAGATTAATTTCTAGTTTGGGACAATAGCAGTGCTCCTAAAATGTGCCATTCCTGCCTGGAATTAGATGTAGTTTAGGGGAACACTCTCTATATACTGTAAAACACAAAATGTTGCTTTCCGCCTTGTCATTGGTCATAGGTCCAGTTTCCAATGACCACGAGCAGAGTGTGTGTCCAGCTGGTTGACCACAAGGTGTTGGACACTGAGAGATATCTTAAAAATCCATACCAACAGTGCTCACAGAGCCATTTCCTGCTGTGCAACCCAAATGGCTGATGAGCATCCTCATGCCAGACAGAGGGATCCCAGCAGGGCTCAGCCCTCAGTTCCACACACACTGCCTGGCCTGGCAGGCACAGATGGCCCTGCACACTCGTCTGCCTCTTCTCATTCCAGAACTGAAGGTGGCAATTTGGATAATACACATTTCCATCAAAACCTTCACAAACACTTAACAGCATTCACCCCCCTCCTTCCTTAATTCCCCTCCTTCCCCTTCACAGTCCCTCCTCTGCCTGTGCCTTGCCTTCCCACAGTGTTATATGCATGGAATAAATCCTATCCATATTGACAGTCCATTCTGTTAACTCTTCCTTTCTCATGAGTCATGTTTTCCACTGCTATAACTGAGGGTCTACATTCTTATCCCCTCCTCTCTATTCTTGTATGAACTTTAGGGAGGTTGGACCAGGTGACCCCCTGTCTGCCATCCCAGCAGGAATAATCTCTGCAACTCCCCAGCTGAAGGGCTGAGGCTCAGCTTTTAACAACTTCTCTTTGCAAAATAAACTTTTGAAGATCTATTTCATCACCATCAAGGAGTCAGAAACAAAAGCATATTGCTTTTTGTAGCTACTATTTGAATAGATATCATCCAGTTGTTCACGGGGTCAGGTAAGTAAATAGAAGATTTCCTAGAATCCTTCCTAGATTCTGTTTCAGCAGCCTGGAGCTTTAGTCCCATATGGTCAAGTATATCCACTCTGCCCAGCTGGGTGGGGTGCTCCTGTCTCAGGAGATGCCAACACCCACATCCCATGCCAAAGTGCTCTATCTCCCAGAAGAGCCAGTTCTGTGTGAGCAGGACCTGGTCACATCACAAAGGCAGTTTGTATCAGTATGAGCAGTACTTTTTCCATGGTTTCCTGTTCCAGGAATGTTCCAGGAATGGAGCTGTTCCAGGAATGGAGCCAGGAACATCTTCCCTCCTGTAGATCCCTGGGGATTCTTTCAGTAAGGAAGAACAAGAACAGAAACCACATCTCCCTACGGCTCAGGATTCTGCTGCCATGCTGAGTGGTAGGGTCATGTCTGGTGACAGGGACAACCCAATGGAGCATTGTCTTTCTGCTTGGTCCATCAAAAATTTTGGTGGGCAATTCTGGGATCAAAAATTATCTCTTCTCTAGAGTTCCTATCCTCATAGAAAAGGGTTATCCACACAAGTATTTTTCAGGCTCAGCAATAATGAAATCAATAGAAGTTGACTTGTAGAAGTCAGCAGATATAAGCAAAATCAGCTGCTATCTCCCTGTGTCTCAAGGTACATCACTGAGCTGTACATTGTACAGCCTGGTCCCAAGAGGCCCACCAGCTGTATGCCAAGTGGGGAGGCACTGGCAGAGAAAATGGCACTAACTCCTGGGTCATGAAAACTCTTGTGCCTCAGTTGCACTGTCACCCATCCATAGCTCGTATTTGAAACTACGAGTTAATGGGATTTCCATGTGGAAGCTATTCTGGGCTACTGTAGGCCCCAAAGGTTACCAGAGATCATGTTTACAACTGGAAGCAATCCTGTTCCCTGCACTCTGGGATGACCCAGCTTGAGCAGGGAGGTTGGACCAGGTGACCCCCTGTGGTCCTTTCCAACCTGACCCACCCTGTGATTCTGCGAATGGTGACTGATGGTTGTGATCCAGCACTCACACCTGTGTCATGGGCTGGTGTTATTTAATAGCACAGGCATTGCCTTTGTCTAACTTGTTGCTCAACAAGACAGCACACCAAACAATAAGGTGTCAATTAGAATGCAGACCTAGTCTTTCTGGCAGAAAAGGCTCCATTCCAGAAGCTGTGAATTCTCTCTTACAGAAAAACTTAAACTGAGACTTAGAAAATGCATGTAGAATTCTACATGGAATTTCTGGAAATTGGGCTGCCAGTTTTAATTTAATTAAACTGCTGCACCATTTAGGTAGGGCATGTATATAATCATCTAAATAGAGATAATTTCCAAAGCAACAAAAGATATTTTGTTGCAAAAAGAATGATAAAGCTGGGATGGCTCCTATTGAAAAGCTTGAAACTACCAAGTACCACTAACAAAAATACACAGGTAGAGTCTAATGGAAGAAACAACTTTTAAGAGTCCATGGTGTAGGTAGACAGAGCAAATCGTGAAGATATTAAAAATTAGGCTATTTTCTTGGCTTCTAACCTGGCAATAGTTTTAATTGCTACACCATGGTAATGCCAAAAATTGAATACCAATTTGGAGAGCTAGAGTCTAAGCAGTCCTTCAAGTGTTTCCCGTACACATTTGGCCTGCTGAGCCCAGGTCTTTTGCAGAAGAGAAAATTGATGGCATTGTTATTCCTCACATGATGCACAATCATTGTGTAAGCAAAACCAGACAAACAGAAAAAACACCTCTGAAGTCCATCACTGCAGCCCAGATTCAGTGGCTCAGAGGCATCTCAGTCTGGCCCCAGATGAGCTAATTGAACTGCCATAATTTGAATTGTCATAATTTGAGTTACAGGTAGTGTAAAGGTCTTATTAATCTTGTATTAATAGCATAGAAATTCTATAAAAATCAACTACAGGTGTGAGTCAGGTTCAGGATTTTTTCATGTTTCCTTTATTATTAATCTACAACTTGAGAACTGCCACTGCAACAAACTACTGTCCAATACCACCTATATGAGCTTGTGCATTGTTGTTGCTTCTTCTATGCTAAAATTGATTAAATTCTTTTTCATGGAAATTTAGGATAGTGTTCAAAATCAAGGAACCTTTGCTAAGAATGGAAACAGCAGTCATCACACCCCTTGGCATAAACCACCACAGAGCAGGTGTGATATGCCCCACGTGCTAAGAGCTCTGCTGTCGGACACACAAAGTGTTGAGATACTCCTTTGCCAAAACTTTTTGCTAATACTACCTTTAGATCACGGTCCACATTCCTGGCACAGCTGTTCCCACAGAATGCTGAGGTGCTGTAATATCTTTTTCAACTGCTAAATGAATTTAAAACTTCATTAGAGAACTACTTTCACCATGGAGTGAAGCATTTACTATAATTTCCCCTAGAATACACCTTTCATTGAACTAAGGCTGAAATGTGGTAAGTTTTGCTAGAAATTTCCACAGAAAATTCTAACTAGTGTGATGTTTTCACTCAAAGCTGTACTACACAGCCTGCCCCCTGTGATGCAAGTGAAGGGGCTGGAGAGGCCATGCCAGGGCCCACATCTCAACACTCTCCCTTGTTCAGGACAGTGCTTGCACAACACACTGGAGTGCTCTGCTGTGGATCACACCTCCCAGAAATGAGGGCATGCCTTGAGAGCCAGGCTCCCCCAAAGCTCTCCTTAGCCTTGCTGGATGTGTGCCAGGACTGGCAGGGCTGCCAGTTTCTGTCATTCAGCACATGCAGAACCAGGTCTGGTGTGCCTCCTGTCCTAAGCCTTGGCGCAGAAAAAGAGGGAGGGGGGTGTCAGCAGGTGGATGTGTGTCCTGCAGTCCTTTTCTGCATTAAATCTCTCTTTGTAGAACAATTGGACAGACTAATGCCAGACACCTGGGCTTCACTGAATCCTTTCTAACGTGTTCAGGATATATAGAACCATGTGAATTTTTTCCATCAGGATGTACAAGCTACATGAATACAAAATTCAAAAGAGTTTAACTTCAGGGAGGGTGGATATTCCTTCTGCCTTACAAGACAAAAAGTAAGAAATTCCTTCATTTGACTAAAATACTTTAACACATCCTGGTAGATGGAAAAGGTCCTCAAATATGTTTTTCAGAACTGGCTTCTGTTTCAAGTGTGATAAAGTGGTGTGGTAGAGACAAAGACTGTTCAGATACTTAACCAGTTTAGTTATGTTTGTGATTTTCTTATTAATGTAAGCTTTACAGTCTTTCTCCTTCAGGATGCCAAAGTCAGTAAAAGCCAAACATTAGACTTAAATAAGTTACTCATTTATCTCTTCGAAAGGAGCTTTTAATGTTTATTATTTTAGCCCTTGGAATAATCTTAACCATTTTGAGAGATAGAGGAGGGTAGTAGACTGTTCTTTTTGTTTAGACATACCAGTCTTGCCTTGGATCAGCTTCCCAAGCACAAGTTCTAGTTAAAATTTTGCTTCACTAAAGTAAAGCTTTAGTTCCAAATGTATTCCCTCAAAAAAGGGGATTATGCTGGATTGTCTCCCTAGACTGGTTATAAGCAGAAACAGCTCCTCAGTATTCCCCACAAGGTCACTGTACCTCATCCCTGGATATTTTCATAGTTCCTTTCTGATCTACTCAAAGTTCTGACAGGCTTGCAGAGCAGCAAGACCCACTGAGTTCATGAAATACCACTACTACCTACTTCACAAGTGGATCTTGACAGTATTTGAGCTCATCCTCACCTGTTTACTTCAATTCCTAACGTCAGGGCCAGCACAGACAACTATAGTAAGAATTTTAAAGAACATTCTTTACCTTTTGTTCTGCCATTTTGTCTCCAGAGGGACACTTTTTCAGTGCTTCTGCTTAGGCAATTAGTGCTGAGGCATTCATAACATTTTAGAAGTTGATGTTGCAAAACTTATGAACAGCAAGAACAGAACTGGCATCTCTTGGGCAGCATTGCACCCTTTGCAGTTACAAAGGGATTTGGGACATATTCCTGTATTTCAGGACTACTTAAGGTACAAGCAAATAGTCTCTTTCTCAGTTCCTTATACAATATTCAGGAAATATGAATTCATAAAGCCAGTTTCCATCAAGGAAAGCAGGACCTTTTTAGCCTCATCTAGTAATTACTGTTCAGGCTTCAACATTTCCAAGAAAAACAAGGGAAGAACCTCTGTGTAATCCAGGAAACCACCCCATCTCAGACACCAACAGTGTCTCTTCTCCAAGAGAAGTGTATTATTTTTCTTTTGCCTGACATTTCCAAAAACCTGTTGTACAAGCTGGGTCAAAGAAGGCTCCCCTGGAAGCCAGGCTTCTTGCACGCTTGAGACCCATGTTAGAGTGAGGTAAATAAGTTGTGAATAAAAGTGCTTTAGTGGAAGAGGACAACATTTAGAGCAGTTTTAAAATACCTAAATATTTGAATCGCAATTATGGAAATATAAAGAAAAGCAAATGTGTATATTTCCATCATTTGATAAAATAATCAATATTTCAGTCACTGAAAAGATAAAGGACTCCAAAATTAATGTTAAAAGAGGATTAAAACACACTTTCAACGGTGTCACCGTAATTTTTCAAGCTTTCCTGCTGCACTTTACAATTCGCTGTTTTCATAGTTTGTAGTTCTTTCTCACACACGGATGTTATAATTAGAAGCATGTTTGTGTTAAAACAGGGTTGTTTACATACGTTCTCTTGGAGTGAAAAAACAACTGATGAGAAGTTGTCTTCACCAACAGGATGGGAGAGGTGTCAACCTTGTCCTCCAACCCCCGGTCTGTGTGGAAATGCTACAAATGTGGAGTCAGATGTTTTAATAAACAGTTTTTAGCCTTCTTCATCAACAAGTGTCCGTGTGTGTCTTTGTGTGTGACAATGACACAACGCCACTGTGGCAGTAATAGGCCATGAAAGGAGTTTCAAACTTTAACTCGTTTAAAGGATGATTTGAAAGATTTAATGACAATTCTTTGTTCTAAATGCTAATCTCTTACACTTCTTAGTAACATTAGGACTAGCAAGGAATATATTTTCATAAGTTTTATTCCCAATGATTTGAATTCTGCAATGTTCTTTTGCACTGTAAAATTATAAATGAGTATTCCCATTTCATTAAGATGAAGAAAGACCATTCCCTGAAATAATCAGGCAGGTTGCTGTGAAAGCAGATCACATCCTGCTCCTTCTCATAATTTCCAATTTAATTTCAGAGTTGTTGGAAAGCAAAGTTAAAGCAAATGAAGAAAATCCTTGGATAATGGCAAGCCATGATAGATAATTGAAATGGATTGGATTTTAAATTCTAATTCTCCTGAATTATTTGCTGCATACACCTATTTTATTTAAACTTAAGACACTTATCCTTCCTTCATTTCTTCTAGCAAATCAATGTAGACAGCTGCTCTTTATATTCCTCTGAACAGCATCAGACATGTAGTAAATATGCAGAGCAAGCATTTTGGAGGATCATACAGGTCAATACATTTTGACTTTTGCAATATGATGCTGAATCATAGCAACAGGCATTAGATTAAGGAAGATATGGTGAGTATGCCTCATGCATTTCAGGTTGATTTTGGTTGTGTTCATTCAGATAAGTAATGAAAACCAGACAGTATTTCTTAACTTATTCACAGATGCCACAGCTGGACAATTTTTTTGCTTATTAAATTCTTAAATCAGGTAGGCTACAAGACATAATGACCAAAGCCAACACAGAATCACACACAGTAGCTTAAACATTTATTAGCTTTGTCATTGGAGCTGTTCAGAGTTCTGAATGTTTTTCAAACAAGAACCTACAATAATTGCCCACACATCATTTATATTTGAAGTGATTACCATACTGGTTAGACAGACAGGACACAATATAAAGCCTAATTGAACAAGACAAATTGCATGTCAGACCTGCTGACCTTTTCAGAATTACCTTTGTAATCTAATGTTCCTACTGGCATTGTCATCTTCATAAATACTAAGACATACCAAAACTAATGAAAGAAAAATCCTGCAAACCAAGGAAATCTGCCTTCTGATCAGGTGGAATTCAGTTTTGAGACAAAACAATGCAGCATGTAAATAAATACATGAAAAACACAATTACTAACAATTTCATGGTCTTACAGACCTCATTAACACCCACATCTTCATATTTACATCTCCACTTCTGATTAACAAGCTCAAACCATTTAAGAAGTCACAACAGCACAACAATGGAAACCTGTTAAGAAATCTGTGCTTCCTTCCTGTAAAAATTCCAAACAGCCTCTGGAACTGCATAAATCATTATGGAAAATAGCAGTTGGAGGATTATATCTCCCTCCACCCCATCCATTTTCCAGCCAAATGAATACTCAGAGATGTATTTTGACATAAAGTTATACTCTAATTACAAAACCAAAACAACAAATTACTTAATTTTTAGCAAGAAACCAAGTACATCATCCTGGCATATACATTACCCCTCTAATTTGAGGCCTTTTGTTTAGATTTCTTCCCAGGTGAAAATGAAAGGGGTTGGACTTCATCAGTTGTGGTTTAAGTGACATTCTTAAACTGAAGTGCAGAGAAAGGAAGGAATACAGTAATACTTTCATCCATTCTGTGGAAGACTATAAATTCCCCTGCACATTCATCCTTTTCTTTCAAAGCCTCTTGAGCTTTACTGCAATAAGTTATCAAGCAGGAAGCAGTTTAACCAGTTTTGTAGAGCAGTCTCCCCTTACACAAGAGATATCTTCCTCTCACTTTTTATTCAGACATCAAGAAAATTTATAAACACTTCTCTACTGTTGTATTTTTCATACTGTCCAGTTCTCTTGCAAAATTTCTCCTCTCTTTTCCATTGCCCCATAGGTATACATCCTGCAAACTGTGCCAGAACACCTCAGTTTTTTATTCCAGGAAAGTTAGGAATTCAAGAGAGACACAGAAGTTCATAGCATGTTTATTTACACTGTGCTAAGCCCAGAAGTCCCATTTCCATTTTTATTCATTGATTCCATTGGCTCCTTGAGGGTTTCTACAGCAGCTCAACTTTTCTCAAAAGAGTTTTGGGGTAAAAAGTTCAAGAATAACTATTCTGTTCAAGCCCCTTGAGTTCCCAGAGATGTTCAGGGATTCGTCATTGGGGGTGAGAGTCAGATCAACCTATTGAACTAAACACATTCTCTTCTGCTTATAAAGGCCCTTGAAAAAGTTAGAGCATTTTCCCATTTAGGCACACAAATATGTATTTTACATTAAAGGTTCTTTTACTCTTTACCTATAGCAGTTTACTACCTGTACTCTGAAGTTTTGTTATTTAATGAAAAAAACCAACAAAAACAAACAAACAAAAATTCAATAATTGGATGACCCAGGTATTGTATACCCTTGTAATATATTCAATTCACTAAAACATACAATTATTAGACACTTAAAATGTAAAAGTTAGCACTGTTCTATTTCATGGAATGATGCATTTAAAGCAACGTATCTCAGTGTATCCAGAGTTTAATAAAAGAAACATTCTTTTCAGCTGTGATTTTCTCTTTTGGCCTCATATTATTCCTTTGTTAACTAAAGCCAAATGGCAATTTAGCAATGAAATCCTTGACTGATTAATCTAAAGATGAGTAAGTCTTAGTATTGCTTTGTCACTGCCTGATGGCATTTGATGCTGCTTTCATCTCTTCCTGAATTGTTGTGTTGGGCATCCTGGGAGCACCTCTCTGTAAAAGCAATCCACTGGCTGCTGCCTCCCCTTCTCGCTCCAGAGTGCAGTCCTTCATGGACAGGAGGAGCACTTTAAAGAGTATGACCTAGTTTGGGGAAGAAATAGGAGACAGGACTCATTGTTCTGCATTATTTTCAAGAGAAAGAGACACAGCTACTCCCACCAATGCTTATGACATCCTAACTGGTCATTCAGTGTTTTAAAAGAGAAATCTCAAGCGACAGTAACACTGTTTGGATAATAGAGACTTTACTTGGACTAGTTTACCTGTTATTTAAGTATTAAGTACATTACTTAGTCAGATCAAGGGTCCATTGTACTAAATATGCTTCCTTTCACCTGAAGCCACTTTTGAATGCCTAGGGAAGAACAAGGGCACTGAATTTCCTTAGAAATTCCAGGTTCCTACTTTCATCTCAGCAACTTCCCAGCTCAGATATTTCTGTCCATTTATTCCACCTTTATGGATTTCTTTGCCATTAACTGGACCAAATTCTTTTCATGCCTGGAGAAAACTCCTGGCCTCTACTCCATACTGTGGGAATGAGGTCCTGCAATGAGTCAGATAAACAGAGATGAACATCTGCAAATTGCAACACATTCATTAGTTTCAGACATCTCTACCATCCACGTGACTTTTTGTCATTGGTTTTCATCCTCCTCAGAGGCACTAGAGATGAGCTGAAAGGGCTGCCATACCTATGTACTCCTACGAGTGCACCTGGTCAAAAATGCCACCAAGAATGTTCATTTGCAGCAATTCAGTCCTGACAGTTGTGTTAAATCAAAGTTATTCCAGTTTGCAATCTGTGAATGGAAAGCCACAGGGAAAAACAAACAAACGAACAAACAAGAAAACAAACCCTATGTGCATGCTGTACAGAAAAAGAAGAGTTTTAGAAAGGGAGCACATACCCCTACTGCTTTCCTAATGCAGTGGGGATAGAGAGAAGACCATCATGAACAAAATTCTCTGGGATTTACAACAAGTGCATTATTTGGACGATCACATTACAATTACATGAGACTGAGCCAGCTTACTACTAGATGAAAGGTAAGTGTTGTGATCATCATCTCTACAGACAGAAACTCAAATACATATGCAGTCATGCCCTTATCTCCCTGCCCATGCATCCAGGTGTACTACACAAGGATCTGGCCTGCAATGTTTACCCCAAGAACTTTTTCATGTTCCTAGAAACACATGTTGAAGAAGGAAGACAAAGTTACAGAACAATATTAAAGTAAGGAAGAATCCTGAAGTCCTTTGATGATGATTCAGGCACCAGGTGTACTGATATGAAGAAAAGATGATAGAAAAACCTCAAACTACCAATCAACTAAAGAACTGAAAACAAAAGACTCCACTCCTTTGTAACATTTGTTTAAAGATTAACTAATAAATGTAAGGAAGTCATTATCCTAGGAGAACAAAGTCTACATTTTTCTTTATTTTTCTAAGAAATTTCCTTTATCTCCCTAACTATAATAAAACATGAAAGAAAAGGGGAAAAAAAGCCACAAAAATGAGCCATACTGGAGTACACAACAGGCTCTCTTTTGAAGTAACATACATTCTTATGCAGCGCTAACTATTGGAAAGAGCAACACCTTTACATAAAATAGTTGCTCATTAGAAGTGAACCATACCAAATATCCAAGTTCTCATTACCTACTCATCATTTCCACATGCATTTTCACATTTTAATTTACACACAATACCTAAACATCTCCCCAAGCCAATGAGAAAATGAATGGGATAGCAGGAGTTGCCTCAGATGGATTTGAGTCTCTGCACTCTATTGCTGGGGCATTTCTTTCCTCCCACAGTTGACTCCTGCAGCATGGCTCCCACCTTCTGGTGATGGCTAACCCTTGTCATGATCATTCCCCAGTCTTCCACACACTGGGATGGGTCTTCCCAGAAAGCAAGAAGGCAGCATGTGGAATTGGGCAGACCTGCCACATTTATTGCATTTTTCATTTAAGTGAAGTTGTTTGTTTTTTAAATCATCTCTTCACTTTACTTATGGTGTTCCTTTTCCATTGACTGAAGTGGTCTCAGGTGTTTTATTCCCTTGCTGGCAGGAGTCAGCTCCTCAGCTTCTGTCTGTGTGCTTTAATTGACTTGGACGACTACCATGCACCTGACTTGCCACGAGAGTGAAAGGTTTTGTGTCCCTGAAAAGCTGCAATTATCATTGCAAAGAGATTCATTTCTTTTCTTCAATAGGTTTTTCTGCAAAAACTCTTCCCTCCCATCTCCTTTTAACTTTTATGTCCTATTCCACATGCCCTTCAATTCTGTTTTGGTAAGTACCCATAAAGATTCTGCTCTCTTATCATAAACAAGTTAAAAACAAGTGTATTGTCTTCTTAAAAGCAAGTTATAGCACAACCACTTTAAAGTCACAGGGCAACAATAATCGCAAAGACACATCTTTTACATTAAAATGTTGAAGGAGAATGCTTGTGTGGTTGTTTCTGTGCTTTCAGAAAACTCAATTTACAAAAGACCAAGAGCTGAAAATACAGGACTCAGAAGTCATTCTGTTATTCTATCACCTCAGACAACTCCTTTCACAATTATTTTTTACTCTGTTTTTTTTTCCCCTCACAGTAAGTTTGTGGGAATGGGCAATGTCCAGGTCTTAAAAACCCCCAAAGCCTCCCATATATATTCCTGGCATCAACTGAGGGCTTCAGGACCACAGAGCAACTAAGACACTCACCAGGAAGGGCTCCTCTTCAGGAAAGGAAGCCAGGCAATATCACATACCCACACACAAATAAACTAAAGCCATTTTACCACTGACCTCAACTACAAGTATTTACACAGAAGAAATTACACAGTTATCAAGTATGTTCATGCATTAAATGGATTTTATGGTTGGTTGCTATTATTCATAATAGTAATTGACCTGGAATCTACTTGCAGGTCCAAGGTGGAACTATTCCAACAGCTAAGGGGTTAAAGAAGGAAAGGGAGGTTAAATGAGTGAGGAAATGGGATCAGAGAAGCATGGTTTCAGAACAGCTGTAGAGCAACATCTCTAAACACATTGGTTCACATAAATTTTTCTCCCACACACACCCTCATCTCTATAAAAGGTAAGGGGTCACAAAACTCAATCCAGCCCATTAGGAAGATGAAAAGAAATAGAGCTCCTGGAGCTTTACTCTTCTATCAGGGATTCATCAACCAAATCAGGGAAGAAAACCAGTGAATTAGTAAAGCCTGTCATATTGATCACAGTACCTTTCTGTGCTTCCTGAACCCCAAAATGGTTCAGGCAGGCAAGATTAGACAGGAGAGAAAGGAGGCCGTCGTGTGGGCAGAAGGCTTGAGTTCATTTCTTCCCACAAGAGTGCTATTTGTACTTGGGCAAGTCGATATATACTTTGATTCCTCGACTGAAGGACAGCAATTATGCTGCATCACTAAACCCCAAGAAGGTGAGTGAATTAGACCGTGAACTCCCCATATGTTATCAGGAAGCATTTAGGAATCCTTTATAAAGTAATTTCCCACACCAACATTGTCTTATTGTTCCAGTCAGTCAACAAGCCTTTGCTCCCTCTTCCTCTCCATGGGCTCCAAGCAATTGCTCAGAGCTGTGCTGGTCAATATTGCTGGAACTGGGCAATACCCAAGAGAAGCTTGCCCAACTGGAACAGTTCCACCCTCAGCTAACTACAACAGAGTCCAATTATACTTTCTCAGGGCTGATTTTGACATTCACAGATATCACCTGCTGTGTTTCTTTATTACCCTTGTTAGCTGGATTCTTGGAAAATAGCTAATATGTTCCAAGTAGGAGCCTATGCAACAGATCAAGCTCTTTTCACCAAGAATTGTTTTCACTGTTCTTTGTAATTTATGCAGTTAGTCATTTGCGTTTTCTATTCTTCCCTTAGAGAAAACTTGCTGGATGTAGGACTACATTGTCTCTTGTGAGAGCACATCTTATCACAAATGTAAATTCAGTCATGGGGCTCTGCACTAAAGACTTCTTAACCTGGTCTCAGAGTGATACTTGGAACTGAAGGGAAACTGCACACAGGAACCATGCTCGGTGAGCACACAAGAAACTTGACTATACAAAATTCAAGCTGTACAGAGATCCCAGCTGTAGCTCCAACCTGAGTAAGTCCTCAAACTATGATACAAGAGCCCTTGTCAAGTTCACCTGCTGCCTTATATTTATACATGTGCAACCTAGCTTGCACCACACATATGGTCTCTTGTATCTCTCTGACCCAGCCTTTTATGTCTCTGGTTCTCAGCATCTTCTTTGCTTCATTGAAACTGGGAAGAACTGAGAAGAACTGAAGATTCTAAGACCTTCCCTCTGGATATAAACATATCAGACTTATTTAAAACCATTTGATCCATCTAATAAATCATGGCCACAATGTTGTAATAAAGTCTAGAAGTGAAACTATTGCTGAAATCTGTGTTATTTTGTGAACCAAGTTAGCCACTGAAAACAGATTTCCAGAGATCTCAGCTTGAATGGTTATGTTCCACATCATCTTTTTGTTTAACTATCCAAAGGTAGCTGGATCAGCCAAAGAGCCTCCACTTTTAGGTTTACTACACAGTGGAAGTGCTGAGCTGCAGGGATCCCCCAGTGACAATACCATCAGCAATATCCACAAGAAAAACAATGTGATGATGTTGTTTTACAAAAGATTCAGTAAATTGAGAAACAACTTTTCTAGAAAGCAAGCAGCAAATAAACCTGAAAAATACAAAACACCTCTTGTTCCTTGACTTAGTCAAATGACTTTTTATTTGGGGCTGCATTTCAGCCCAAAGTATCAGCTTATATCAGATGCTTCTAATTTATATCTCTGATTGCCTATTCCAAGCTCTCCACTTACAATGAAATAACAACAGAGCCCGACTGTATTTATTTTATATTAGCCAGTATTCTTAGTTCTGGATTCTTTCAGGTACCGTTTCTCCTTCAAGGCTTTGGTCCTGTTAGAAGCAAGTAACATATTGGTAGTATATAATATTAATGATAATGGAACTTTGAATTAAGTTGTTATGCTCATCAGTACAATCATCTCAATGCTACTGTGCTGAAACACACAGATAACCTCTGAAGTTACTTATGTGTCTTCTTTAAGCAGGGAATCTATTATTTTTTGCATGGGCTCTAGTAGAAGTCTTATCTTGAAGTAAAAACGCATGCACAGTTGCTAGGAGGCTCAAAGGAAAAAGCGTGATTCAGAACCAAGACATCCACAGGGCTTCTTGCAGGTCCTAGAAGAGCTATTGACAGTCCTTCTGCCTGTACAAGGTACATAGCCTTCATGCAATGCACCTTTTTGAGCAGGACTCAAAGAGAAGGATATCAGAATATTCAGAATAATTCCTATAAGGAGTCAAAAGAGCTGGATTAGGACTGATGCAGAAGAGGAACAGCTTGCAAGGTGTCATTCACTATAAAGAGCAAACTCTAGAGCTTCTTCCAAGATTCAAGTAGGCCACTAAGTTTTTTTGGATCTGCAGCAACCTGTGGTTCACACAGCTGTATTTCTATTCACCAGAAACAGTGCAGAGCAACATCTGTCACCACAGGACAGGCTGAGACCAGCGTGGTGTCAAACACTACCTGCGAGTTACTTATTTGCTTTTATACATTACTCCTGTATTGTACACTGCAATGCAAACCACCACTTCTGTCCTTCCCCATGGTCCCACGTGTAACTCCAGACCAGCTGTAGCAGACCCTGGATTTCAGTGGACTGCTGGTGGGAGAGGAGCAGCATCACTCCCGTGTCAGAGCTCTGCCTGATGCAGCAATGGCCCCATCTGCAGCAGCACTTCTTCATGGCAGGGTGCCTCACAAAGGACACTAAGACATCTGCAAGATGGGGAGATAATCCCCTGAAACAGCCTTCTTTACACATTGGTCAGATGGGACCAGTCAGCTCCATATCCTTTATTATTTCTAAAAAAAACCCACACAAACAGAAAGCCAAACAAGGCTATGCACACAGAAGTGTCACTCTCTTGAACTCCTGAGTCCTTGGCAAAAGCTGAACAATTGCAGTGATGCTGTTCCCATGAGCCACCACTACACACTTCGCCTCTTCTCCAGGTTCTTGAGTCCAATCACGTCTCGATCTTTTTCACTATGGGGAAAAAAAAAATTAGGTCTTTCAATAAATAAGGAGTTTTTCACCTAAAAAGTCATGGTACTTGTGAGTGTTCTTTGTTTAGGGTGGATTTATTTTGGTTGGTTCTGGTTGGCATGAATGGTTTTGGGGATTTAGGGGTGGGGTACTTTTCTTGTTAGCTTTGTTGTTTTGGGAGGGTGGTTTGATTTTTTTCATAGTTTGCTGTTGTCTCACAAAGATCACACAACAGAAATCTCTGTCATCTTGGCTGGGGATCTTGGTAGCAATGGAATCTATTAGTCACACAGAGCTAAATAGTTCAGATAGCTTTCAGCACATATTGCTGGGATTTACTCTTTAAAAGGCAGGCTTTTTATAGATGGAATTAATGCATAGTTTTTTTACCCAGGGCTTGTGACACATCGTTCTAAGCAGCAGTGAAGTCCCATATTGCAGTGGATTTCAGCAGCACCAAGTCAGTCATGTCAGACATGACTCCATGTTCCTTAGTCTACTTAGAAGAAATCCAGTTATTTACTGCTTTTTGCAGGGATTCCAAGAATCACAGTGTATTCCCAGAAGGCACAGTCATTGCACACCCAAAAAAAAAAAAAAATTGAAGAAGGGGAGAAAAATCCTGTCTGCTTGTTTTAACTGTGTTTGGATCAATCTTCACTATACCAGGCCTGCAGACAAGAACATTATGAAACAAATTTTAAAAATGTCATACTGTATAAAATAACTTGAATACCATGAGCCAGATCTCTGGAAGGTGACAATATCTTCACTTGTCTGTTTCTGACATCTCCAGAATAACAATACTGAAAACAATTTTCATTAGAGATCTGTATCTGTAAGAAAAATATGCCAATGGTGCAAAAAGCCATAGCTTGCTTAACCTCTTTTTTTTCTATTATAGTGAAAAAACAATGTCTCCAGACCTTTAACCTTACAAAGCTGAACTTGGTTCATATGGTACTCAATAGCTTTGAAGTCAATAGCTTTACTCGTGAGTAACTCTAGATACATGCTCAAGGTCTAAATTAAGACAAAGTACTTTGGCGCTGAACATAAGGTCTCAACTAAACTACAGTAGAGGGTAACTAATCATTTGTTTTACGTTTTCTGCCACAGAGAAAGGAGAATTGGATAATTAAAGTACATTCTGTTACTGTGAATTTAATTTCTTGGTTTTTATCCTTGAAAATCTAAGTAATGGAAAGCAACAATCTGCAACTATAACGCACGAAATTACTGAAAGTCATTCAAATCCATACACAGATTTAAAGGGAAGGAAGAGAGGTGCTTCAAAATATACATCTTGGTTTGTATCAGAAATTGAGTGGTCAGCAGGGCCAGAGCAGTGATTGTCTCCCTCTAGCCAGCACTGGTGAGGCCACACCTCAAGTGTTGTGTCCAGTTTCGGCCCCCACACAGCAACAAAGACTTTGAGATGCTGGAGCAAGTCCAGAGAAGGGCAACAGAGCTGGAGAAGGGTCTGGAACACAAGTGTGACTAGGAGCAGCTGGGGGAACTGAGGGTGTTTAGCCTGGAGAAAAGGAGGCTCAGAACTTATTGCATTTTACCTGAAAGGAGGCTGGAGCCAGGGGAGGGTCAGCATCTTCTCCCAGGTAACAAGCAAGAGGATGCAAGGAAACAGTTTCAAGTTGCATCAGGGGAAGTTTGGGTGGGATATTAGGAAAAACGTTTTCACTGAAAGTGTGGTCAAGTATTGGAACAAGCTCCCCATGGAAGTGGTGAAATCACTGCCCCTGGAAGCATTCAAAAANTGAAAGGAGGCTGGAGCCGGGGGAGGGTTGGCATCTTCTCCCAGGTAACAAGCAAGAGGATGCAAGGAAACAGTTTCAAGTTGCATCAGGGGAAGTTTGGGTGGGATATTAGGAAAAACGTTTTCACTGAAAGTGTGGTCAAGTATTGGAACAAGCTCCCCATGGAAGTGGTGAAATCACTGCCCCTGGAAGCATTCAAAAACATACAGATGTGGTGCTTAGGGAGGTGGCTTAGTGGTGGGCCTGGCAGTGTTGGATTAATAGTTGGACTTGATGGTCTTCAAGGTCTTTTCCAACATTAATGATCCTATAATTTCATTCTCCACATAATCAAAAGAACTGGTGGATTCACACTGGAATTCACCCCTTCTCCTAATTTAGATGTGATTCTTCACTCTTTCACTGATTAGGTCTCTATTTCATGGTGGCTTCCAAATGGAGATGTGGATCTGCCCTTTTTTCCTAGCACTACCATAATCCAGATAGGCCTTTCCCCACACACAGTAGAGGGGAAAAGAAAAGCATTTATTCTGCTGTTATCACTAACAGAGACTGAAGCACATTTAGTACACAATTCCTTAGATGGGGCAGAGGCATCAGGAATCATGTGGGAACTGCCTCAGCAGCCAGAACTCAAAGCACTAAGCCCTCTGTCAAGTGAGATGTGAGTCATCACAGTCAAAAGAGATAATCAGGTTAGCAGATTTTATGCTGAATACATTTGATGTAATTTTTAAGTTTCTCTTCTAAAACTTTGGTTCCCTAGAGAATGATCATTTAAGTGGTTAAGAGATATGATGAAAAACATGAAATAGTTGACATATGCTGAAACTCAAATTTTAATATTCAAGGAAAAAAGGAAAGGTATTTCTTAAGGTATACTCAAAACTACTGTGATAATATCTTTGGTTCATTATTTTAGCTTACTTCTTTCAGTGGTGCTGTCTCTCACCTCCTCCACAGTAATTGAATGCTACTGGGCATTAAAAGGTTAAATAGAAAAAGCCATGTTCTAAGCACCTTAATAATTTACCAGTTCGTCTCCCACCTCAGAAGCCAGCACATTCAACAATCCCTGTATCAGACTATCCATTTTAAATGCAAAAGTCTCCAAATAGATAAAACACTCTTTAGGCTGAGTTTACTCATCTCAGAAACCCACAATATGAGGATCCAAGCTTGCTCCTAAAATAATGAAAGAGAAAAATTAAATTACAATTTTTACAGATACCCTGATAAAGTTCATGTTTGTTGTAAGTTAAGGTACCAAAACCTCATTAGAAAGACTTCCAGCTTCCCTATATGCCTGTAATCCACATAAATCAGGAACCTCAGATTAAATTCCCTAGTAAAATAATTGCTTTATACATTTTCCTTGCCTTGATACAGCTAAAGTAAAACACAAGCTTGTTCAGACAACTATTCACTTATGCTTTTCTACCCAAGAGAGAACACTTTGTGCTTATATTTTTTTCTTTTAAGGGAATGGCTTTTGCTAGGTGCTGCTGTACTCGACTGTTTCTGCTGATGTTTTGAGGACTTTGCTCCTGGGACCTGACTCTCCCACTCCTCAGCTAAGAAGGACATTTTCCAGGAAAGCTCTCGTGTTTAGTTTTTAAATACTTCTACCTCAGCAGAACAACAACTAGAGGAATTTTTTTGTGTATTTGCTGTATGCAGCATTAACTAAACACTTTGCCTTTCAACAGGTCTCTGATCTTTGCTTCTCTTTGGGTAAGGAGCCAACAGCAAGCAGCTGCTACCTCTGCTGGATTTGGGTGTAATGTCATTGCTACAAACATGTATTTCAGAGAGCTTGGTGGCAAAGGTGAAACCCTGTTGCTGTGCAGCCTCACCCAAATACATCCATGTACTATGCCTCCCAAATGTTGGCTTCCTTCTTTCTCTCTGTGTTATTTAGCTCTTGGGGTTTAGCTCTTAAAGTTTCTTTCAATTGTTTTCTACTCCTATTGTCTGTTTAAAGAATTTATTTCCAGGTATGTTTCTTATTGTTCCTATGTTATTTTGCCAGGTGTAACTTTATGGGTTGCTGTCCATTTTGTCTAGAATTTACATTGTTTCCTTGCATGTTAATTAGGCTAACAAGGTGTGAAGAAGGATCTCTGGACCTGCTGAAGGATGTAGCCCTCTCCTTTAACTGTGTAGAAATATGAACAGGAATAGAACCTGCTGAAAAACGTTTGCCTTATTTTCTTTTCACTTGATTCAATCAATATAGCATAATTCTTAGAGAAGAGTGAGTTTTGAATCTATTTTATAAACTTACTTTTAGAATAAAGTAAGAATAAAAATATCTTCTATGCCTGTCATGGATTGAAGAGAGAATAATAAACCAAGCTGCACAATGTATTTCCTTGGGGATATCTTGTCAGAGTGTCTTCAGCATTTTCAGCATCTCTAGAGTTTGCAATGGATTGTTAAAACTGCTGTTAAACAACTGGTAAATCAGAGTAACACTCCATGGTGTGTTAGTGGTATCAGCAGGGGGAAAATTGAGCAATGTGCCTGATGTGGTGCTTGTGCAGGACAATAAGAAGAAAACAAGAAATCCTTCTATGGAAGTGATGAGATCCTTTCTAAGATATCTTTCAGGAGGTTATAACTGAAAAGATAAACACAAGTCATTAAAATGCCAAATGAAGGAAGAAAAAAAATCACTTGCAGCAGACAGAAATACTTAGATTTGTTGTTTTATTCCCTCTAAGCTGCTGTTCAAATACATTTGGATCTACTATTTTCAATGTTCTGGTCTTTAATTCTGTGTTACTGTCATAAAATCTAATATAAAGATAGAAGCTTAAGCAATAAGAATGAGTAAACACATACCTTCAAGGATAGGCTTTTCGTTACATTAATGTGCCTAAATAAATCCAAAATCTGCTCCTTCACTGTCTTTCTTAAAGATAGGTTTGGTGACAGAAAAGGTGAGTTATTGAGCAAAGAACTTTCCTTGTATAAATTATTCTTGTTTTAAAACTTACAGTATAGTCTCCACTGTTATTTTTGTACTCAAATATATTTTTACTTCTATCCTTTGAGTATCAAATTAGTCTCTTAGGTCTTTCTATGCTATGCATTTTCTTCTCTTCAGATGGACAAATTCAAACTTTTTACATGAACAGGTAACACATTTCCTGAGCTGTGGTGAAATTGAACTTCACTTTAATAAAGCATCAGAGGAAAAAGGAGCAGTAGGTAAATATCAAATTATTAATACAAACTTGTCCCAAAAAGTACAATTCAATAAAGAGGTAAAGTTACCTCACTGGAAATGTTTTTTAAGTTTGTTTTTCTCAAAAAAAAAATTCTACTATCTCAGGTAAGACAAAACCAGAAAATCAGTTTTCCAGGTAGATTAGTTACGTTCCTGAAACCAGTAGGCAAGTAGTTGGATAGAAGAAAAGAAAAAAAAGCAACCACAATTTTTATAATTTCTAGTGGGTGAGAGAATGCATCCGGAACTTCTTCCCTAGTACACACCAAAGAAAAAATATTTGAGATTTTTCAGCTACAGGGAAATCTTCAATTTGCACTACATTGGATACTGAGAATCCAACCCCAGGAACTCCACCTGAAACCGAGTTTTAGTTATTATGGGTTTTTAGAGAACTCTTGTGTAAAATGTTTCCTTCCACCAACCATAAAACCTCAGGGACAGACAGCCTCGGGTGTAGCCAGTGGCAGATAAATTGCAATTTAAGCAGCTGCTGAGGTTGAGCTGGAGATGGGATCTTATGTGGAGGCTGGGAGATCTGGGCAGGGAAAGTTTCTCATTGGAATCCAAAAACGCTGCAAAAAGATTAATATTTCTCAAAAATGAACATAAATCCGGAAAACTCCTCCCATCCTTTGTTCCACTTTCATGAATCTATGCTGAAATCAAAGCAGACACTTCAGCAAGCTGAAATTTCATTAAGCAGAAATGCAGGCTGTTGGGAAGTGCTCTGTTGATTTGGAGCTTTTACATTTCATCAGCTGATGTAATAGGACACTGAAGAACTTGCTGACTTAACAGTGGACACTTTGTAAATCACATTTTTCTCTACTAGCTTTTTGAATCTAAGAAATATGATCGTTGCTATACTTTTTTTAAGCTAATCTCTTAAATCGAAGGCTTTCCTGCGTTTTGCAAGGAATTTGCTGCCCTCTGTTGATCAGTTGTATGAAATGAGACACATGAAACCGTTTCAGAATTAAAAACTTTGCTAGGGACACGTATAGATGTTTGGATATTTATTTCTCAAGCTCTGAAATTTTATAATGCAACCCTTAAAATGATGTAAGGGTTTTTGTTTTTTGTTTTTTCATTTTAGAAATACTGGGGTTGGAACATACAGCTGCTGTTATCGTGAAAAAAAACTAGTGACATGCATACTTTTTATTTGTTACCTTCTCCTTGTAGAAAACAGTAAAATGTGTGAATGAGTTTGGAATTATGAGTCTTTCATTCATTACCTGTGTAATATTTCATATGAAAACTCTCTGTTCATACAGAGGCTTGTGCAATATGGATGGTTACTCGTGTTGTTTTGAACTCTCACTGCAGTTTTGTTGCACTGAAAAGCCTGAGTGAATGCCCTCACCACTGCACTCGGCTTTTCATGAGCTGGCAAACAAAATCAAAAAGCATAGAGCTTTTTAACAAAGAATTAGGTATCTAATACACTGCCTCTGGGAGCCAGAAAACCTCCTGCTGAAATCTCAGAAAGCACAAACAAGAAACCTACAGCAACTTTGTAGCTGTCAAGGCAGAGACTCGTTTTCCTCACTCTTTCTGTGAGCGTCACCAGACTGTCTTGAAAGATAAACAGGACTAGTTGTTTACAATATTGAATTGCAAACTACTTTTTGGCAAAAATATCTTCTAGTCAAAGCCTCTGTCAAAGCAAGAATATATCCTAGCATGGTAAAAAGCTGAACAATTAGCCAGGACTGCATTTAACAGATGGATTTTGTATTTATGTAGCTCCTGCTGGGAAACACAGAGGCATTGCTGAAACTGCAGCATGTGTGAGTTACTGAAAAAGAGAAGTGGTAAAGAACTGCCTTTCTGTTTTATATAACAAGTCCTGAAATCCAGGAAGAGCTTCCTTAAACACCCACCCACAGTTGTTCATATCTTAAGCCAAAGGTTTTGCAGCCATTTCACAGTTAACCTGCTGAAACCTTTGATCTTGGTGGGACTGCGGCTTTTGTTTGATGCTGCATCTCTGGCAAATGTCTTGTGTAGGGGTACAGCAGCAGGTTCTGCACTCTCGTGAAGATTCCCAAGTTTTCCTTTGGCACAAGTCAGTTCTTGAGCAGAATCTGAGGAGGTCTGAATGATGAAAGCTGATGCTAGTTTCAATGCCAAGGTGAAAAAATACTTTTTAGGGAACTACTCTGCCATTATCTTTGTTCCTCCCTGACAAGAGGATTTTGGGGGTGATAGTAATTGCCAGTGTAACAGTGCTATTAATTGGACATTCAGTCCTTGGGTGCTTATCTCCACCTTATCTTCTTGGAGATGGAGTTCTCATGCAAAGGTTGGAAATGCATGTAAATATTATTGTAGCTTTCAGCATTCAACAACCCTTTTTCAAATGCTTTCTAGAATGATTTGTCAGACCCTGCTTGAGTAGAAAATAGGTAGCAGCCAAGTTTGTGCTTTTGCTATTAACAGGGTTGTATATTCTGCTTTTTCCTTAAGGAAGAAGCAGAGGATCCTTTATAGAGCAACTTAGGTAAACCTAAAAAAACTGAGTTTTCTGGCATACTGTTCAATTTACTCCGAGGACACAATGCATAATCCTTAAACAATCTCTTGGACTCCAGAATTTTTTAAGTCAATAGAGATGATCCTTAATTAAATGGAAATGCTCCTGTCTGGGCAGATCAAACTTACCTTTTTAATTGCTCAGAAGAAATTAATTTGATTCCTGTAAAAAAAAATCATGTCACCAACTTAATTGCTTTCTTCACTGAAAGTCTTTAAGTAGGTGTCAGTGAAATCTTTCCCACTCACAAGCCTGTGATTCTGCAGAGAGAAAAAGACTAGAAATTACTGGAGTTTAGCATATTTCAAACTCATTTAAAAACACAAGAGAAAAAACAAAGAAATCTAAAACCAGTATAAAACTAAATGCTCTGTCTGCTTATTAAGGCCATATGTGTTTTCAGTCAGAAAGCTCTGAACCTGTGATTTGTCTGAGGTCAAGTTCATGTATCTGGGTCCAGCATTGATCAGTGCTGTTCAAAGAAGCAATAATCCAGAGGACTTCCATCAAATGCATTCTGCAAAGCATCTCTGTGCACAGCTCCCTCAGCTCTTCATTCTCTGCACTCCCCAAGCACCTCTGTGCAGTCCCACAGAGGGACATTCCGGGGGTGTCTGGGTGACACTGAGCTGGACATTCAAGGCTCTTTACTTAGGTGCAGAAAATGATTCCTCTGGTCTTTGGTCACTGCTCCTTAGAACCAGGCCCATGTGTGGGTGCCACTGGCCCTGTGCTGCTCTGGGTGTTGCAATGGGTGATACTTGAGGGTCACTGTCAGACACCTCCTCAGAGATTGCTTTGCTCTTACTCTGTTCATAGAACCTTAGAATGGTTTGGGTTGGAAGGGATGGTAGAGATCATTTAGTTCAACCTCCCCTGCCATGGACAGGGACACCTTTCACTAGACCAGGCTGCTCCAAGGCCATCCAACCTCTCCTTGACACTTCCAGGGATGGGGCATCCACTGCTGCTCTGGGCAACCTGCTCCAGTGCCTCATTGCCCTCACAATAAAGAGTATCTTCTTAACACTTCATCTAAACCTCCTCTATTTCAATTTGCAGCTATTCCCCATATCTTGCCACTCCGTGCTCTTTTTAAAAGTCCCTGCCCAGGGCAGGTGGATAATAACTTCTTTGTCATGCTAAACTAAACGTGTTCGGAGCCATCTGCTGTTCTAAAAGTGTCATCTAGTTGAATATAGAAAAACTCTCCTCTTACCACTTCATCTTCTGTCACAGTTTTACTCCAGACAGCAACTAAGCATCATACAGCCCCTTTCTCATTCCACATCCCCAGTGGGATGGGGTGGAGAACCAGAAAAAGGTAAAACTCATGGGCTGAGATACAGTTTAATAACTTAAGTTAAAAATTATAATGATATTATAAAATTATAATGTTAGTATTATTTTTATACTGAATCAAAAACACAACACTGTACCTGATACTAGGAAGAAAATTAACTCTATCCCTGCTGGAAGCAGGGCACCTTCTCAATCACCTCTTGATACTTCTGTTGTTAGCTGCACATTGGACTGTAATTTCAGTTGTGTTGTTAGGTTGTATAATTTAATGATATGGCTCAATATCTTTAAAGGTCCTTTCCAACCTAAACCATTCTATGATTCTATGATTCCCCTTGACCAAAGTCTCACCATTTCTATGTAAAACCAGTCATCAATACTTCAGTTAGTCACAAAGATTTTAAGCAATTTTAAGTAAAAGCAAGTGAAGAATGAATATTTTTTGTCAGCTTCTTGTGTTTATGTATATATGTGTGGATTACTGTGTTCCATACATTCAACAATAACATTTCAGACAGTTCTGTTAACTTAAAACATTTTCTGATGGTTCATTTGTACAAAGTAGCCTGAACTTGCTGCAGGTGCTGCAGAAGACTCCCAGCACTTTTTGCAATTCTAATGGGTGACTGTCTGCCTGATGGATTAAGGTCCTTACAGTCTCCAACCACAAGTTAATTAAGCTGAGTCAGCCTGGGCTCTGAAGCCCTTCCTGAAAATGAATTCTTATTAAGGGTAAATACTCAATAAAGCATTAGGTATAGTACAAATAACCAGAAAGTGCACTAGCTAAACTCTGGAGATGGAGCTTAGACTAGGAATACAGATAGAAATAAGTATCCATCTCCTTGTCATCCAGGTTAACAAGTGTAGGGATGTGTGATATGAGAATTTTCACTGTGCAATGTACTAGACATATCTGCTGTTATTTTTTATGTGATTTCAAGGGTTGGCTACTGCACAAAGAGCATTGGGTATGACTTACTAAATGTTCCTTACCTCCCACCATCTGAGTCTTAATATATTCTGTATAAGCAATTATTTGTAAAAAATTGTTTAATAATTCAATTTGCTGTGCTTTAATGGCAGAACAGCAAGACTTATGGATAGAAAGGCAGTAGATATGGTACCTTCTCACTGTAGTGAACTTCAGTGGGAGGATTTAATGATGTTATTTTAAAAAAAGCAAAGGAAACTTTTGCCTTGATAGAACTTCCAAATATGGGTATGAAACTTGTCAGGAAAAATATTTGAGTAGCTCTCAACAGCTGAGTGTCAAAATGTAAGAGGTACATACAATGTGTCCCCAGTTTGGTTCAACAAACCTGTCTATTACAGGTGGCACCAAATTCGCAGTCCCTGAGGATGCTGGTGTGCAAAGTTAGAATTCAGTGTGGCCTCAGCAAAGCAGAGAGACATGAGGATGGGTTGGTAATACTGGCTGGAAAAGAATGTGTAGGATGATGATGCCACACAGGGCAAAGCTGATTTAACAACATCCTGCTGTATCAACACATCAAGGTGTATAAACAATCTAGCCTGAAATACAGGGAGTGCTCTTCTCTGCTCCTTGGTGCAATACTCTTTTTGGCTTTCTGTGCTGAATGGGAGCTATTTGAAAACGGACTTGGTGAGAACAGTAAGAATTCTCTCAGAAGCATGAAAACAGACTCAGAAAGGCTGGAGGAGTCCCAGCCAAAACCAGGACAGGAGCTGAGATTAGAATGCCTGGAGAAAAGAAAAAATGATGAGAGGAAAATCATGAGACATGAGAAATATGAGACACATATGGAGAGAAATATAGAATATATTTTTTACTTCCCATTGAAGGGAAAAAAGGGAATAATCCATACTCTGTGTCTGTGGCTGACAGGACAAGTAATTGGAAAAAAATCTCAAGAAATATTTATGATTAATTGTACACAAAATTGAAATCAATCTGTAATCCTAAATTCTCTTTCTCAATAGATTAGTCATCCTTCAGAAGTTCTTCTGAGTGCAGTGTGTTTCACTCATACTGACAGAGAGTGCAGTACCACCACCAGATTGTTGACTCCTGCCTAGCTTGCTCTGCAAGACCCCAGTTTAAATACAACAATGAAGTGCAGTTGTACAGAATTGGACTAGATTACTTCAACTCTAATTTCTCTTTTGCCTGGGGCTCATTACCTGGATCAGTTTTTCCTCCTTTTTTACCTCTTGTCTAAAAATAATATAGTTTCCTACTCATAAGTATGTTGATAAATTTAAAAATATTATTCTCATACCTTGATTAGAGAATTGGTTGAAGTTGCTGCCGACAAATGCAGTTTGAAGAGCTAGGAACAGTAGATGGAGAAATAGAAAATGTATAAATGCAACTAAGAGGTAGCCTTACAGGAGAACTAGAACACAACTTGTTCCTGGCCAGACACTCCAGAGAACTCTACTCCTGCATATTTAACTGCTGTGGAGATGTGCAGATGCTGATTATTTACATCCAGCAGCACTTTCCTGTCTGAAATTCCCTTTTTACTCCTTGTCCAGGGGCACATAATTAGAGGAACTTGCTCTGAACATTTAAGTCATGCTGAGAAGGCTCAGAGCAATTCCATTTCAGCAGTTTGCAGGTTGTACATGAGCTAATGATGATGGATGATCTTAATGTTCCACTCTTTTACTTTAACACAATTTATTAGGGGTAGTACATGAACCAGTAAAGCTGGAGAATAGTTGTCCTCCTTTGGTCATCAATTAGGTTAGTGATCATTGCTGGGCTTGGCACATAAACATGATCCTATCAGTCTTCCAGGGTTTGAAATCAAACAGCAGTTCCTGAATTTCTTCAAAGAGCTCTGTTAAATCTATATATTAAGATCACGTTTCCTTTTCCTTTTCTGCATATGTAATGTTCTAGAAGAAAATGGTTTTGAATCTCATCTGGTGTTCTCTAATTGGTCTTGAGGAATACATTCAATGGACCTGCTACCTACTATAGCAAAACATAAATACCGAAATACCTGTTTAAATCCCTATTAGTTTCAATAAAGTCCAGCTGAAACTAAGGTTTCCTAGTTCATGGAAAAGTATGATATTCTGAAAAGTTTCTTTCATCCCAACTGAGAATTTAAAGGTTGTATTTAAAAAAAAAAAAGGTAATGTCTTTCCCTTTTAGTGCTGCAACATTTAGAAATTATATACAGGGGTTTTATAAATTATAAAAAGGTCAACATTGAACTAAAGTTATTCTCTTTCAGTCAAAGCAATATTTCCTGAGAGACCCTAATCACCAAACTAAGAGCTAGTATAGTCTGTGTCGAGGGGTGACCCACTTTAATTTTCTTCCTCTTGTACTTTTATCTGTGACTCTTGTCGTATGTTCTGTGACTGTGGCAAAGATGGAGCAAGAGAGAGGTTCTCTCGAGGGGCATGCCCAATAAACTATGTCCAAGCTCCATATCCTTGTTGCACCTTGGATAGGGCAGATGCAGCACAATCAGCAAGAGGAGCCCCTGGGAAGGCTGGCTCCAGAGAGCAACCCCTTGGATCCTGGGGTGTGGGCCAGCCTTGCATTGCTGCCAGGGCTCCCCACATGTCCTGGTCACTGCTTTAATAGCAAGGACATCTGCAGGGAGGGGTAAGGAAATTGTTTCCACAGTGCCACTCAGAAGGGACGTAGAAAGATGTTCAGATGGAAAAGCAAAGATAAATTACATGGGCTCTGCTTCTAACTTTTATTCACAGTAAGAGAGCAAAGGGCTTTAGAGCAAGCCCCTGGCCCTGATATGGCCCCTCTATCTCTGCTTATCACAGCATCTCTCTTGAGTCACTGCCCAGCACTGTCAGATTGAAGAGGGGCTTGGCAGTATCAGCAGAATAACTCTAAGTGAAGCAGACATCTCTCTTACAACTAGCTGCTCTGTTTCCCCTTCCTTTTCTCTTTTCCCTGCCTTCCTCCCCTTGGAGCTCATATAGAAGATTTGGAAATATCAGTGAGAAATATTCAGTTTCGGCTGAGAGCTGACAGTCCTCACTTCATTCTTCTCCTGTTTTTGTAGCAAACAAGTTTCTCCCGAGAAAGATAAAATTTGATCATCAGGAGTTTGTACCCCTCGGTTGTGAAAGAGGGGACTGCACTGTCCTGAACTCTCTGTGTATTCTTTCGGCTTCAGAGGTCATGAGTTTCTTTGTTATTACCACCCTAAAAATAGAGCACACTGCATGAAATTTCACAGGGGACCTGCAGTTCTGGGGGAGTTTTGGCCAGGTTGGGATGAGAAAGAACTGGGAGGGCTTGGAAGGGTTGCCTGCTAGTATTTGGTGGAAACAAATATATACACTTTGGCTCCTACCCGTCTCCGCCCTGCCCCTAACTCTTTTTAAAATTTCTTTTGGAGCTTCGTGAGGGAGCTGAGCTCGCCGCTAGATGTCAATAGCATTCCAGGAAAGGGGAACGGGGCTCGGCTGCCCCGCGAACCCCCGGCACTACCGCAGACCCTCTGAAACCCGGGAATACAAACATTGCTGGTACTTTTCATCCTCGAGGCTCGGATCTGAGCAGTTGGGTGGAAACCGTGATGAAATCAGGAAAAGAGATGAGCGTCCTATAAGAATTGCTATTATTTTCATCACCAATTGGCAATTTTTCATGAAGGCAAATATAAGAGTGAAAATAAAGAGCAACTCTTCTTTAATGAGTTTGTTATTTTTTTAGCTGTTAGCTAACGTTAAACACACAGAGTATTTTCAGATTGATTCCACTGTGGCTTTTTTTTTATACAGAGTATTTTCAGATTGATTCCACTGTGGTTTTTATTTATACACTAACTATCATCACAAGCAAGTACAGACATACATACATAAGCAGACATTAGCTGTTAATTCAAAATTCTTTAAAATGTGGGTAAATCATCCATCAACAAAAAGAGAATTTTAATTTCTCTTCTTCGTGTGGTAGCAGTGTTTTTGAATTGCATTCGCAACAGTTATTTACAGAAAAATGTGAAAACACATATTTTCATCCCTGTAAGGGCTGGACAATCAGTTGCATTTGAGTTTTAATAAATATTAACCTCCTTTTTAATTCACCTATATTAAGGCACAGAGTACAATGTGTTTCGTGCCATTCCACAAGAAATACTGAGCCTGATCCCAGGGCTGCTGCTTTCCTACACTTTGCTGAAAGTAAGGCTAGTCATCAGCACTGTGCTAAAACTTGAGGAAGCCTGGTTTTATAAGGAAAATTGAATGGTCTTCAGTGTTTGTAAGTGTAAATTGAAGATATTGAAGGGTCTTTTTTTCAACAAACACACACACTGGCTTGCCTGGAATCTAGTTTCTGTTTCCTGGGAAAAAAATGCACCTACATCAGAGCAATGACACACAGGGAAACCCCATCAGATTTCTCCCAAACTCACAAAGTACCTGGATGTGTGTGGGAGAAAAACACCTTGGGATTAGGAAACTAACCCAGCATGCAATTTCTCTCTTCAAATGATTATATGACCATAAATCCATAAATCCTCTGCAAATTTATAGGAGTTTTCTAGCTCATCAAAATTGTAGTGTACTTCTGCTTAGGATAATGGTGGAAGCAAAGTGGATTAAATTCGTGTTTCAACATGCAAACCTGATTAAACGAGCTGAAAATAAAATCCTCATTGTAAAAACTGTAAAAAGAGAAGAGAAAGAGAAAAAACAATCACACTGTTTTTCTTCCTGTAGTTTTAGTCAATAAAAATTCTGAAACTGTTTAGGGAAAAAAGAAAGTGTTCACAGGGAAAAAAAATCCTCTTCCTTGAAGTATGAGAAACAAACCTAGTGTGGAGCAAATACAAGTTAAAGAGAGAGATACCAGGCAAGCATCAATTCACACTAGTCAGGAGACTGCAGATGACTCAGGAGTTCAGCTATAACAGATTGGTCACAGCTAAATATGCCCTTAATCCATCACTAAGAGTCCCTGGAATGCAACAAGGTCAAGATTTATTTAAAAAAAAAAAAATAAAAAAAAAAAAAAAAGAAGATAACAATTGTTAAGGCTTTTAGGGCAGGGTTTGGAGAGAAACAGACAGATTGTCTTTTCAGGAACTTCATACCTTCTACCTCTATCATTCTTTAGGCTAAATAATTATTGTCTGCTCTAGTCTAAAAAACTGCAGGTCATGCAGTGGTGTTCCTAACTTTACTGGTGGCTCACCACTTTAAAATCAGACTGTTCAGTTACCAATATTAATCTTTGTTCATGTCTCTGTGTAATTCTGTATTTTTGTCTTTCTATTTTTTTTTCCAGCTTACTTCCCCATTACTTATGGAGGAGATGAGTGTTAAACTGGTTTTCCCTTTCTAAATTTGTGCAAAAAAAAATATCTTCCACCTTCTTTCATAGCACACAAACAGAGTGATGTTAACACCAGTGCATGAGCAGTAGTTTCAGGGGGTTGCATGCAGTTAGAAATGTTTTCCACTAGTTACTGTAAAATTTCCAGTATTCTACCATGATCTGTATTTTACAGTGTGTCAAATTGAAATTAAGCCACACATGTAAAGCAGAAGGGGCTTTTTATGAGTAGCATCTGAGTCCTTTTGTTCCCCAGAATATTACTCATGACAAAACATTATAGAAACTCTGCCTCTGGTTTAGGAAAGGAGATGAACAAAGATCTGTCTTTACACATGGATTTCTAGGTTTTTGTGCTGCATGGAATGAAAGCTCTACTGATCTAAGCAGAGGAATCAATACACCTTTGTCCCAAATATCTACATAGTTTTCTACACAGTTATCTGTCTGCACACATCTTACAACACAGAGGGGAATGCAGCACCAGCTCAGGGAGTTCTGCAGTCACATGGGCATTTTCCTGCCTCTCTCTGCAGCACACTGCCCTGTATTACACTGCAGTCTTAGTCTGAGTCCATCTTTTCAAGCACTATTATTTTATTTTCCTTGGCAAAAATGTCACATTGCTTCTTCCATCCCTCTCCTCAGGTCTTCAGGCCCTTGCTCACTTTTGTTGTTGCTTTGGGTCTCTCCTATCTTTGTACATCATCGATCAATTCACTGCAAGGTTAATCCATCCAGCATGTGATTCCTTCTGCTCAGAAAGGAAGCTGTGAAGTGTTGACACTTTGAGACTCCCTATGTTTTTTAGCAACTGTTGAGACTTCACCACATGTGTGAAGTACCAGCTCGATTCCTTCCCTTTAAGTTTTGAGATTAAGACACGAACATCTGCAGTTACGGAGTTTGTATTTCCTCTAAGTAGGATTTATTGTGATGACAATAAAAGTCCTGCCACTAGTTATAAGATTTCTCTTCCCTCTGTCAGCATCCTCACCTCATCCCCTGATGTCACCTTTCCCTGCATTAAGTCATAATGCTCTGAAAAACTCTGCCTACATGGGCTATTGTGAACTTCATGAGTTGGATGTCATGAAGTAATTTTCCCCGCTTCAATGCTCCATGGGAAAAGGTCAGTCACTCAGGCTTGGAGGGCAGAGGAAAAATCTGCAAAGGTTGTTATGAGAGAAATGATATTTTAGTTCCTGCGGAAACCAAGTAGAATTTAGGTGATGGTAAATGATGCTTGCTCCTTTTTAAAAGCTGGGTCACAATCTTTTGATATTAATATCCATTACTGAAAATATGTCCTGATTCTATATTACAAAATATAATATTGTCTTATCAGATCATTACACTGATCATGGTTAGAAAAGCTACAAAACAGTAGTGGTAAGAGACCGTGAAAGCTGCTGTTACGAGCTGCCTCTTGGATTAAGCTCTTTAAAGCATACATGTAAAGAGACACTCTTGCATGTACATTAAGATCAAGAGTGAAATAATACATTTGACAATGTCACCTTTGGTGGTCTGCAACCATTTGCACACTTGCAAGATGTAGAGGTTGTCCATCTGCATTGGAGTGACAAAAGTAGAGAGCAAAATGGGAATTGTGCAGCAGGCAGGCATGTCACTCCACGGAGGTCCCAGCGGGATCCACCGTCTGGCTGGTTTGTACATGCTGGGCCATAGTGCCTCAAATAAAATTGCAGGTCATTCTGTGACTTCTATTTGCTTAAATAACTTCTATCCTAAGTGTGGAGTTTCTGGGTATAACCTTGAATATTGCTTCCTAATAAGTCTAATAAAACATTTAACAGAAAAAAAAAAAAAAATCCTTTGCTAGAATGTCTGGTTATACATAGACAGGAGTTATAGGAAATGTTCCTTTAAGAGATGCATGGGGTTTGATCGTGGTGTGTACCATGACATAATGTAGATGCCACAAAGCCAGGATATTCTGCTGCTTTTATTTACACATGGTAGTGAAGCACTGTAGATCCAAGGGCCAGATTTCAACAAAAGTCTGACATGAAAACTTGCAGAAATAAGTGATAGATATGTTTATTTATAACAGCAAAGTTCCAGGTACAAGTTCTTTTTTAGTAGCATATCAATGATGAAAATTTCATTACTCCACTTTCATGGACTTTACCAAAATACATCCTTACAAGAATTGCCTTTCTACTACTAAAAAAACAACAATCCTTTGCGATTAAGAAGTTCACTTTTCTTTGCTTACTGTAGTATAGAAATAAAATGGCAGATATGCAGATACAAGTAGAAGTTGAGTGTACAGCCCCTAAATTCCAGAGACACCTCACTCTTAACATCCAGCTCCCCAAACAGCTGAACTTCTGTATCCATGCTCAGTCAGACAGACCCATCTCAGCCTTCACAGGACATTTAGCTTATGCCAAGCATTCCTCAAACTACTCAGCTCAAAAAGAGTTTGATCTAGTAAGAATCAGAACACAAGATGTAGTGTACACACACAGAGCAATTAACAGGGATCAAGGCTCCCATGATGGAAAAAAGAGATCCACATCCCATTCCTTCAACTGCCTGAGGAAATCCAAACCACATTTCTTCCCTTTCATATGGATTCCTAACCATAAGCTGTAGGCTCTTCCCAGCACCAGAGGAAATTACAGAATGGGTCAATACAATAAATTGTAGCAAATCTCCAGAATAGACAGCATTTCCCAAGAAGTCCCTAAAAAATGTAGATTTGAAATTTCTAAATAAGTTATTAAAATCAGCTTCATGATCAGAGGAAGGGAGAGAGGCTCATGTGACACCTGGTTTTTAAATGATCTGTTGCATGTCTGGGAAACCAGAGATTAGCATGTCTGATTTCTGTCTCAAGCATTGGTAGAAATGGAGTTGAAACAGCTTTCACAGAGAGAAGTTGTGTCTCCTAGTGTAATAAAGTTCTTCAAAGCAGAAAATATGCCTGTTGGTAAAGGTCACATATTTGATGTAATGTTCTTAGATTTCTAAAAATCTTTTGATGAGGTCAGTGATCAGATTCATTTAAAGTAGATAAGATTTAATGGGATAAGAGGGAAGATCCTTCTTTGGATTTATTACTGCTCAAAAGATTTGTAACAAAAAGTAGTGATAAATGGTGGAAGGTAATTGTTAATGAAATCCTGCAGGCATCCAGATGTTCAACATATTTGTGAATGGTCTGGGAAAAGGTGAGTAGTGAGGTAGCGGGGCTTTTTAATGATACAAAATTGTCTGGAGCAGTCAGAATTAAAACCATCTATGAATTCTTTCAGAACTCTCTTTTGATAAAAAATGGACAAAAGACAGCAAATGCAAAACTGGAGAATAAAAAGCCAGTTGCACATAGCCAATAATGAAAGTCCATTTGTATATACTCATACATAACAGAGGAGTTATCTACATGTACGTGTACACAGTGCTGGACCCTCACCCAGCTATCACCATCTGCAAAGGAACCATATGTCACTTTGTATGAATCTTTAAAAAAACCTTTTTAGTGTTCTGCTGTAGCCAAGAAGAAAAATAGGGTCTCAGGAAGGAGAGAAACCAATACACAGAATGATGCCATTTAATAAACCCTTGGTGCATACACACTCCTTGAATACTACCTTGCCTCAGAAAAGATTTACTAAACAAGATACAGGAAAGTTCAAGACAGACCTTTGCATATCCAGAATGACATATGTGGACAGATTAGAGAACCAGAATCTCCTGGTCCCTTCATTTCACAAGCTCAGGTGTACTTGCTGAACTTAATACAAGTATATTTTAGAAAGTATCTTGGACATATTGTAAGTAGTTTACAAAAAGAAGATTACAATGTCCACTGAGAGACACCCTAGCACTGGGTGAAATGAAGACACAGCTGGAGGTGTTGTACAGGAAAGTTGGGTCACCCAGCTAAGAGCTCTGAGTGGCACTTTTTAGTTTTGAGACTTTATCAGCAAGGATGGTGCTAAATCAGGAAGAACTCCATACAGTCTCAGCTGGAGTCTTTAGAGCTACAAATTAACAGTGGGAAGGAAAACCTTAGGCAATAAAATTAAGAATGTGCTTAACAATAAAGCAGAAGTACTTCTGAAAATATGTTGAGGAGCCATGTTTCACAGACATATTATTTATTTAAAAACAAACAGAAGTTTCGCATTATTATGAAAAAAAATATTTGGCACATCCTAGTTTGTTTCTAGTACCTAATAATCATCTTGTATTGACCTTCTGCAGATTAAAATGTCAGCGTTTCATGTAAAGAGAAGTCCTAGATTGCCATAGAGATCTAGGGCAGCCT
This sequence comes from Polioptila caerulea, assembly GCA_013397295.1. Taxonomy (NCBI): domain Eukaryota; kingdom Metazoa; phylum Chordata; class Aves; order Passeriformes; family Certhiidae; genus Polioptila; species Polioptila caerulea. The sequence goes on from VYXF01008533.1 coordinate 2,556,884, forward strand.
GCAGAGGCACCTTGCAGCTCTGTCACTGCCGATGGCCAGGCTCAAACCCAAGGGCAGCAGTGTGTGCATATTTACTCCTGGTCAGGAGACAAGGTAAGAGGCACAACATGTTCTGACTCATCAGTAGATGCTTCTGATTGTGAGAGAGGATTACGGCAATAGAAGCAAAACTCCTAAAAATCTCTCAGTGTTATTGAAATTCTTTTTGTCAGCTGTTGCTGTGACTACAGGGCAAACTGGTAGATCAAAGAAGGAACCTTAGAAAATCTGGTGAAAAAAGAAAGTAATGGCTTTCTAAAAAATAGAGAAAAAAATAGAAAAGGGACAAATAAGTGGATTTATCAATTATGCCAACCGGTGAATGCAAATTACAAGTCCAAATTTAAACAACTCATTGTAAATAAAATCCTATTGAACATACAACCTGCAGAACATAACAGCTCCCTTCCTACTCAAATACATGTATATTTCATTTTTTTTTCACTCCACTTATTAAAAAACAGCAAGAGATAATGACATTTTCTTTTAAAAAAAGGTTAAAAGAACTTTTTAAAACTGTATTTGGTTGTATTTTCACAGAAACAGAAGAGTGTTGAAAGTACTTAACACAGTCAATGCATTAAATGCGTCACACACTCAGTAACCACCAGAAACTAAAAATAGAAACCCATGGGGAAAGATTAAATCCTGTATTCATAAATCAATAGCAAATTTTTTTAGAACTGGAAATATTTTCTCAAATTAGGGACCTTTCTTTCCTGATGTGTTTGGCCGATCTAGGTATTGTTTACAGTACAATTTTTAAAGTTATCTAAAGGAGTTAAGACAGACATTGTATATAAATGGGATCTAAATCCCTTTTCACATTTTGCTTCTTCACAAAACTTTGACCTACAATTACATTTTGGTGCAAAAAGAATTATTTTGTTTTTCAGAAAGTTTTCAGGATTTTTTTTTGCACATTTTGTTAAGTTACCTGTTGAATGTTTTTCAGTGTGTGACAGCTCCTGACTGCTGCCAATCAGGTGCAAACTCAGGGCTCCTAGTAGGGCTGGTAGTGATAATTTTGTAATTGCTTTGTAAAATATTACATTTACAATTATGGTTGTTGTAATCTCTGAAATATCTCTGGGATCTACATCAGAACTGCAGGATCTGCCCAGAAGATGTAGTTACTTTGTTGCAACAATCATTTGCAGTAATCTTCGCCCTTTATAACAATATCCAACACATTCTCTTTTCCTTGCCAAAAATATTCCTTTCCCTTTTTGTTAAGCAAGATTCAGCCCAAAGTTCTAAGCATCAGGTCACAGTGGTGTCTAAAAATGGGAAATGTCAGGCAAACTTAATCTCCATATCCATTCTGCCTGGGGTTCCTTCTTCTTAAAGCATCTGCACAGCAGCCGAAATCAGCTTCCCTTCTGCCTCAGCTAGTCCCACTAACACCTAATCCTGGCCTAACAGGTTTGTGACCCTGTCCAAGGTTGACTTTGCTAAATATCCAAAGCCAAACCTGAAAATTGCCAGCCTAATTCTGTATTTTCTCCGTATGCTATGAACAGCGAGCCTGTTTGTGTGCTGGGGTTTTCTTCAGACCATCCCGCTGGCACTGTTGAAAGGCTTGAAGGCAAAGGGCAGCGTATGTGAAGGATGTCAAAATCCAGATTTCCATGAATTCCCTAAGCAAAAGAACAGCACATATCGGAGCAAATTAATGTCACTTTTCTTCTAAGCAGAGCTCTGAATACTGTTGGTGTTTCCAGGTGAAGTTTGGGTCCTGGCACCCTGCTTGGCCGAGGCAGCTGAGTGATGCTCGCCGTAGGGAGGCCTGCAAAGTGGCTGTTTCTCAGAGACTCTGAGCTGGAATTTGCTCCATGGGGGCTTGCTGGCCTCTCGGCTACTCAGTACCAGGCATTACAGTCTGAGAAATGCAGGGCAGGATCAGGCCCTGAGCAGTTATTTAATCCTATCTTATAGGTCTCAGTGAGGAAAATCCATATTATCTTGTTGCCTAATACCGTTCATGGGATACAAGAAATCAGCTTAACAAAAAAAATCCTTTGTAGGATAAGTGCAAAAAATATTCCTTTTGCTTTTAAGTTAAAAGAAAAAATTATCAGCTGTGAGGTAAATAGTAGAGGGAAGAAAGAAATTTTCACCTGAAATTATCAGAATATTATATTTTTAGTTGGTTAGCATACTAGAGTCTAGTCTGCTAATTAGAAAATTTCATGTTGGAAATTTGGAAATTTACTTTTTTTAATTGCAAAGATAAATGTCCCTTCTTTTATGAAAATAATGTGCTTGGAACAGTGTTATATCCTGCTACAGGTTTGTTACAAATGCTTGGTACTTCTTCAGCAACAAAATCGGAAGCAGAGCCTTCAGTAAAATTCTGGCTTCAGTGCAGTCTGCAGGTTTTATTGTGGCTCTCACCCACATGTCATACCAGTAGCTGTGTTTTTAAGCAAACATAATGCTTTGAAACTCATAAAGTGTTTTTTCCGCAGTGCAATGTTGTACTGTGGATGTTGGCTTTATGCTTCCCTGGATAGTGAGCAAATCCGAGACAAAACCTTTCTGGCAGCCCTAACACAAGAAACACTTTACTGAGTCAGTCTGTGCAAAAATATTCCTTCTCAAAATGCAAGAAAGAAACTGGGTAGAGCCCTGCAGATGTAAATGTGAGCAGTTAGAAGCCAGCCCCGGCTTAACACATAAATATAGCAGGTTACAGCTGTGGAACCTGCAGTCATCCCACTGTGTTGGACTCTAGCTTTGGGCAGTTATTTTGAATTTTTTTTTTATTTTATGAATGCAAGAAAAGATTTTTGAGGAAAAAAATCTCTGAAGATAGAGGAGCAGGAGTCCGAAGCTCTGAATTTGAGCTTCCCTCTTTGCACATCAGTGTCAAACCTTGGGGTGTCCTAAACAAGGCAGAGAAAGGTAAGGAACAAAATATGACCCCACACAGCCACAGTCGGTCTGTGCAAGCTTAATTTCTGCCTGGCTGAACCTGAGGCAAAATATTTCTCCCCATGTTCCAGTGGAGAAATGTGGTCTTAACAGAATGAGAAGTCAGTCTGGCTCTATGATGAGACTTTATGATATGTGACTTTGGGGGAGATGATCGAGCTAAACAATGGACTTGTTTGAGCCTCCCTGTGTTGTGGGGAAGTGTGGCTCTACCAGGCACCTCAGACTGACCACAGCATCTCACCATATGGTGGCATGAGCAGGGCCAGAGTGTGTCCCTCCCAGGCCTGCTGGAGACCATCCCATCAATCTGTGCTTTTCACTCAGTGCTCCTATTGATAGCTGTGGCTGCTTTCCTTGAATCCTTGGGAGATGCCCTCAAAGCTGAGGCTCAGAGACATGTCTCCTTCTCGTCAAGGCAGACTACGATAAATCCATTCAATTCCCCATGAAAACCTACTCCAGGACTGCAGGTTGGCAAGACAGGATGCAGCACCGGGTCCTGAGCACCCCCTTGGGCTGAGAGCAGGATAAAAATGTCCTGATCCAGTTCATTGAAGTCCATGGTGAAGCGCCCTGGGGAGAACAAAAGTGTTGGACTTGGCAAATCATTTCCGTTAATGTAGGAGACAATTACTGATGCCTCTTTGCAAATTGCTCTTCTTTGACGTTTTTATAACTCAGTAATTTCCAGTTGTGTTCCCATGTTTGCCTCTTTTGTGTATAGTTTTCCTATTTTTGAGTGCATGGTTCACAACATTTAAACAAACACTAACAACAAATTACCTGCTCAACTGGGTTCTGTGAAAAGGGGCCCTGAAACTTATTTACAAATTAAGCAAACTCGGGCAAGGAGGGAATAGTCACCGGGAGTGATTTGCGGGTGTTCTGCAAATCACGAGTGGTTCTCTCGCCAGGAAAATCCTGCATTTGGGGAGGAGTGAGGACACGGAGGTGGAATTCTGTTTATTTCGCCCAAGACCTTCTCTCACAGGGAAAAAAGTCCACCTGATTTTTTTTTTTTTTTTTTTCCTGTTGACAATTTTCTGGCGAAAAGATCCATCAGAGAAGTAAATCAACACATGAACAAACCCACACCCGGCCTCACTTATTCTCACTTATTTTCCCGTTTAAAGAATTCTTTTGTTCTCTATTCACTTGTTTAATTCTCTCCGACTGTAGTAAAATAAAGATTGCATGTTTACTTTCCAAAAAAATCACGACTCATTTTAAATCACATTTAAGACACGATGCAAATTTCTGAAAGAAGTTTTCTGACACGGAATTGTTCACTCCAAATGCAATCTCTCCTCACTTAAAACGCATAATTGCAAAGATAAGAAGTAACTGTGTACTTTGTTTTTTATTGTATATTTAATCCTATAAATCTCCGCAGTATTTCGTTGCACGACATTTTTTATGTATTTCGCCTCAGGCTGATGTTAGATCTGCATCCCAGCATCTTTGGCTAATTGTTCTCCCATTTAAATAGCTTGATTTAGTTATAGTTATAAATAAAATTCAAGATGCACTTCCCACGTTATTTTAGAGAAATAAGCAGAGTACGGACTATTTTTAAAGCTGCCTATCTCTTAAAGTGTCTGTGTACTGCCACATTTTAAAATTTTCAGCTGTGTATCCGTTTACATGAGTTCCCGAAACCCTGAAAATTATTTATGTCTGGGATTTTCGCAGTTCGGGATTTTCAGCTCTTTTTGTTTGTCTCCTCATTTTGTTTTTCTCTGATTTCTCAAAAGATAGAGAGGGACCTACCAATATTTACAATCGGATTTTGTTGTCTCCTTTCATCGCTGAATTTCGAGATACTTTTAATGTGGTTCCGAGCATCTTTAACGTTTAAAGGTTCCTGTTGAACAGAAAAGCACAGACATTCTTGCCCTGCAAGAAGAAATTTTAAATTGGAGTAGGTCTCTGCTCTTTTTGTTTGCTTGTGCTCTTTTACGACTATTGTGGGTTTTTGCGCTAAGAAAAATGCAAGGTTTAGACTGGTTTAAGCGCTGTCTGCGTTGCAGGTGGAGCGTAGAGATCGGGACCCACTCTTCCTTCCTCTCTCCTTGGTTTTTGGGGCGGGGGGCCCCGGCAGAGCCGTGGCCGCCTCTTCCCACCTGGGAGCGCAGAGCGCTGCGGCGGATCCCAGTGTCCGAGGCAGCGGCAGCACCGGGACTGCCGCCAGAGTTTTGTGCGGGCAGACACCTCCTGTGCGGGACTTGGTCGGCCGGAAAGCCCCGGCAGGTCTGACCCTTCCTTCCATCTCCGCATCCCATCACCTCCCCGAAGTTTCGCCTCTTGTCGGAGGTGGGCAGAGCCGGTGCGGGCAGGGCCAGGCAGCGCTCTGGGCCAGGCGCGTTTCTCTGCGCGCCCCTGGGGAAAATATAGGTATAAAGAAAGGAGAAAGGAATCCTTCTTGGCGTCGTCGGAAGAAGCGGCTCCAGGACAGGATGGGTAGAAAGGCCTCGAGGAAGGCGGCAGGGAGCTTGCGTGACCCAGGGGAGGAAGGCGGAGGGTAGCTGTCCTCGGGCACTCGAGTTAAGCAAGCCTCTTTCATCTTTTCTGTCGCTTTGGTTTAATTTACCTCTGCCCTCCAACGCCCTGTGAGTTTAATCACATCAGATCTCCTTCAAGCCAGCGCCAAAGACTGGAAAGAACGAAAGAATGAGCAAGAGGATGAAAGAGTGGAAGGGAGAGAGAACGGGAAAGAGAGAGGAAGGAAAGGAGAGAAACAGAAAAAGGAGGAAAGAGAGAAGGAAATAAAGGAGATGAAAAACTAAGGAATTGAGAGAAAGAATATAAGTAGAAATACCAAATGAATAGTCCTTTTATCTTAGACAAAAAAGAATAGACAGGTGGTCACAGGGCTTCTGGAGACTTTTGACATAGCAGCAGAGATGCTGGTGCTCTGTACTGGGCGCATAAGCGCAACCCGCGGGTCGAGCGCGGCTCCGCGCGGGAGCTCCTCCGTGGGGCCGAGTGGGACTTCGCCAGCTTCTCCTCACATCTGTGTGTGTGTGAAACCATTTGTAGCATTGACATGAAACACAAACATGCCCCCGTGAGGGCCCGCTCGTCTCTGGGCACCTATGAAATCTAGTTCTGATTAGGGTACTGTTTTGGTTTGGAGAGAGTTTATTGGTGGAGTTAGGGGTTTTTTTGGGGGGGAGAAGATGCAGTTCTCGGTATGATCCCTTGAAAGGAGCATTTGGAAGGTTTGCTTTGTTGGTTTAGTGTCAACAGCGTCATACTGGTTGACAATCTTTTATTCGCATTAACTCTGCTGTTTGGATGTGAAAGGTGAAGCAGGAAGATTTACACCGCTTCCTGGAAGCCTTGGTTGATGGGCACGGATCGATTAGTTGTCAGGTCTGCGCCTTCCCCTGGCCACGGCAAGAACCGGGGGTTCCCGGCGGCGCTGCAGAATCCCTCGTTCCTGCGTCGTGCCCAAAGTTGCGGGCGAGCCCTGGAGCAGCAGCCTCGGCGGCCGTGGCAGCCTGCGGCGAGCTGGGGTCCAGTCAGCAAGTCCACCCGAGCCCCGCGAGTGCCTTCTTGTTTGTTTGCCTGTTTATGGC